>CM076580.1:1121709478-1122179188 GCA_034641835.2 Pinus albicaulis
AGTATAATAGTACTAATAATATATATTTATCCTTCACCATTATCTTAATTATTAGTAAACATTTATTAACATATTAATTTTATAAATACATTAACTTGGTGTTCATATTACTCTCATATATATATATATATATATATATAATCAAAATTAAAATTATTAATAATATTAAAAATTATAATTATAATATTAAAAAATATTAATTATTAATAATGATAAATTATTAGTAACTAATAGTTAAAGTATGAATAATTAGTAATAATTATTTATATTTATAAATTATTAAATATTAATTATTAATTATTATAATTATTATTCATAAAATGGATAAACAATATAAACAAAATGGATTGATACTATAATCCCAATGGATGAATATTACAAACACTAAGCAATATTCATATTAAAAACTTGAGGGATTAATATTAAAAGTCTATAGGATTAATAAACCGAAACGATTACCACTAAAAACACAAGGGATTAATAAACCAAAAGAATTATGAATATTATAATCGCTAAAATAAACATTAAACCCTAATATTAATATTATAAACCTTAGTATCAACATTATAAGCTTATCTTATTAATAAACCCAAAGCATTAATATTAAAAATTGAAGGAAATAGAATTAAGCCTTAAGATTAATATTAAATCCAAGGAACATAAACCCTAACAATAATAAGCCGACGAGATTAATATTATAAACACAAGGGATTATAAGCTAAATGGATTGATATTAAACCCTAACATTAATATTATAAACTATAGGCTCAATATTAAACCGTAGGAATATAAACTCTATGATTAATATTAGAAACCCTATGAACAATATTATAAACCCAAGGGATTCATATTAAACCCTAAGACTAATATTATAAACCTTGTACTAAGCCCAAGTTATGTAATGTAACAATGCAACATTGAATAAATTACAATGTAATGTAACATTGTGATAATGATTGTTAGACTTATTTTCATATTGAGACAATGTGATGTTGGATACATTTTTCTACCATTTCAATGTTACAATATTAAATTATTGATATTATAAGCCCAAGGGAATAATAATCCCAAGTGATTAATACTAAAAACACAAACGATTATAAACCCAAGGGAATACGATTAAACCCAAGGGATTAATATTATAAACCAAAGGGATATTGACCCTAAGATAAGTATTATAAACCCTAGAATAAACATTATGACCTAAGATTCATATCATGAAACTTACAATGAATATTATAAACGAAACAAAATAATATTAAAACCGATGGAAATAACATTAAATTGTAAGATGAATATTAAACCTAGGAATATAAACCCTAAAGTTAATAAAACCAAGGGATCAATATTGTAAACTCTAGGATTAATATTAAACCCTAGGAATATAAAACCTATGAAATTTAAGATTATAAACCTAATGGATTATAAACCCAAGGCATCTATATAAAACCCTAGTTTTTTATAGTATAAACCCTATCAATAATATTATACCCTATGACTATGAACCCTTAGATTAATAAAGCAAAGGGATCCATATTATAAAAACAATGCACTAAAAAAAACAAGGAATTAATAAAAAAAAACTAAAAACCCAAAAGGATTAATATTGTAAACCCAAGGTATATAAACACTAAGATAAATATTATAAAACCTAATACAAACATGGTTGATCATGGTTGATTTTCATATTCAGACTCTATTTGTCACAATGCGATGTCGGGTTGTGGTTGACCATGATTTCTTTTCATATTGAGAGAATATTTGTCACAATTTGACATTAGACCATGGTTGACCATGGTTGACCCAAGGGATTATAAACCCAATATATTACTATATACCCATTGGATTAATATTAAAACTCCGACGGAATATAAACCTAAGGGAATAACATTAGATCCTAAAATTAATATTAAACCCTAGGAATATAAACTCTTATATTAATATTATGAACCTTCGGATTAATATTTTAAACCCAAGTGATTAATGTGATAAATCCATGGATTTAATAAACCTAAGGGGTTAATATTATAAACTAAATGAATTATAAACCATATTATATTATTATACATGTTAGGTATTAATATCATAAACCCAACATATTATAAAACCCAACAGACTACAAACCTAATACTGTAAATACTAATATTAACCCACTACAACAGTTATATTATGAGATATGAGATATTTTAAATATACTATATTATAAGCTACACTATATTAATTTTTTTAGTTCCCTACAAATCCTAAACTATACTATAATAATATTGTTAACCCTTGCATTGACAATATTGTTAACCATAATGTTAACAACATTATAGTATACTATATTATAAATACTATTATAAATGCAATACTATAAATAAAAATATTAAACTCATTATTATAAACACTAATATAAAACCCAATATTATGAACCCAAATATTATAATACTCAATCTTATAAACCCTATATATTAACAAAATATTATAAACTCAAATATTATAAACCAAAATATTAAAACGTACTTATAAATCCTATATATTACAACCTATAGTATAACCGTACATATTAAGCCATAATACAAATCATAATATTAAAACCAAATATTATAAACCCTATATATATTAAACACTCAATATTATAAACTCTAATATTTAACCCAAATAATATAAACCCTAATATTATACCCAAATATTAAAAACCATCATCTTATAAACTGCAAATATTATAGCCCCAAATGTTATAAACCTTATGAAAACCACATTATTAAATTTGGTTCATATATGTTTATTAGTGTATATTAAGCACATGCATAACCACAACAATAATTGTTCTTGAATAATTTTATACTAAATACTATATTATAAACCCAATAACCAAAAATATTAGTAAACCTAACAGATTATATAAAAAACCATAATAATATTGACATATTAATATTATAAAACCAAGGTATTAATAAACCCAAGGCATTAACATTATAAACCCAAGGTATTAATAATGTTATAAACCCAAGGTATTAATAATGTTATAAAGCCCCCGCCCCTAGGATGTGGGTGACACACCCTAAACGTGTGAGGATAGATCCTCCCATGCTCTAGCTGACGATGCCCTGCAACACCAGCTCTAACTTTATGTGAACACTCAATTCATCAATCATTCATAATGGTGCTATGTTGCACTTGATCTCTTTCCATACATTGTATCACATGCAACCTCACTTGGATTGTCCTTCATCGCATTTGCGAGCGTGCTACAACCCCTCACCACATCTGCGCCTGTGCCACAGTTCCTCAAAAGGCACTAGAGCTCCCTTTTTCTGCTATCTCTCTGCTACTCCAGTTGGACTCTAGAGCCATTTCTATTATTCCCCTCACCATCACACCACTACTCCAGCTTCCCTGCGCGCTCCCCCTGCAACGTGCTCCCCTTGATGTGCAGCCCCGTTTGCACGCCATCATGCAACATGCTCCTCCCACTAATATCCTCGTTGTTGTGCATCCCCTACAGCGATCCCCCCTGTTGAGCCCCTCCCCGCTGAAAGCCCCTCCTCCTGTGCCTCTCCCCATTGTGCACTACCAGTGGCATGCTCCCCCGCTATGTGCCCCGCTGCTATGCGACCCCCTGTTGCATGCCCCTTACTACGTGTACTCAAGTTCTACACCTCCCTACTCTAAGCCCAGCTTCACTACCTCTTCTTATCAGCTTGCCCATGGTCCTGCAACAGCGTCAAAAGCCCATTAGTGGTAGGCAAAGAGGCACGTTCTCAAGGCGCTATCACCATGGTCATGATTAGTGTCTGGAATCCATTAAAGGTTCCTTGTGAGGCAGGCACGATAGGCAGGCCACCCAAATTCCTGATTTCACTCACGAAGAGATTGTATTAACTCCGGATAAATCGAGGGGCAGAAGAGGCCCCAAGAAGTCTACTATAGCGCACTCTCAATTTCTCACTCCTCGAAAAATCGAGCTTCACCCTATTCACCAGCCAATGGAGGAGGAGACGGACATTTAGATCATGGATTCGGATGGATTTTGGACTAGATTTTTAGATGCAGAGTACCCTGTAGCTCCAATTTATCCGCGCAGCACCCCCCCCCCCCCCCTCTCAGTCCCCGTGTGAGCCAAAAGCTAAGGAGGAGGCCATTGTGCATGAAAATGGATAACTCATCTAGGAGGAGGACCCCGCAATAGAGGATGTTGAAGGAACACCATGACTGCACGGTAGCTCAATTATTCTCTGTTTTTTATCAACTCAGGAGATACTATAACTATTGTGTGTTTATATGTGTTACAAGATATTTTGTAGAACATGATTGTTTGACTTTTTTAAGGGGTTAGTTTCCTCCTAGGAGGTAGCGCCAAACCTGTTTTATTTTGAAAGCTACTAAGGTTTGGATTGGCTAAGCACTGCTTGCCATCTGAGCCCAATGCCTATGTAAATATTCTTTTATGTCTTAATATAGCTTAGCCTAACTTACAAAAAAAAAAAATTATAAACCGATAGGATTAACATTATAAATGTAAGGGGATAATATTACAAACCATTGGAATTAATATTAAAAACCAAAGGATTATGAATATTTTAATCTGAAGGGATTAACATTATAAACCTAAGGCATTAATATTAAAAAACCAAGTGATTAATATTGTTAATATTAATAAACCCAAGGGGTAATAATACTATATTGTCTTTCTTTTTGTAAGCTTAGGTAGTTCCTTCCCATTTTCTATTAATTTGAGCTGGGAAAAAATATACAAAAATTAGACCTCAACCTTCCCGTAGGAAACCAGGTATTTTGGCCATCTAAGTGCAAATTATGTCAACCAAAACATGAAAAGTCTTAATAATCTATACCATATCTGATGATACTTAATATCTAAGTCTGGAAATAACAACATACACAAAAGGAGTAGTAGCCACTAAAAAGAAACTAAAACATTTTAACACGAAATCCTTAATCTTCCTCTGACTCCATAGGTGCGGGGTCTTTGGCACTAGAACCTAGAAATTCAACTTCAACCTGATGTATGGACTTAATATCCTTCTCTAACCTTCCTAGCCTAGCATACTGATGCAACTGTCGAAGATTAATTTCATGAATGTTCCAGTTAATATCTGCCAGAGTTAATTCCAACTTGGATTCTGCTGTCGACATGACTACCTTGGCTAGCAAGCATTTGATCAACTAGTAAGTTCTGACTAACTGTTGAAACAAAGAAATTCGGCCCCGGGTGTGCCCTGGGTCAGTCACTGCATTCTGCATGTCCTCATAGGCTATATCATCCTCCCTATAAAAAATTTTTATAACCTTAGTTTCCCAACCATAAATGCGGGATCAAACAGGGTTTGGGATCTCTGAAGAAAATGTTTATACAAGTTGTTCCAGATGCTGTTGCATAGATTTTCTTCCTCTTTTCTAAGGCTGCTGGGGAATAGGCTGTTTTCCTTTGCCTCTAGTGGGATTTCTTCCTCGTGTTCTCTTGACCATCTTAGAGTAACCAGAAAAAGAAACTGCTAAAGCTACAATCCAAACAACAACATGATGACATATACAAGTCAAATTCCTAACAAAGTTTTGAGAACCGATAAGCAGATAGGTTCCATCACCCAGGTTCAGGTGAAACCATAAAATTATAAGGCAGAAACAAAGTCCATACACTATTACAAAGCGACCAGTTAATAAATTTTAGAGAACCAACAGACAGATGGGTTCCATAACCTAGGTTAGGTGAAGCTAGAAAAATATAAGGCAGAAACAGAGTCCATAAAATATTACAAAGTGAATAGGTAAAATTAAACCCGTGATGGATTTTGTATAGCAGGCGATAAGGTGAAATCCCCTTCCCAAATGTCAACAAAACCCTATTGACAACAAAACCATGTATGAGATGATAGAAGGAAACCCTACCACGTTGTGTGAGAGTCTTGAGAACAACATGAAGGAAAACATTTTTAACTTTCAGCAGACGACAATTCTCAGAAATTTTCCAAATTCTACCCAGCCTCCTATCATATTTAAAATCATAAATAGGAAATCGAAAGACAGAGACTAAAGCATACCCCATCTGCCCAGCTATAATAATGGTTTTATTAAAGAAAACAACCCGGCCAATTCCCACATACTGCCAATTACCGTAAAAGAGCCAAACCAACCAGTATTTATAAAAGAAGTTTAAAACCAACATCATAACTAACCAGAGAGTAGAAGCAGGAAACGAAAACTGTAACCATATTCCCCAATCGAAGGATTCTTTCCAAAGTGAATTAAACAAAGTTGTAGGCAATAGATCAAAAATCCGCTTAGCAATAATGAGTATATACCCAGCTTCATCAACCTTCATCATTTTTTCATACCATAACCAACCAAATCGTCATTCAAACAAGTATTCTAAAAAAACCATAACCATTTTCTGCATTCGACGAAAATCAGAAACCTTTGGCTCAGAGGGGAAGTATGATAATACACACCAATTACCTTCCCGGACCGTCACCCTGTGCCTTTGCTTCAGATCGCCAATGAACGCATAACTAACTTGCCAGCAAAACCAAAAAACACAAATCCTTAACTTGCCATGCATATTACCTTTTTGTTGGCGCTTTTCCCCAAATTTTCCTGACAACCCTGCTGGCATACCCAGTTGGAGTCTGGTGCAAGTGCTCACATTAATAGCATTAGGTGCCGTATGTCCCATCATCCATTCCACCATCCCGTCACCTACGTGCCAGCTCCACGTGGTGTTCGTCCTCCCCACATGGCATGATACGGTCATCGCCACGTAGAAATGGCTCCATACCCACCATGTTACACCCTGATCGGGGAAAATAATACTATATTGTCAAGGATTAATAAATCTGAGGATTATTAATATTATAAGCCCAATGGATTAATAAACCAACAAGATCAATGTTATAAACCCAATGGATTTTTTATATTGTAAACTCAAGGGATCAGTAAACCCAAGAGATTAATACTAAAGACTAGGATTAATATTATAAATCCAATAATTAATTTTAAACCTATAAACACACGACAATAATCTTTAAAACTAAAGGGATTAATATTATAAAACCAATGATTAATAAATCCACGGGATTAAAAATTTTACAAAACCAATGGATTAATATTTAAAAAATAAGGTATTAATATTATAAACCATGAGATTAATAATATAAACCCAAGGGATTAATAATATAAACCCAAGGGATTAATATTATAAACCCAAGGTATTAATATTAAAACTCAAGTGATTAATATTATAAATCCTTTGTATAATATTATAAACCCAGGGGATACATAATCCCTAAGGATGAATATTATGAACGCAAGGGATTAATAAACCCAAGTGTTTAATATTATAAACCGAAGGGATTACTAACATTATCAACCCATGAGACTAATAATATTATAAAATGAGTGTATTAATAAACCCAAGGGATTAATATTCTGAATCATATAATTATAAACCTTATGATTATAAACCCTAAATGCAATATCATAAACTGGAATATAAAACCTAAATTTATTCAATGTCACAATGTGACATTGAATAAATTGCAATGTAATGTAGCATTGTGACAATCATTGTCACATTCTCTAATATTTGATAGATTTCTCTACCATTCCAACATCACAATATTAAAACCTAATATAAATCCAAATATTATAAACCCTAATGTTATAAAACCCAATAATATAAACCCTTATATTAATATTATAATCCCTAGAAATAATATTATAAACCCTACGATAAATATTATAAACCATATGATTAATATTAAATGCTAAGATTAATATTATAAACCCTTGCATTAATATTTTAAACACTAAGACTATAAAACCAAATATTAAAAACCCCAATATTGTAAATGCAATATTAAACCCAAATATTATAAGCTCAATATTAAATACAATATTATAAACCCAAATATTATATACCCAATTTTAGAAACCCTAACATTAAACACCAAATTTGTAATGTCACATTGTAACATTGAATAAATTGCAATGTGATATAATATTGCAACAATCATTGTGAGATTGATTGTCGCATTGAGACAATGTGTATCACAATGCAATGCTGGAATGGTTCCTATATCATTCTAGCATCATGATATTATAAACCCCAATATTATAAACCCATAAAATTATTAATATTATAACCTAAGATATTGATATTATAAGCCAAAGGATTAATGTTATAAAACCAAAGCATTGATACTATAACGTGATCAATTGATATTATAAACCCAAGGAATGAATATTATAAACCAAAGGTATTAATAACTCTATGGATGAATATTATTAACCCAAGGGTCTAATACTATAAACCCAAAGTCTTAACATTATAAACCCATGGGATTAATATTATAAAACAAAAAGATTCGTAACCAAGGCATCAATATTAAAAACCCAGGCGATTAATGTTAAATCCCTTGGTATTAATATCATAAACCATATGGATTAATAAACCCAAGGGATAATAATATTATAAACCTAATGGATTATTAATAGTATAATCCAAGTTATTAATAAACCTAAGGGATCATTATTATAAAACCAAGACATTGATATTACAAAACTTTAGGATTAATATTATAAAGTCAAGGGGTTAATATTATAAACCAAGAGATTAATATTAAACACTAGGATGAATATTATAAACCCTACCATTAATATTAAATCCTAGGAATATAAACCTTAACATTAATATTATAAACCGAATGGACTATAAACCTAAGAGATTAATTTTAAAACCTAGGATTAATATTATAAACCATATTATATTATTATACATATTAGGGATTAATATCATAAACCCAAGGTATTATTCAACCCAAGAGACTACAAACCTAACACTATAAATACTAATATTAAACCCACTATAAATATTATATTATGAGCTATGCTATATTATAAATACACTATGTTATAAACTACACTATATTAATATTTTTAACCCTAAACATCCAAAACTATACCATACTCATATTGTTAACCCTTGGTTTGGTAATATTTTAACTGTATTATTAACAATATTATACTATACTATATTATAAATATTATTATAAATCTAATACTATAGGTACAAATATTAAACCCATTATTATAAACACTAAAATTACTCAATATTATGAACCAAAATATTATAATCTCCAATGTTATAAACTTTAAATAGTAAATGCAATATTATAAATGCTCATATTATAACCCCAATATTAAACCCTAATTATAAACCCTATATATTAGAACATATATTAGAACCCAATGTATTATGCCATAATATAAATCGTAATATTAAAACCAAATATTATGAACCTTATATATATTAAACACTCAATAACCCAATATTATAAACCTTATTATTAAACCCAATAATATAAAACCTAATGTTATACCCAAATATTAGAAACCCGCATATTACAAACCGCAAATATTATAGACCCATAATGTTATAAATGTTACAACAACCATATTAGTAAATGTGTACATATATGTTGATTAGTGTATTAAGCATACTAATAACCATAATAGTCAATGTTCTTGCATAATTTTATACCAAATACTTTATTATAAATCTAATAACCCCAAGGATTAGTTAACCTAAGGGATTATATGTTAAACCCTAATAATATTGGCATATTAATATTATAAAACCAAGGTATTAATAAACCCAAGGCATTAACATTATAAACCCAAGGTATTATTATTATAAAATGAAGGGATTAACAAACCAATGGGATTATATATACTATAAACCTAAGAGATAAATCAACCCAAGGAAGTAATATTATAAACACTTGGTCTTAAAAAAACCAAGGGATTAATTAACCAAGGGGGTATTATAAACGCATGGGAGATTAATAAACTCAAGAGATATTATAATATTACAAACGCATTACAACATTGAAAAAAATTTCATGTTGATTATGGTTGATCATTGTTGACCATTTTCTACCATGATCATGTTGATTATGGTTGACTATGGTTAATCACGGTTGACCATATTCAACGATAGAGGCCTTGATAATGGTTGACCATGGTTGATCATGGTTGATGATATTCAACAATGGATGATAATAGTTGACTATGGTTCACCATTTTTATCATGGTTGATCATGCTTGACCATGGTTAACCATAGAGTCAATGACCATGGTTAACCATATTCAACCACGTTTAATCATGGTTGACCATAAAAACATTGATTTGCCATAATGACCATGTTTGATGATATTTGACCTTGGTTGATCATGGTTGACAATGGTTCACATTAAATTACTCTAGTTGGCCATGGTTGATCATGACCTAAAATAATTATTTAATACACTCAAGCATGGTTGACCAAATTCAACGAGAGACAGCTTAATCATGGTCGATCATGGTTGAAAATTTAAACCACGGCTAATCATGGTTGAATATCACTAACGATGGTTGATTATGGTTTATCATCATTGAATTTTATTAATTGTGATTGATCATGGTTGACTACATTTAGCCATGATTAATCATGATTTACCATGGTTGACCATAGAGATATGGATTAACCATCAATAGGGAATTGTACCATATTCAACCACAAATATCTGCATTGACCATAATGGATGACCATAATAAAGTATAGAGACCTTGGTTGAACATGTTTGACCAGTATAATAATCGTTGACTATCGAGTCAGTGAGGAGTTTGTAGAACATGAAATGTTCTTGGTTAACCATGGTTGACAAAAGATGACCATGTTGATCATGGTTGACCACATTTGATCATGGTTGACCAGACTCAACCATATGGACCTCGATCTTAACTGACCATAGTTGATCATGGTTATCGATATTCAACCATCGATGATCATGGTTAACCATAATCAACCATGATCAACCATGCTTGACCATGTTTGACCATGGTTGACTATTTTTATCATGGTCGATAATGGTTGGGCATGGTTAACCATAGAGACAATGACCATGGTTAACCATATTTAAACACGGTTAATCATGGTTGACCATAGAAACATTGGTTGACCATTATATCCATGGATGATGATGCTTGACCATGGTTGATGGTGGTTGAAGATTGTTGTTCATCATTGATAATGGTTCACATTAAGTGACCATGGTTGATCATGGTTAACCATGGTTGACCAAATTCAACCAAAAAGACCTTAATCATGGTTGATCATGTTTCATTAAATTAAACCATGATTAATCATGGTTTACCATGGATGACCTTAGTTGATCATGGTTGATCATATTTCACAATAGAGTCATTTTCCATGGTTGATCATGGTTGGTCATAGAGACAATGATTAACCATTAATAGGGAATTGTGTTTGAGTGAACTTGAGGAGTGATGACGACCAAACATACTCCAAAATAGTCAATTGTATTAGTAAATGTGTTTGACTAATGTAGTAATGTCGCATTGCGACATTGGATAAATTGCAATGTGTAACATTGTGACAATGTTTGTCACATTGAAACGTCTAATATATTTCTTTACCATTCAAGCATCTCAACATGTTTAATTATCAATAGTAATCAATAATACTAATAAGAAATTATTTCTCACTAAAGTTAAATATTTTCGATTGTTAAACACAGTCAGACATAGTAAAGGAGTCACCCACATTCTGAAATGTGGTTGACCAAATGTTGTAATGTCGCATTGTGGTGTTAGAAACATTTGTTTACAATTCCAATTATAATAAATTTATATCAATATTAATTAATATTAATATATTTATTTAAAAGAATTTAAATTAATGGTTAATATATATATATATATATATATATATATATATATATATATATATATATATATATATATATATATATATATATATATATATATATATATATATATATATGACAACATTTTTGTGATCTTCTAGTCTTGATTAGCCACGATCGATGGGCATCTAAGTCGTCAAAGTTACCCAAGGATCGCACTTGGCATGGGCCACATGAGCCCTTAGCTGACTTGATTTGAGTATGTCCCCTCTACCTAGCATGGAACATAACCACCCCCGCGAAGTTTCATCTTTGGTCACATTGCTCACGAAGCCCATCCTCAACCAGTTATGCTAGTAAGACATGAATTTTATATTTAAATATTTCGATTAATATATTGTCAAGTCTTTTAATTAATGTTATTAAAGTTTTTAATTAACTTAATATTACTATTAATTAATATGAAAATATTAATTTAAACATTTATAAATTAATGTTTATTGTAATTGAACATTTTTATATAAATGTTTTAATTAATATATTGCCAATGTTTTAATTCATGTTCTTAAACATTTTGATTTTTTTATTAATGCTATCCATGTTTCAAGTAATGTGAAAAATTAATTAATTAACGTTAAAATTAATTAATTTTAATGTTTTAATTAATTAATATTAATTTTAATTATTGTTTTAATTATTTAATTAATTAATGTTGTATTAATTGAGGATTGCTTTCATTGAATAAGATCGATTATTGTCAAATACACTAAAAAATTTGTTTATCTAAATCTGGTCATATTTGGCTATGTCTCACTAATGTCATTACCTATTATAATTATGTATTAATGCTTTAATTACTATATCAGTATATTAATGATAATAAATTGATAAATTAATATTATTATTAAGTAATGAAGACTTCATATTAGGGATAATATGACATATTTCGAGCCCAGAACCAACCTATATTAAACATAATATAATGGATATGATGATAAGAAATCATCACATACAAATTTATAAGGTTTCTAAAGCAAAGTAGCTATTTCGCTAGGCCAAGTGGTTAGACAAGGACCAAATTGAGAAAATTTATTACCTTTCTAGTATACAAACTTCATGTAGTGGGGACCATTACTTCCCAAGGGGGCATCACTAATAAAGATCAAAATTCCCTATTACAATCAACTCAAAATGATTCATATAGTTGGGTGGCAACATAAAGATGGGTTACACTTTTGGGCCAAATGTACCGATGAAATTTCAAGTTTTTTCCTCTTTTATCAAATTGTAGCCCAGTAATTGTAGTAAAAAAACAATATGTTCACGTAACATACTTAGTCTAAAACGTGTATTTTTAAAAATTATATATATAATAATGTTTTACAGAGAGAGAAATAAGTTTTTCGTATTAAATATTTATGTAACAATATATTTTTTTTACTTTTAGAAGTTGGTGAAGTAATATTTCAATTTCATTTTGGAGAAACCTATTCACGTAAGCATTTTTTCAACTCTTTAAATAAATTGAAAATCAAGAGTACCGGTTTGAACAGGACTCGTAAACAAATATAATGGTATTTTTTGAAATTTTTTGGTTGTGTATATTTTATGTTATTTATTTTTTATTCAACCTCTTTGAAACTATCCAAAAAAGTTTCAAGAATTATTCTTAAAATAAATTAGATAGAAAATATCATATGAATTACAAAATGTCAAATGCAAATGCCATTGGATGGAGGGTTCCTTCCCGAATCCAACATGATCAACTTAGCCACTTAAGGAAAAATTTTGCTTGGAGTCCACTAGGGTACAAAATGTTGTTACCGAGAAATATGCAGAAGAATAGCTAAAACTATGTTTTTTAAGCCCTCAACAACTGAATGTTTGAAATTCAATTTTCAAATAGTGTGCATTAACACATTTAAACAAAGGCTATAACTAGATTGAACTATCATAATTATCTAAAAAAGAAGAAAAAATGGAGCCTCTCAATACTTTCCTTTAAGTGAATTATAAAATTTATTTACTCTACAAAAATAATTTTTATAAATATTCAAATATATTTTTGATTTTCGTTAATTATAAATCCAATTTATTTTTATTTTACCAACAATATAATTATAATAATACATGGATAACTTTCTATAATTTAAGATAATTTGTTTATTGTTTTTTATTTTAAATATAACATAATTTTCTACTTAATCATTTTATAATTTTTTTTTATGTAGAAATTTTCAATAAAAATAAATCAAACTATAATAAATAAATTTAAAAAAAAAAAACATACTAAACTAAGTTTTATAATATTATTATTTTAAAAATAATTTCATACCCATATTTAAATCTAGATTACTAAAATTCAAATTAGTCAAATATTGTTTTAAAATTTATGATTTCCTTATGTTTTTATTAATTTTAAAATATATATATTCGATTGTGCACGTTGAGGACAGAATTGAGTGCAATCACATTTTACAAATTGAGAGAGGTTTACAACTGATACCATTGCATCCATTAGAACTCTAATAATTATAACTTACAACTATTACAACTAAATTAATTATTAATTATTACTATACTCATTTTTTTGTTATGAACAAAAGTATATATATATATGAACGAGGGAATTGTATTTATTAACTCTTTAGTGAATTTTATAAAATATATATTTACAAGAGTTTCAAATTCACATTTATGACTTTCACTTATTCATAAAAATTTAATATTTATTAAGATCAAATTGATAAATTTCCTTATGTTTAATCAATTTATTATTTAAATTGTATTTATAATAATTTGATTATTTAAATTATAAAATTGAAAATTTAAATCATAGTAAAAACTAATTTTTAAGTAACTAAATTATAAATATAAAAATATTACAATTTCAATTACAAGTGGATAGTATTTTTTTCAAATCTATACATCAAAATGCTAAAAACGTTATAAGAAATTAATTACTTATTCAAATGAAATTAGTAATTAAATTTGAGTTTTTTTGTTTAAACTATCAAATACTTACAATTTTAAAATTCGCATATCATTATTGATATTTATATACATTTTAAAATTATTTATATACATTTTAACATGAGTTTGTTTAAACACTCAATATTACCTATTTTTAAGAGTTTCAACTACTCAATCCAAGAGTTTAGAAATATTTTGCAAAGCTTAAACTTTAATGCATTTTTTAAACTCCTATTTTTTTCATTAAATTTAAGGCCCCATGCATTTTTTATAACTAGAATTCTGATAAAAAAAATGAAATAAAATTTAGAACATGAAAAAAGAGTTCATATGTGAAAGTTATGGCCATATTCCACATATGGCCATCATAAATTGAAGCACTAACTTCCTCAATGATGACATTTTGTTTGCGACCGAGAGTCAAAATTTTTAGATCCTAGAAAGTTTTTTCATCGAATGGATTTTGGTATTAGGTTAAAATGTATAGCTCTACTTATTCGTTATACAATTTTTTAATGAGTAAACACATTCATTATAAATTTTTCTTAAAATTAATATATATATAAATATATATATATATATATATATATTTCCATCATCACTTTCTGTAACAAATTTATAAAATATATAAAATAAAAATCAAAGATTTTTTTCATAAATAGGTTAACCAATAACGTCCCATCATCTATATATATATATATATATAAAAGCTTGAGGCTTATCTTTCATGTGCAGATATTATTTTATTTGGTTATGTGAAGGGTAACCACACTTAAAATTCAGATTGTCAATTCATATTCTCCATACAGAGGTCGAAACACTCTTTGGGATCACATTGAAAAATGTGGCTTTCTGGACCTTAAATCGCTCATTATGGCAGGGGATCTAAACTTCACCCTTGATTCTGATGAAGTTTGGGGTGAAAAAGCTGTGACTGATCCACTTGATTCTTATTTATGGGGAATCATTGATTCGAAAAAATTGTGTGACATATCCCCCGGCCCCATGGCACCAACATGGTGCAAAGGACGTTCTGGGTCAGTAGGCATTTCCAAGCGCCTTGACCGTTTCCTGGTGAATTCACAATTTGCGGGGTGCATGGATGGGATACAATTAGTTGTTCTACCCATTTACATATATGATCACCAACCTATCTTATTATCATGGGAAGGGATGACAGATCGAAGAGCGTATCCATTTAAATTTAATCATGCATGGTCTAAGGAAACATCCTTTAAGGAACTGGTTCAAAGATGTTGGACTAATTATAGGAACTATTCTGATTAGGGGGCTTTCGCTGGTCTCGGCCATAAATTGAGGTCATTAAATTTTATTGTGCGTGCATGCGTAGGTGATAAAAAGAGAGAGCACAATAATTAACTAAAGGATATGAAGGCATACAGATCATGCTATCGAACCCGAAAGACCGTGAATATTTCTCTGAATCATATAAGAGGCAAATCCCAAAATTGGAGAATCGGAAAAGACAATACTTTATATGAGAGAAGAGGCATGGTGATTAAAGAGCAGGATCACATGGGTGGAAACCGGTGATAAAAACATCAATTACTTTCAGAGGCACGCCCCAAGTAGAAGGAAAAAAAATGGTATTTGGGGTGTGAGGGATGAGGATAATAAATATATCTTAACCCAACCAGAATTGGAGCAAGCGGCCATCAATTATTTTAGGAAACAATTTCAAGAGAGGGATCATACATTGAGGGATTAGAGGGTCTTTTTAAACCAGATGTCAAATATGTTCTCAGATGTTGATAACCTACCACTGGGGAGACAGATTACAATGGAGGAAGTTGAATGAATTTTTAATTCCAGTGCCAAGGAGAAGATCCCGAGGCCTGATGGATGGGGAATTGAACTCTTTATACACTTTAAGGAATTTATGGGGCCCAACATTCTGGCAGCTGTGGAGGAATCCAGGACTAAGGGATTCATTCGGGGGGCAATCAATGCCACATTTATCGCTTTGATTCCAAAAAAGGATCATCCAACAACATTTGTAGAATTCAGACCCATTTGTCTTTGTAATGCTATTTATAAGCTCATATCTAAAATCATTGGAAACAGAATGAAATAGTCCTTATCCAAACACATTTCTCTGAAATAGTCTGGTTTTTTGGACCATCTATTGATTCAGGATGGGGTTTCAATCAATCAAGAATTCCTTTACTCCATCAAGACTCAAAAAATAAAAGCTAGTCTTATGAAGATCGATCTCAATAAGGCATATGATCGCATAGATTTGGAGTTCTTGCAAGTGGAACTATATAATATTGGAATCAGTCATCAGAATATATGCTGGATTATGGAATGTGTACTGACTGCCAACTTTTATGTCATCATCAATTGACTACCTACCCTTTCCTTCAACACTACACTTCATGGGGGTTGCGGCAGGGATGTGTCATGTCACCATTATTGTTCATAATTGTTATGGACGGATTGAGCTGGAAATTCTCGGAAGCAAGGAATAGGGGATTGATTAAAGGGATTAATGTGACAGGGGACATATTTATTACTCACTCGATGTTTTTGGATGATCTGTTGTTAGTGGTGAGAATAATATTTAAGAATGGAATCATATTTATGAAATACTAAATGCATTTGGTAAGGCTACATGCTTATACATGAACAAATGTAAATCAACCCTTATTACAGATTTACAGGTTGCATTGTTTATTATGGATATGTGCCAAATATTTGATATTACAAATATATAGATAGATGATGGAATCAATTATCTCAGATGTACATTGAAACGAAACAAATATGGAAATAAAGACTTGGAGTGGTTGTTAAGAAAATTTTCTTTTGGAAAAATAAGTGGCTTTCCCTTAGGGGTGGACTCACCCTTATCAAATTTATTTTACAGAATTTTTCAGTCTACTGGATGCATTTGTATATTTTTCCAAAGTAAATTATACATAATATAGATAATATTTCGGCTAGATTTCTTTGGGCGGTAAAAGTTCAGAAAGGAAATGTCACCTAGTCGGCTTGGCCTCTATAGCATGTCCCATTCTAAGTGGAGAATGGGAAATATTGGACACAAAAAGATTTAATATTTCATTGGTCACAAAATTTGTTTGCGGGAATTATATGGCACAGGTATTTGGAAAAATATCATGAAGGAGAAATACCTTCGACATAGCGATTCCACGTAGTGGATTAGAGAAGGGGTTAAGGAGTATAAGGTTGCTTTATACATTTGGTGCAGTATGATGAAAACAAAAGAGTGGCTATTTGTTGGGATGAGATGGGATGTTGGCGATGGTCATTAGATTCCAGTGGGTTTGGATTCTATCAAGGGTATGGATGGCCACCATTCACTTTCTTCCCCATTGATTTTTCATTTATCCCAAATAGCCATTACACATATCTCGCAGGTGGTAGCTAAACTAAATAACAATCTGGGTACTTTTACATGGTATAATGCAGGTTTTATGGAGCTGTTGGGGAGATGGGGTATAGAATGGAAGGAATACATTAATTGTTTAAATCAGACAGGGGCCTTTCTATCCGACGTAGAGGATAAATTGTGTTCAGTAGGAACAATTAAAAAAGGATAGATTGTTGTCAAGGATATATATTCTAGATTACCTTTAGATACATTTAATGAAAGGCACCAATGGTATCAAAAAATATGGTATTGGAATATAACCATAAAGATTAAACGTTTTAATTGGCTAGTTCTTCATAATAGAGTGCTCACTTGGGATATTTTAATCCATAGGGGACGTCAAGGTCGAGGAAATTGTTCCCTATGCATGGCAATCATGGAAGACACTCTTCATCTATTTTTAAAATTTACATTTGCAGTATCTATATGGGATGGTGTTATGACACTTCTCAACATGAAGGGCAGGTGGCAACATGGAATGATTAGGGAATTTCTATCTTCTTGGTTCATATCTCATAAGAAACACTCTTCATTACCCTTCTATATATTTTGGGGGATTTTTAGATGTAGGAACAAAAATATTTTTGAACAATAGGAACCAGACATCATGGAAACTATAATAAAGATTTTTGCATATTTCAGGGAGATTGGACCAATTCTTAGAAAATGTCGTATAAGTACCATCAAGCATATCGACATATGGAGTGAAGTCCCAACCAGTTTTTTTCATGGGGCATGTATACAAAGAAAATGTGGATGCGGGGCATATATTGTATTGGATCCTAGTACATTTTATCACTCTTGGTGGGAAGGAGGAAGAGGCACAAATAGTGGGACAAAACTTATCACACTATGGGGGACATTTATATGTGCAAAATGGTTGGGTATTGAGATTTTAAAGATTTTAGGGACTCAAAAAATTTCATAGAATGGGTACATGGATCCACTCATTGTAATCCTGTTAATATTTCTGCATGAATGAGGCGTATCTAGATTTTGGAGTGGACCATTTGGGAGATTACATATAGGTAAGTGCTTCGTGAACAAAATGGGGCTGCAAACATGTTGTCAAAAAGGGGAATTACAACAAAAACAGGTATGATTCACTATCATGCATATCAACAAGATGCAGTAATAAATGAAGGAACTATAGAGATCATGTAGCGTAGCAATTTTGTATAAGTGGTTCTTGACGGGGCTAGGACACATATACTTCAGAAAAAATTTAGGGGGGTATATTACTAGATTTCAGAGTGGAATTATAGTTAGATATCAAAGATATGATAGGTAACTGGAATTTGTAAAATACATTAACTAAAGGTACAATGATAAATCTGTCACAGAAATGTTTTATAAAGAAAATGTAAATCAGAAACAAGCAATTGTAATCACCTTTATTAATGAAAAATGATGAAATTTCACACTCACCCTCTTTCACGGTGAAATTTATTCATGTGGTTACTCAACATTGAATGGTGGTACAGTGAGTGAGACTTGCATTCGATGAAACGATAAATTTAACTCTTCATACATTATTATTCATCAAAACAATGTCATATAATAAGAGTTGCTAATATTTACTATTGTTTTACTTATGATATATAGAAAAATATTGTTAAAGTATATTATTATGACACATTTGTGTAAAGATTATTAATTTGAAACCTCATAAATTTTACCAATAAAAAATATTTACTTTCTTCCACCGCCCAACCAAACACCAAATAACAACAACGCATCCTTGTGGGGCTCGCTAAATTGGCGCCTCTTGGCCCACTAAGCCTTTCATGATGACTAAAAACGACGCATCCTTGTGGAGCTCGCTAAATTGGTGCCTCTTGGCCCACTAAGCCTTTCATGATAACTAAAATCTCTCCGCCTATCATAGAGTTTGAAAGTACGGTTATATCGGCATTGATGTGGATTGCCCCATGCAACGCACTCAACGTTGTAACGCTCAGAATCAACATATGCACTCTTCGTCACCTCCACTCAGCAAAGCTTACACCTATTTATTCAATTTTATGCAATCCCATTTACCCGCATCACGTCTAGTATGCAAAATTCCTGAATAAGTTTTCGAATGAATAAAATGCGCCGACGATAATGGTAAGTGGGAGACTTTTACCCATCATACAGTTTGAATAGATTCCTAACAACATGGTAAATTTGAACTGAGTTCATATTAAATATGGCCGTCGCCGGGTCAAAATCCTTAGCATGCATTCGTTGATATTAATGCCTAAAAGCTCGGCAACAGTCACGTCTGTGCTTCGCGAAGTGAGATTAATCACAGGCTAAGTTTATTTTGGATTTACATGTAAGGCACACCTACCAAATATACTAATTATTAATGTTCGTTAATTCGGAAGGATTGGAATATGGAAACCGCCATTACTGGTGACTTTTTTTGTATTGTTGAAACTTTCAATGTGAATTGGACAAACAAATAGAGAAAACATATTACATCGTCCAGTCATTTGAATCATGCAATCCCTATAATTATGACAGAGTAGTGGAGTTCAGACTTATCCCATATCACCACCAATGGTGACTTTGAACAACGGCGATTGTTGGAAGTCTATTTGGAGGTGTTCCACCTAAAAAGTAGGTATTAAAGAAGGTTGCAAAGTTTTCTTTTCACTTTGAGAGAAGTTCCTTGTGGCATTAATGAATTTCTAGACGACATGACACTACCTTTTCTCACAGAAGAAGGTTCTCGAGAATGAAATGAATTCTTCCGACTTAGTTTTGGCATGGAGGATTGAAATAGTGGTTTTGATGACTGCATGGATGACCTTGGTGAGGAATTTCATGAATACAATACCTTCCTTCAATATGGGTTAAAAGACCTTGAAGAAGTTGGAGAGTTCAGTGTTGTCACTGAATTTTTTTGTGTTGTTGGCTTTGATCCAAAGATAATGGACCTTGACGAGGGGATTGGATACCTTGAAGAAGCTTTAGATTTGGTTGTTCTAACTGAAGGTTTTCGTGTGGTTGTGTTTCTTAAACGATCATTTCCCTAAGACATCGACCTTGAAGAGGCTACAACTTTTGGTGGCGTCACTGATGGTTTCTCTGTTATTGTGTTTGTTAAACTTTTCATCCTAGAGGAGAGTGTTATCCAATGTGAATTTGAAACCCCCTCACATTTTTCAATGAAGGTTCTATGTAAATGTTAGGGAGATGCACATTATAGAAAGTCCATCTCATGTACCAAAAAAATTATAGACATCCCACAGAAAGAAACAACCTATTATATGTCAATTAAATCTACATAGAACCACCAAGAAATATGGTAAAATCTAAAATTACCAATCCCTTCAACTAGTAAAGAAAAACAAGAAGAAAGCACCCAAAGGACAACAAATAACAATACAGTAGAGCAAAATAACAATATCTCATCAACTATAATTGCAAGGCATAAATTAATATCATATATTCTAATTGCAACACTAAAAGAAAATTCAAAATAACACAAAAGAAGAGACAACATTGTATTACACAATTAAACATTGTTAATGGAAAGATGCAACATGGATTGGCATGATCCTATCTTTATCTGTGAAATTTCATCAGACCATTGAACAGTTTCACATTGACAATATTTCAAAAATTTAACGAAACCCTTTACCTATATTGTATAGTTTCTAGGATGGAAATCAATATGTATAAATATTCACTTGGTTTTAATTGGATAGAGGAGTAATAAATTAGAATGATCTTGTATGTCTTCTTATTTTACATATCAAATTTTCAAGAAGGCTTTAAGTATCCACATTTCAAGAATCACTAGAAGTGGTTGATAAAGAATATAGGGAAAGAAAATCTAACCAACGGTGTAATCAATGGCTTTCTTGGGAGGTAGATTGACATTGGCCAAGGTATTGTTGGAAGCAAGTTCAATCTATTGGCATATTATAGCCTACATCCCTAAGGGGTATTGAAATAATTAGAAAGAAACGATTTAAAGGTTTTTTAGACTAGTAAGAGGAAGAAAGAGGACATTCCACTTGTCAAATGCTAGTCCTTGTCTAAACCAAATGAAACTAGAGATTTGGATTTCAAATAAATTCACTTCTTTGGAAAAGTTATAACTACCAAAATTCCATGGAATATTATTTCCAAATAGGGGATTTGGAGGCATCTGATATACCAAAAGAACATTGAACACCTTAACATGGAATAATGAGATAGGAAGGAAAACAAAACTATCCAAAATGTGTCTATAGTCTAGAAATCGTTGGCACTGACTTTCACTTTGGTAGGCGTATGGTTAGTATGGGGATCTGGAAAAGAGGATCAAATGAAAATAGTGACTAATCCACAGATTTGATGTGGAGAAGCCTACAAATTACCATTGGATATAACTTCTACTTTGAAACATCAAGGAATTCATACCCTGGCTAGGGAGTCGATGCAATATCTACCTCAATGTGGAAAAAAATATGGAAGAAAGGAAAGAATTTTGCATTGAAAAAGAGGGAAATACACCACTAGAAGGTATTTATGGATCAACATAAGAATATTCTTATCAGAATAAGCAAGAAGGATTTTTTTTTGTACCCAAGGAACCATGCCGTGGGGGATATACTCCTATGTTAAGGTACAAAGAAAATTGTGTAGATACAACCTAGGAAGAGGAGGCTTGGAGGTGAAATATTCCATGGAGGTCTTATTCTCCTCTAAATTCAAAGGTTTAAATGCCATTAGCTCTTTGGAACTGATCATGAGTTCATAAAGTTTTCTCAAAATTAAAAGTTACAGGATTGGATTGAAACTAGGATGGTCTTGTATATCTCGTCTTCCTGATTCTGACACCATGAACGGTTCAAAAAACTGATGTCATATGAGGAAAATATTGCGTTATGATCGTAATGGCAAACAGGTTCAGAACCAGATCGACCAGCAGTGTAGGATCCGAAGAAGAACCCGTTGAAGATTGAACAAAAGGGTGACTGAACGAGCAAGCAGTGAGTACCACAGATCAACGGTGCAATTTAAATCACAAATAGAGCAATTTTTCACATCGGCGAGCTTTACGTTTACGGTTAAGTCATCGCAAGTCATTTTTTATATCTTGTGATGTGATGAAGAGTGGCCACATGTTGGCACAACGCTCCAATGCATATCGCATATGATACAGGATAACATTAAGGAGGAGAGGTAAATCCTTGAAACACCGAAGTGTGATAAATAGTGGATGTTGTGATGTTTCAATGTGACATCGTCATCGCAACTTCGCATCATAAATTTATTATTTAGCACAGATGCTATTTGTTATATTCTACGACATGCGATGTCGAAAAAGCTCTGAATTGTGATATGGTTTGGGGGTTGTATATTGCGATGAGTTAACGATTGTCGACAGAGATTTGGTTAAAAATTGTTGAAGTTAAGATAAAGCGACCGTGGTTGAAATGCTTCTGTATGTATGTGGGCCATAACCTATGAGCGGTCCTCAGAAGACGTCAACAAACCACAGTCCACCATTTAACTGCAGTCAGGAGCAGAGGTTCTGCTAACCGTCAAGACCACTAACAGTTGGGGGTGCACATGTGGCCACCACCCTAACCATTATATTTAATGTGTGGCTTAATAGGCGGAGCAGATAGGGGTGATCCAAATTTGGCGACCAACCCTAATTTAACTCCAGTTAACTGGAGTTCTCCACATTTAGCGGGATTTTCCGAAGAGATATTGGGTAAAGGTGTAGGAGGCTCAATTTTCAACCATTCTGAGTGAATGAAGAGTCATTATTGACTAATTGGAGCATTCTCAAGCCATTGGTGCAGAGAAAAACACCATTAGAGCAATATAACTACATGTAATAGATATTTTTTTAGCATAATGAAAGATGAAAAAGCCATTGAGAGCTTAACCAACAGATGTAGCCCAGGAGGGGTGAACTGCTTCATCATGCCTACTGTGTAAACTTGATGTGGTGACTTATTTCTCTATTTTACACTAATTTTCAGTGTTATTTAAACTTTTTTATGCTTATAATTCACTAAATTTCATATATAATTCATGGTAAACCTCCTTAATCCTTATGCAAAATAATAATCCAATTATGCACATGTTTTTAAAACTGAAAGACCTTTATCACGACAAAACTAATATAGTCATTTCAGTTCAAATGGTATCAGAGATAGAGTTTTTCTCTCCTGTTGTTTAGTGCAAAGAATTGTTTAACTGTTTGGAAGTTTTAGATGCTTACAACGCTCAAGCTCAAAAGGGGAGAAGGAAAATTGGGGGAAGCAGGAGAGTCTCAAAAGGAGCCAAAGCATAGGAGAGAAAGATTGCCACAGTCTCCACCACTTATTTCACCTCCTAAAGAAGCATAAGCTCCATTAAGCATGCCTCATGAGGAAGGAGAAATTCAGGAAGAAGTTGACCCTAAGGAAGAAGAAAGAGTGTTTAGGAAAGCATTTCTTAACATGACTCAGATGGTTAGAATTCTTTATCAAGAAAGGAATGAGAGACTAGAAGGAGAAGGATCTAAACTAAAAAAGGAAGGACAAGGATCTTCAAGAGGTCAACATGATGAAGACAACTCAAAGAAGGGAAATGGAGGAAATTGAGGGAATGGAGAGCCACCATCTTTACCCTCATCATCATCATCATCATCTTCTACCTCTTCTTGAGTACATCAGCCACACAAGTCCAAGAGCATTGGTAGATCTACTTTATTAAAACTTGATGTTTAGTTCGAATTGCCCATGTTTAATGGTGAAGTAAATGCAGCCAAGATAGATATCTGGATTCGGAAATTGGAGGTCTATTTAAGAATATAGAACCTTTAAGATGATGATACAAATATTCAATCAGCTTCTTTGAGAATGGAAGATGCAACACTTGTTTGGTGGGAAGCCAAGACACAAGAGGAAATCAAGAAACATGGTAATATTATTCTGTCACGGTCTGATTTTATTGCTACTATTAAATGACAGTTTTATCCATTAGCTCATATGAAAAAATCCATCATGAACTGGCAGAACTTTAGCCAATTAAAGGGAAACAAATGTGCAAGAATACACCCAGGAATTTAGTAGAAGAGCTCTTTTATTAGGGGAGGATTTGCAGAGCCAAGACACTTTCCTAAAGTACATAGGAGGCTTACATAGCTACCTAAAACATACTCTTCTTAGGTTTAACCCCACTAATCTAGATGAAGTTTGTGTTCTGACCACACATCTAGAAGCTAGAGGGAAGAACATTCCTGAAGAGGGTAGGAAGAAACCTTTTAAGGGTAAAGCCAAGGAGAAAACCCCAAAAGGTAAAAAAAAAAAAAATGCATATGTTAAGAAACAGGGAGAAAAATTGACTTGTAAACATTGTTCAAAAGAAGGCCATGACGAAACTCATTGTTGGAAATTACATCCAGAATTGAGACAAAAGAAACCCAATAACAAAGGGAAACATAAAATTGTTGATATAGCTCAACATGACTTAGGGGTCTGATTCAGGTGATGAGACTAAAATTACAGCCATGGGATTGAATAACATGAAGGGAAAATAAATTGAAACTAAACCCAGTGCAAATACATCAAACTGTCACACAAAAACTCCAAATGAAGAAGAAAAAATAGAATTGTTTCATGTGAGGGTCATATCCAAGCATACCAAGATTGACACACTGTTTGACAGTGGGTCACAAGAAAACTTAATCTCTGAAGTTTGGTCAAAAAATTTAACCTTGAGACCATACCACATCCAAAACCATATCCATTGGGTTGGATTTGTAAGGATGCAAATCTACAGGTTACAAGGAAATGTATATTGAGGTTTGCAATCACTGCAAGCTTTGTTGACACAGTTGAATTAGATGTGGTTCCACTTGACATAATTGGTATTCTATTAGGGAGTGCTTACTTGTATGATAGGAAAACGATCTTCTATCGCCATGAGAACAAGTATCATTTATTCAAATATGGCAAGGAGTTCATTGTTAGAGCAAACTGCAAGAAGACAAATATTGCTTCGGTAAATGTCGGACAGATAAAGAGGTTGTTAAATTCAAGTAAGAATTTTTTTCTTCTTATGATTGAGCCCAAAGATGATATTAATCATGAATATTTTGAGGGATGTGATCCTAAGCTGAAATCAGAATTATATGATATGGTTAATGGGCATCATGAGATGTTTCAGGAGCCAACAGGATTGCCTCCAAAAAGGGAAATTCAACATGAGATTCAGTTGCAATAGGATTGTCCTCTTCTAAACATCGGTATGCATCGCATGTTGATAATGGAGAATGATGAAATAAAGGCAAAAATCAAAGAAATGTTGGCTAAAGGTATCATAAGGCCAAGCACCTCGCCATGCGGTTCACCCATACTCTTGACACCAAAGAAAGATGGGACTTGGCGCATGTGTGTAGATTTTTGAGCTTTGAACAAAATTACGGTAAAAAATCACTACCCACTCCCAAGAATAGATGATTTTCTTGATCAAGTGAAAGAATCAAGTTTTTTCACTAAGTTATATTTACGAAGTGGATATCATCAAGTAAGAATTGTAGAAACTGATATACGGAAAACTGCATTCAAAACCAAACAAGGACTCTTTCAGTGGCTAGTTATGCCTTTTGGTTTATGTAATTCAACAGAAAATTTTAGGTTTGTTATGGATAACGTTTTGCGACCATTCCTTGATGAATTTTTTATTGTGTACTTAGATGAAATTTTGATTTTCAGCAAAACAAGAGAATATCATGTCTTGCATGTAAATAGAGTTCGTGATATTTTGAAGAAAGTGAAATTGTTTCTTAAGATGTCAAAATGTGAGTTTGGAAAGACTTCTTTCGTCTATTTGGGACATATTGTAGGAGGAGGATAATTGAGGATTTATCCTTATAAAATGGAGGCCATTGTGAATTGGCCCACATCCAAAACAGTTACCTAGGTAAGAATTTTCTTAGATGCAGCTCAATATTGGAGGAAATTTATTGCTAACTTTTCTTCCATCGCAGCTCCTATGAATTCAGTGACAAGTGTGAAGAAAGGCTTCCAATGGGGAGGTAAACAATAGCAAGCTTTCGAAGCTTTAAAAGACAAGATCAATTCAGCTCCATTCCTTGCACTACCAAATTTGAGACAACCATTCGAGATACAAACTGATGCTAGTGACTATGCCATGGGCATAGTCCTTTTTCAGCATAGTAATACTATCACCTTTCATTCAGAAACTTTTAATCAGGGAAAATTTTAAGGATGGAAAATTATTTCGAAGTTTAAAAAATTGGCAAATCTCACAAGTCCCTAATATGAAAAATATAAAATATTTATTAATGTGTTTGTAAAATTTTTCAAGTTTGTAATGATATTATATATATTTTCTATATAATTTTGGCGATTTTTAAGGTAAAATAATTTTATATTGTAAAATTTGGGCGAATCACTTGTATAAAAAAAAGGAAATTGGCGAATCTTTTTTTTGGAAAAACCATGGAAAATTAGCCCATCTGCAAATACTAGCCCCTAAAATTTTCCATGCTTTTAATGGTGTTGTGAATAAATATCCTACATATGACAAAGAACTATATGCGTTGGTACAAAGTGTCAAGAAGTGGAAACACTACTTGATGTGTAAAGAGACTATTGTACACACCAATCATTAGCCATTACAGTATTTGCAGTTGCAAACAAAATTGCAGTATCAAGACATTTTAGGTAGATGGGATTTATTCAACAATTTCACTTGGTTTTAAGGTACAAAAATCGTATATTCAATAAATTTTCAGATATTTCGAGACCAATCATTAGTGCTTCTACTTTACACAAAAATTATTATGTTGTACATGAGAGTTACATAGAACAATATGCACATGAAGTTGATTTCAAAGATGTGTATGCTAGTTTAAGTAAGGGAATCAAGTTGAAAAAAGAGATTATCACATGCATAACAATTTGATATTTCATTTGGGAAAGCTATGTATTCCACATGGAGAGAGGCTAAGTTTCATGAGAGAAGCTCATTCTTCTCTCATTGCTAGACACTTTTGGGTAAGAAAAACAATGGCACATCTATAGAGGTATTGTTATTGGCCTCGCATGATAGATAGTGTGTCACGTTTTATAAGAGGTTGTTCTATGTGTGCAACAAGTAAGCCTAGTAATAGGAAGCTTGGTTTGTACACGCCACTACCAGTACCGTCAAGGCCATGGGAGAGCGTCTCCATGGACTTTGTTGGAGGTCTACCTATGTCAAGAAAGCAAGATGATTATCTTTTTGTAGTTGTGGATAGATTCAGTAAAATGTGTATACTTATGCCATGTAAGAAGACCATTACTATTGAACATACTACTAAACTTTATTTTCAAACTATTTGGGTCCATGTTTTATTTCCCACTTCTATTGCTAGTGATAGGGATTACAGGCTCATTGGGAAATTTTGGTCAAATCTATGGATAATGATGGACACAAAAATGAAAAAGAGTACCGCTTTTCATCCACAAACAGATGGACAAACCGAAGTGGTGAACTAAACAGTTGTGCATCTATTGAGAGGATATTGCAGCAAACATCCTAAGTTGTAGGATGAACAACTGCATTACATTCAACACGCTTACAACCAGGAAAATAAATCT
The DNA here is from genome assembly GCA_034641835.2 of Pinus albicaulis. NCBI lineage: Eukaryota > Viridiplantae > Streptophyta > Pinopsida > Pinales > Pinaceae > Pinus > Pinus albicaulis. The sequence continues at coordinate 1,121,738,171 of CM076580.1, forward strand.
TCAACACAAACCTCACCTTTTGAAGCATGCTTTGGGAATTTTCCAAAATTGTCATTAGACTTCATCTTTGGGAAGGATGTTGCAATTGATGGCCATAGTGATATTGATAAGGCTTGAAAGTTCATTGAGAAAATTCTAATGATACATCGACAAGTTCAAGAACAACTTGAGAAAATTCAAAGAAAATACATAGAGAGGCACGATAAACACCGGGTTGATCATAATTTTCAAAAGGGAGATGAGGTATGGTTGCACATTAGCAAAGAAAGGATGTAAGGCGAAGGTAAAAAACTCAAACCAATTCGCTATGGTCCTTTCAAGGTCATAAAAAAAGTTGGTAATAATGCATTCCAACTTGATTTTCCTTCTTACATGCAAATGTATTCAGTTTTTAATGTTGAAAAATTACGCTTGTATGAACCTCCTTTGATTGATGATCAAGGAAGTGATGTTCAGCTACCTTCTATTGGAGATTTCTTGCCAGAATTTCTGGATGAGCTCAAAGAAGATACAATTCTTAACAAGAGGAAAAGAGCATCAAAGAGGGAAAGTGTTGACTACCTTTGAGTTGGGCCCAAAGGCACTAAACCAAACAAGGAAAAATGGATGGAGATTGGAAAGGTGAGGGATATGTACCCTCATCTACTGAACAAGTAATCAAGTCTTTTGGGGTCCACAAGCTTCCCAATGGGGAGGAATGATCAAGAGTTCATAAATTTTGCTCAAAATTCAAAATTATCAGATTGGATTGCAACCATGATGTTTGTGTAGATCTCATCTTCCTGATTCCAGTGCTGCGGATGGTTCAAAAAATTGATGTCATATGAGGAAAATATTGCATTCTAATCAAAATGGAAAACAAGTTTAGAACTGGATTGACCTGCAGTGTAGGATCCAAAGAAGAACCCGTTGAAGGTTGAATGGAAGGGCAACTGAACGAGCGAGAAATGAGGACTGCAGATCAACGGGGCAGTTTAAATTGCAAATAGAGTGATTTTACACATCGGAAAATTTTATGTTAACGGTAAATTCATCGCAAGTCATTTGTTATATCTTGTGATAAGATGAAGAGTGTCCACATGTCGGTAAAGTGCTCCAGTGCATATTACATATGATACAGGATAACGTTAAGGAGGAGAGGTAAATCCTTGAAATGTCGAACTGCGATAAACTATCGATGTTGTGATGTTGTGATGCGACATGGTCATCACAACTTCGCATCAGTAAATTTATTATTTAGCATGGATGTTATTTTTTATATTTTGTGACATGTGATGTCGAAAAGGCTCTGAACTATGATATGGTTTGGGGGTTGTATATTGCGATGAGTTAAGGATTACCGACAGAGATTTGGTTAAAAACTATTGAAGTTAAGATAAAGCGACCGCGGTTGAAATTCTTCCGTATGTATGTATCGGCCATAACCCGCCAGCGGTCCCGGGAGAATGTCAAGAAACCACAGTCCACCATTTAACTACAGTCAGGAGAGGAGGTTCCGCTAACCTTCAAGACCACTAATGGTTGGGGTTGTGCATGTGGCCACCGCCCTAACCATAATATTTAATGCATGTCTTAATAGGTGGAGAGGATAGGGGTGCTCCAAATTTGGTGGTAAGACCTAATTTAGCTCCAGTTAACTAGAGTTCTCCACATTTAGCGGAGTTTTCCTAGGAGATATTGGGCAAAAGTGTAGGAGGCTTAATTTTCGACCATTTTGAGTGAATGAAGAGTCATTCTTAACTAATTGGACCAATCTGAAGCCATTGGTGCAAATAAAACAACCATTAGAGCACTATAAATACATATAATAACAAAATTTTGAGCATAATGAAATATGGACAAGCCATTGGGAGTTGGACCAACAGATGTAGCCCAGGAGGGGTGAACTGCTTCATCATGTCTACTATGTAAAATTCATGTGGTGGCTTATTTCTCTATTTTACACTATTGTTCATTTTTATTTAGACTTATTTTATGCTTCTAATATAATAAAGTTCATATATAATTCATTGAAAAACTCCTTAATCCTTATGCAAACTAATGAACCAATTATGCACATGTTTTTAAAACTAAAATACCCTTAGCATAACAAAACTAATACAGTCATTTTAGATCATGAACAAAGCACTAACCTGGAAAATAATTCAAAAATGCAGAAAGAATAGTCCATTTTCACCTTGAAAAAACCACGTGATTCGCTACTTCTAATGTGATGACGACAAGCTGTTGTAATTCTACCATAAAATAATTCCCTGCATAATTTAGAGTGCTTCCTTAGTAGTAAAATCGATTTTGAATTACAAGATTAGGACTCCAGATGAAAAATTATGGAACTAGTTAAACATTATGACGTTCTTCTCCATCTACCCCACATAAACCCCAAATATCTATCTAAAAAATACAAACACACACCGTAAGAGAGAAATGCATTTTCATGAATGCTACATGTTTGTATGTAAAGCTAGGACTAAAAAAAATTATATGTACCTTTTAAAAATTAGGTTTTGGCTCAAATAAAATGAAGCAACAGGTAGATCATCAATTGATTTGCTTACTCAGATGCTTATACAATACCATAAGCAGTAGAGCCAAGTGCAGTCAGTTGTTCTACCTAGATTTGGTCTAGTAGTGATACCGAAACCAAGCATCACGAACAAAAGGGATAGTTGATCCAGCCACCTCCGTGAGTGAATTCAAGATTCTGATTCTTGAGATCAAGACTCATATCCATCAGTTCCATTTCTGGATCGAGATTGAGATGCACATCTTAGAACCCAAAAAAACCCATATTTGCACCTATGCACATCTTCATGATGCATGGAATTGAAAATACTCTCTAGCATTGTTATCTTGTCATCAAAGTCATTGGCCTTGGCATGCTCATTTTGGTCGATCCAGTGGATTTTCCATTCAAGAGAATCCTCGATCACTCGAACATTGTTCCTCATGTCATAAGCATAATTCTCCAGGGACTTCCTGGCATCCACTTTATTTTTGTGCACTGCGTCCTCAGACCTGTATTTCTCAGCATCATGAAACATTTCCTCAATCTCCTCCTTTATCAATATACCATGGTCACTTATGATTGTGATCTTTTTATTCTCATTGTAGGAAGCTAAGGCTTCCCAGAGTCATCAACTGCTGGAATCCTTGCTACCCAAGCAATATCATATCTAGAGGGATTAATTTCTTCATAGCCCATAGATCTAAACATATTCTTAATATCAAATATTAATGTCTCTATACGCTTCACACTTGATGGTGCAACCTATAATTAATATTAATGTCTCTATATGCTTCTTGTTGATGGTGCGCCTATATTTATTTCAGGTCGTTAATTATAATAATGGAGGCAGAGATGCTATAGTGATGGGCATCAATCAATCGACAGGAACTGAGATGAAAAACCTTGTAAGATGACATTAGGGATTCGGTAAGATGGTCCTTCCAAAAATCTAGAGGAAATTTTCATTTCACTAGTGTATCTTGAAAAACAATCAAGGAAGAACAAGATTATAAATTGAGAAACTACTTCCTGTATTTTCTTGTCCAATTTTGGAGTTCCACATATCTCTTTTCTTAAAGTTGAATCACATTGGAATCATCAATATCAAAATAAATATAGATGAATCTGAAATCATCGATAAAAAAACAATTATATGATGAATCAATAACAAAATACCTATACCGAAACTAATTTCTCAACATAATTCAAATCACAGTCTTCTTAAACTTTAAATTAATTTCTACCAAATTCTATAGCAAGTTTTTCAGTATATTGGTAAGGAAGAGAGGTTGTAGCTTCCCCAACACAAGCAGGTTTTTTAGTAGACTGGTAAGGAAGGGAGGTTGTACCTTCCCCAACACAAGCAACGATCTTGCTTGAACCTCCATATCAAGATACATTAATGAGTTGAGGTGAAATTAATGTGAGATAAAAATAACCATAATAATTCTAGTGGATAATAGATAGTCTAGCTAGAAATATAAATTGCCATTCTTCATTTAAATGTAGAATGAACAAATAATAAAAGGAACTATTTATCATAAAAACGTGATAAAAATTATATTTTCACCTGTAGTACCCCATCGTCGGTTCAATTTTTTTCTATTTTTCCAGCACTGGTTCCCAAGGTGAAAGTTCATGTCCATCATAGATATGTTTAGAATACCATCATCATCAATATCAAATCACACATTAATCCGGGGAACTTTTCTTGGACCTGCAGGAATGCCACATAAATCGAATCTGCCCGATAATTTATTGTCTTCGCTTCGGCTTCCCTCACCCTTATACACGTGAAACGACAAATTAGTTTCGTTATTTGAGATAGTATAACATAGTCGCTTCCTTTTGGTGGGGATAAGGGTCTTCCTAGGGATGAGGACTCTAAACGACCATCTGGAGCCTCAAACCCTAGTGAATGAGGAGTTACATCCAGAAGAAGCATTTCTCGAATTTTCTCATCACCCTATTTACTCATAATAGTTGCCTGGCTCCATATGTGACGGCCTCATTGGGGTTTGTATTCTTGTAGAGTTCCTTTCCATTAAAAAATCCTGCAATAATGACTCGGTGGGAATCCTAGTAGACCCTCCAATAAGAATCATATCATGAATGGAACTCTTATCCATCTTGGAATCTCACAGACATTTTTCAACAATATCCATACACTTCCTGAAAAAATACATATTAAACTCTTCGAACATGGCCCGAGTAATGGTGCAATAAAATTCAATGCAATCAAAGAGAATCAATCTCAATGGTGGCCTGGGTTTTGGATGAGAGAGTTATATTCTCCCTTACGCACAATTTTCTGAGTCTCATAAAGGCTCTAGCATTACTGCTAATGTTAGTTCTATATGTTTTCTTAATGTCTCATATAAAATAGATAACTAATATGTCATCAAAATATTCGCCACCCAAATTGTTATCACCAATTGTGGCCTTCACCTAAAAAAGATGGCTTTCAATTGTCATAACAAAAACATTAAAGGTATATCCACCCAAGTCAAAAATGAGAACATTGCCTTCTTGTCTATTCCATAGTCAATGGAAACCACAGTGGTCTCGTTGATAATTCTGATAACATTCAAGCCATCAATGATACCATCATCCTTAGTTTCCTGCCTCTGAGAATCATTGAAACATGAAAAAACACTTGCGACAACCACTTGCGACAACCTTCTTCACTGTAGTCCTAAGATAACGACAACCATAGTGGTCTCATTGATAATTATGATAACATTCAAGCCAGCAATGACACCAGTATCCTTGGTTTCATGCCTCTGATAATCATTGAAACATGCAGTAACACTTACGACAACCTTCGTCACCGTAGTCCTAAGATAACGGTAGCCACAGTGGTCTCATTGATAATTATAATAACATTCAAGCCAGCAATGACACCAGCATCCTTGGTTTCCTTCCTATGAGAATCGATGAAACATGTAGGAACACTTACAACAAGCTTCGTCATCGTAGTCCTAAGATAAGCTTCAACAATTTCCTTCAACTTTGCTAAAGCCATGGAAGATATTTCCTAGGCTGCAAAATGCTTCTCCTCCCCTTTGTATGTTACAACGATGATGGGATTATCAGCAAATCCTTGAATAAAAAATGCTTCTCCTCCCCTTTGTAAAACCAAAATATCTATCTAAAAAATACGGACACGCAGTAAGAGAGAAATGCAAGCTCTACAAACTGGATCTTCAATTTATTTATGTAGTGCCAACTGAATTTTTGTTTTGGTCCGTTGAAGAGATCATTCCCACCGACAACATGTTCCATTGGTTTACATACCTGGGACATTGGTCTACCATCGTTCTGGGAAAGAGTCTCATCCTGCAATGGGCAGCAACTTCAATTTAGGCAAGCCTTATTTCCTAGGCTATCCAACAATAAATACGCCTGAGCACATACTTCCCACTGCTAGATGGTGTACTTTCTTTAATCCTATGGTGGGTAGTATATGCTGGGTAGTATATGCTGGGTAGTATATGCCCAGGCATATTTATTTTTGGATAGCTTGGGAAATAAATCTTGCCATCAGTTTATAATCATCATCAAAATGATTTTCGGTTGCCAAGTCTGCAAATGCCAGACATTTTCTAAGAATTAAATATAAAAATGGTGTCCCCGTCCGTCAAGTCTTGGATGAGGCCCACCATGTCCACGACTATATCAGTGTTCTGGTGAGTGATCAAACTGACAATGGAGGGAATTACATTGAGGTGCATGAGCTCTACTTAGATCTCCATTGCCCCAGCAAGGGACTCCAAGTGCACAAGCTCCTCGTGGAGCTCGACCTCTGAGTCATAAATCTTGTTCGAGTGGTCTACATATTTCATGTAGGCCTCCAGGTTGTCACCGAGGCAACACTCGAAGGCCAACACCATATTCTTCAAGGCCCAGATGTCCATGGCCTGGATTGTTCCCTCAGATTTCTCCATGGCCTCTAGGAGACTCAATTCTACACCATTTTCTTACTCCATATCCTCCACCATGTTCGCTCACACTAAATTCATTGTTTATGTTTCTCTGCATGAATGAGTACTTTTGACCGATTGGCAAAGGCTCTGATCTTGTTTTGCCTCTGTCCCACAAATGGCAGGAATTTTAGCATATAAGAAAATGGGGATTTTATAAACCCCTCGTGCAGGGCTAAACATTTGTTATGTGCGCAAAAATATCGTTGTGCAAATACTAATTTTTTTTAAATTTTTTTAAAAGGTATTTTGGGTTGGATTTATTGTTCGAAGGGAATTTAATTTTAAAGCTCGACGGGAATATAATTTTAATTTTTTTTTAGAATATTTGTATTTTTAATAATTAATCTATTTTTATATTAAAAAAATAAAAGTATTTAATCATTTAAAAATTATTTAAGTATTTAATCAGTTAAAAATTATTCAAGTATTTAATCAATTAAAAAATTGTTTTAGTTTGTGTTTTCAAATCATAGGTATTTTTTAATATTTATTAAGAAAATCAAAGTGGTTATTCCATGGAGTATATTATCAATATTGTTTAATGTTCATGTATTTCAAGGACGGAAGCCAAACAATAACATCCCCAAAGCCCCCAAAATTAGAAATGACTCTAGGAAAAAGATAAAGGTAAGTGATAACATGCATGTATGAGGCAGAGAATCCCATCTGTACCTGCACTTGCATTTTATATTGACGTCGCAACATCCACTGCCGCCCAAATTGTTCAGTACCAAATGCTTCAATTCCTTCTCCCACATATCCTATAAATTATATTCAACAACAAATGAATTCCTTCATCGATATACTTCCAGCCCATATCTCTCCCCCCAAGTAATACACCATCAAGACCATAAACACTTGCGAAGTTTGTGGACCAGTAAAATACCCATCTATTGTATCTCGTTCCATTCAAGATAACCCAACTTGGGCTTTCACAATATTCAAATGGGTGTTAAATACATCGGGTAAACAACCAGCCTCGGGCGTTATTTCTGAAATCCCCTTCCAAGAATTAGCATCTTCAGTGAAATTACAGAGTTTCATAAAAAAGATATACCCATATTTTTCTTTTGTGATATTAAAAAATGCTTCCTTCATTTTCTTCCCCACCCTCTGGCACTTCTACTAACATCAACATTAGGGAATAACAATAACTTAATTTAAATTTTAATAATTCATTGTATTTCGGTGATAGTGAGGGAAGGTTTTGCAAAAATTGGAGATATTTTATTGGTTCTATTTGATTGTGGTCTAGCATGATGGATGACTGCCTAGATCTGTGTTGTGGACATTCTCTTAGTTGTTTTTTTTTTTATTAGTTATACAAAGTGTTGGAGTAGGTGAGTGTAAATATAAGGGATGACATGTTGTGGGTGATTATGTTTCATAATATTTTTTTATGAGTGGTAGAATTTGAAAACATGAGCATTTCCCTAAGTAAAAGTCATAGATAAATGAATTAAATTATTTTATTTTTAATACTAGTAAATAGACTATAATTGTTTTATTGTTAAGTGAGTATTAGAGGTTAATAGGTCATGTTAAATTGTCATGAACAAAAATTATAGTTAAGAATATGAGAATTTAGTATGGTTTGCATAATAAGAATAGGTATGATGGCCTTTACTATGGCCAAGGAAATCAACAAAAGGGGACTTAAGTCCTAAATAATCAGTGAGCATTAAAAAGGTTTCAAATCACCACATTAACTATATTCTTAAAGGGATATTTTTCGGCCTCTATAAGGGATGTGTCTTCCATTCAGATTTTTACACACTATGATTGGGTCTTTGAGCCTCATCATTGGACCTTAATGAAGACTCTACATAGATGGATTCAAAGACCCCTTTGTCTCTAAATATTAAAACTGTAGATGGATTCAAAGACCCCTGTAGTGAAATGTAACAATTCGGTATCAAAGTTACAATTTTCCATTTCTGGAGTGACACAACTAAAACTTACTAACATAATTGACTAATACATATAATTTTTGTACTTGTTATTTGGTCATATTTTTATTCTTGGACTATAATAATAATTTACATTAATCATTATTAATTTTGTCACTTATTATCTAGTCATATATTTTAGTCCTAGACTAAATTGGTTATTTAAGTTAGTCTCTTTTAGTTTAGTCACTTGTTATCTAGTCATATATTGTATCCCTAGACTAAATTAGTCATTTAAGTTAGTCATTTTCAGTTCGGTCACTTAAAATTGCTTAAATTTAGTAGTAATTCACTTGAAGTAATTGCGGTGACTACATTTTTTAGTCACCTAGTCACTAATTTCATCATTTTCCACTAGTGTAATTCAACCTAGTCAAAGTTATTTCTTTGCTCTAGTAGTATTGGTGCACAAGAAGGATGGATCATGGCATATGTGTTTGGATTATAGCGAGCTCAAAAAGCTTACTATTAAAGATAAATTTCCCATTCCTATCATTGATGAATTGTTGGATCAATTACATGGAGAATTTTACTTCACCAAGTTGTATCTTCATTCATGATATCATCAAATTAGAATGAAGACTGAAGACATTATGAAAACAACATTTAGAAGGCATGAGAGTCATTATGAATTTTTGTTCATGCCTTTTGGCCTTACTAATGCACCTTCCATATTTCAAGGTTTGATGAATTCCATTTTCAAACCTTTCCTTAGAAACTTTGTGTTAGTATTTTTTGATGATATACTAATCTAAAAAAATTCTTGGAAGGATCATGTTCAACATGTTTACAGGGTGCTCAAACTATTGGAGGTGAAACAATTATATGAAAAAACCTCTAAATGTTTCTTAGGAGTATAGGAGATGGAATATTTGGATCATATTTTATCTCATGAGGGTGTTAAGGTAGACCCTAACAAAATTAAATCCAATGAGGAATAGAAAATCCCCTCAACCATAAATATTCTTCAGGGATTTCTCAGGTTGATAGGGTATTATTGCAAGTTTGTTAAGAATTATGGGAGAATAGCCACACCTCTAACATCATTCCTGAAGAAAGATGCATTTTCTTGATCTCCATAATCAACTAAGGCCTTTGAACATCTTAAAGAGGAAATGTGTCAAGCACTGGTCTTAGCTACATCAAACTTCACAAAAACCTTTATTGTGGAATGTGATGGCTTAGGAAATTGAACTGGTGATGTTTTAATGCAAGATGGAAGACCCATTACTTTTGAAAGTCATCCAATCAAAGGAAATTATTCACACAACCCTATTTATGAGAACGAAATGTTGGAAATACTACAAGCACTAAAGAAATGGAAACCTTACCTAATTGGAATACACTTTAAGGTAAAAATATATCGTGATAGTCTTTAATAATTTTTGGAACAAAGATTATTTTCAAAAGAGAACCAAAAATAGGTGACAAGGATGTTGGGTTATGACTTTGAAATCATCTACAAAAAATGGAAGAAAAATATTGTTGTAGATTCACTCCGAAGAAAGGATGAGGATGTGGAATAATTTCTTTGTGCCATTTCTATTATCCAAACTGAGTGGATAACCGAAGCAAGGGATGAATGGAAAACTGATGAAGAGGTGCGGACACTCATTCAAAATTTGAAGCAAGATCCAAGTGCATCTGATACATTTAGTTGGAAAAATGATTCATTATGGTACAAAGATCGCTTATATCTTTCTAATCATTCCCAACTCAAACAAAATATTATTTTGGAATTGCACACCTCTCCCTTAGGATAACACTCAGGATTTCAAAAAACGTACCATAGGGTCAAGAAGAATTTTTTTTGGGATGGCCTGAAATCTGATATTAAGAAGTTTGTGGCAGAATGTTTGGTTTGCTAACAAAATAATGTTGAGACAATAAAGACCCCAAGTATGTTGCAACATTTATCCATTCCAAGTCAGCAATTGGAGGACATCCCAATGGATTTTATCATAGGTTTACCGAATTCTGATGAAAAGCTTTTCATCATGGTCATAGTTGATATACTTACCAAGTATGCACACTTTTCTGCATTATCTCATCCTTTTAAATCTAGTACAATTTCTACTACATCTATGGAAATAATTCAAAACCTTCATGGAGAGTCAAATATTATAGTAAGTGACAGAGATCCCATTTTCACTGGAAATTTTTGGACGAAATTATTTTCTTGTCTTGGTACTAAATTGACTCATAGCTCACCTTATCATCCTCAATCTAATGGGAAAAATGAGACAAAGAACAAATTTTTAGAAGGATATCTTCATTTCTTTATATCTTATAAGAAAACATAATGGGTAAAGTGGTTACCTCTAGCTGAATCATGGTATAACACCTCCTTCCATATTGCAGCAAAAATGACCCCATTTCTTTCACTTTATGGATATCATCCGCCATACATCACATAAACTTTAAGAGAAAATTCTAAGGTTCAAGAAATGGAAGATCACATCAAGCATCAACAACAAGTTCTCCAACTCTTAAAGGATAACCTCACTCTAGCGCAGAATCACAGAATCAAATGAAACAACAGATATATCCACATCGCAGTGAAAGAAGTTTTGATGTAGGTAACTGGGTATTTTTACAACTACAACCATTCAAAGAAATTTCTCTCAAGAAAGGTAAGAAGGATAATAAATTATCACTGAAGTACTATGGTCATTATAAGGTGTTGCAGAATATTGGTGTTACGACATACAAATTGGAGCTACCTGTATCTTCCATAGTACACCCATTTTTCCATGTTTCATGCTTAAACAAGGTTATTGGTGACAAGATTCTATTTTAAACAGTGTTTCTAAAACTTGACAAAGAAGGAAAAATAATAATTGAACCTAAATTAGTCACGGAAACAAGAACTCGAAAACTACGAAATCAATCAATTTTAGAGTATCTCATTAAGTGGAAGAGCTGACCCACTTAATATTCCACTTGGAAGGATGATAATTTTATAAAAAAGCATCCAAAACTACTCAATAATTGAGGACAACACTTTTTTGGAGAGCAACATGTTAGGTCCCTATAATACTTGTGTATCCCCCTTATTTTTATTGTTAGTATTGTTGTAAATGTTGTCATTGATGGCAAAGGGGATGGAAAAAAGGGAATACAACACCTAAACTATCCATAAGGCAAAAGAGACAAAGAGGTAGCAGAGGCAGCAGATGAAATGGAGGAATTGAAGCAGAAGCAGCAGAGAAATTAGAGACACAGCAGTGAATATTTTAAGGGCCTAAAGGATTTTAATACAGAGATTTATTTATGTATTATGGGTTTAATACAGTTTGCCGATGAATGCTGGAGAGGATAGAATTAGAGTAGACCTGGAATAAACTCTGCATGAATAATTATGTGTGTATATGCCAATGTTATTTTTAAATGTTGATGGTTGGCCTTTTATTTAATGTTTGGGTTATACACATATGAACGCACATTCATATGGGTGAGCATGATTAATAAATGCTAAATACAGGTCATAAAGGCCGTGGATCGAAGTTTAGCATTGGGGTTTAGTTTTGATTAAAGTCAAGGAAATATTAAGAGGAGGGGTCCCACATGTCCAAGATTCGAATTGAACTTATTATTAAATTAGGGATTTAATAATAAGATCCAATATTTGTGATAGTTTGGCTCGAGAAATCATAATTTTGCCAATGGTGGAGGAAGTTAAGTGATAGCAAGTTATACGCATATGAGTGTGTACGTTGGGTTAATAAACTTGGAATTGACATGAATCACTATGCTGGGCACACCACATTTATATACACATGTTGTGGGGCCCGAGGACATTATATAAGCATTCACTGGGGATTTAAATACGAAAACAAAAGGGTTCATTATAATGTTGAAGGCGTCGTATATGTTGACATATGTGAAAAGCGAGAATTTATTGTTGGTTTGTTATATGTAATGTAGACCAACATATATTATGAAGAATTGGGATATATAAAAGGTAAAGTGGAAAAGTATATACATATGTAGCGTTTTATATACAAAGTACCATAAGGTGGGACCCTCACGAATCGCATCGTAGAAACTTATGGCAGCGGAACATGTTAACAAAATTTCTGATTGCGATTGAGTTCCGGACCCGATTCATTATACACGGGAGTCTCATATTTGTTTGAATTCTGACTTAAAGCGCATTGGAGCGATTCATCGCATCGGAAGTAAAAGTGCAATTGGACAAACTATTGAATATTTCAATCGCGATGGTGCGATCCAATCACAACTGTCGGATCATTGAAGATTGCAACTGTTGGATCTAAAGAAAGTCAGAGTGGGGTCTACAGTGACCCATCGCATCGGCGCAGTGAAGTGAACAGTGATTAATCACATCGGAGGAGAACAGAACATCGAAGCATTCTATTGAAAGTTGCGATTGCGATTATCGCATCAGGGCTTTCGCAAAGGCATTCATCGCATTGGAACATTTTTAAATGCATCAATCGCAGCGGAGTAAGGGAATCGCATCGGAACATTTGAAAATGCATCAATCGCAATTGGAAGAATTCAGAAGTGATCCATCGCATTGGGGATTAAGAAAATTCTATGGTTTTTAATCATAAAGTATTGCGGAAGGTTCAATAGTATTCGGGTTGAAAGAACTCCGCATCAAAGTCAAACATTGGTTCACACCATAATAAAGTTCATATGGTGATATATTGGTTCACATTACTATAAACATAAGTTGAATTTGAAATATGGAAGCCGAGACCATTAGTACGTTGGGTCTGTGTGTAAATCAAAGCCAAATCTTGTATGAAGCAAAAATGTGAAATTTCCTTCAGGACAGTGGAAGCGTTTGAATGCATTTCCGTTTACAATTGATTTTTGTGGGCTTGAATACTGTTGTATGTTTGCTTTAATAAAGGTCTAAGTTTAAACCATGTGCGTTCTATGATGAACCATAATATATTGAAGCTCGAATATCAATTCGAATATCATTCCTATGAGTTTTTGATTGAAGAACATAGTCCCCACAGATGTAGTCTTGATATCATATGGTCCCAACCATAGGATTACTACAGTAAAAGAAAAGTTTCCGCATGTCATTAAAATTTCCTAGGTTGGAATTTGGATTGAGCGCTGATGTTTTAAGTAAGAGATATCAAAGGTTCTAGATATATGTTTGAAATTACCAGGTTGATAAATACCTTGAGTTTGCCCAGATTGTTTGAGAATTATTTGAGTGAAAATGTGGGATGCATTTATATGCAGAGGAATGAATTTGACAGGTATACGTGCATAGAAAGCAAGAGAGGGTGTAGAAACTGACAAAGGCAGTGAACATCAGAGGTATGCAGAACAGTTTCTTAACATCAGCAGAGAAGACAAAATCAGCAAAGCCAAAGGCCAGAAAATGGGCTGAGTAAAATTGTTTTTATGTAACCGAAAATATGAATGTAAATGTTGTAATTGATTTTATATTGTTTGTGATGCATTGGCAAGTCTCCGGTAGGAAAAAAAAACTCCCACTGTAATATTGAAATTAATGCATATTGTTATATTTTTCTGAATGAGTGGGTAAAAGAAATGAGAAGGCAGAAGGAAAAGAGGCATGGATGTCCATTTCAAATTCCCCGAGGAATGCTAACAGTCATAAGGGAATTTCTATAAATAATATCCCATTGATATGCATAAAGAGGTTAGAGAGAGTGTTTTTGGAGAATGTGGAATTGAGGCAGACAAGATAAGAAGAAGGAGCAGAACGAGATGTTGTGAAAAGTTAGAGAATGCAGAAATGAAGCAGTGAGGTAGAGAAGAAGGAGGAGCTGAGCAGAGAATAAGGAGGAGATGATAGTGAAGCTAAGAAGATGAAGAAATGATATAAGGCAGATATGAAGACTGATGCACAGCAGTGAATATGGTAAAGAACAAAGCTGATATCCAAGGTAAATCAGCAAGTGTTTTTCTTTTGAAATAGTAAGGAAGTTGGAGCTTCCCTATCAAGTTGTAGTTTGATAGATGTCAGTTGTAGCTGACTGAGGTGGGAGCCTCCTATAGGTTGTATCCTGCAGAAAATATATGGGAGTTGGCGCTTCCACATCAAGTTGTAGCTTGATAAAATGTCAGTTGTAGCTGACTGAGGTTGGTGCATGTAGAAAATTGATGGGAGTTGGAGCTTCCTTGCAAGTTGTAGCTTGTAGAATTGAGGTAGGAGCCTCTTGTGGGTTGGAGCCTACAGAAAATCAGTGGTGAGAGGGAGTTGGAGCTTGCCTTGGCATCACAACAATAATAAGATGTGGTATTCTGCCTTTATGGGTTTCCACTTATATCTAGTGTCTATGTGCATGATGTCTATGTGTTGATATGGTATATCTATTCTTCTTAACACTTGCTACTCACATATTAAGACTGCTGGTACATTATCTAATCTGCTTATTAATTGCTGCTCACATATTATGTTGATCATGAAATGAAGGTGTTAATAAAGTTTAATGAAAATTTTTAAAAGTCCACGAATGTGATAAACTGATTCACCGCCCCCCTTCTTAGTTTATCTAAGGGTTCAACAATTGGTATCGGAGCTGGTTCCTTTGGTGTAAGCTTAATAGCTTGAAGGAGATCTGGTTGAGTCATGGACTATCAAAATGTACTTGTGTTAAATACAACAAACTTTCATGAATGGAGAGATAAGGTTAAAACAGGATTATTGGCTTATGAACCTGAGGTATGGAAGCTTGTATGTGATGGTTACTGCACAGACTCTCCCTCTTTGAAAGAACAATAGCGGAATTCTAAGGCAAAGTGTGTGATATATGACAATGTTCATAATAAGGATCTTGATTTAATAATGGATCTAGACTCTGCAACAGAAATCTGGGATAGATTTCATTTTATGCATGAAGTAGACACTAAGGGCTGTAGTGTCAAGAAGGAGAAGAGAATTAAGAAGAAGAAAAATTCATGTCAACAGGAAAATGCTCAACCAAATGAGGTACCTGCTAGTGTGAATGTAAGTAAGAACCATGAAGAAATTGCAGCTAAGGAAAAAGCCAAACTTGACACAACCTTGACTGAAATAGAAATATTAAAGAATGAAAACAAAGACCTGAAGACATTGGTGCAAATATGCGATGAGAAAGAATATGAAGATAATAAATAAATTATTGGCCTAAAGACATAGCTTGAAGAAGCAAAGAAAGTAGAAGACACTCTCCTGGAACAAATGAGAGAGAAAAGTCTGGAATGTGAGAGATTGGAAGAAGAAGTAGTGAGCCTAAGGAATAAATTAGAAAAATCCCAAAGATAATTATTAATGAATACTCCTCAAATGAAAAGCTCTGAAAAGTTGGACACGATACTAAATTCTCAAAGGTCACCTCTCATAAAGGCTGGGATAGGATATGAAGGAGAAACCAGTAAGTCCAAGGTTGAAGATAACAGGAATGTCATTTTTGTAAAGCTGTAAAGGATAATGAAGCAGCTCAGTAGATTCCTACAGAAGTAGAAGCCAGCAAGAACATGATTTGCAGAGAAACAAACAGAAATAAGCAGCAACATGAAAGAACAGATAATGAGAGGATGAAACAGTCAGCTGTAAAAAGCTCATACACTCATAAGGATGAATTGAATAAATTTGGAAGATGTCAAAGAAGGTTCTTTCCTCCTATGGGAAGTATCACTTTTTTTTCTTGCCAAAAACCAGGACATATTGCAGCATAATGTAAGACAAGGCCTATCAACTTCAACCAACAAAAGATGTAGGAAATGAGAAGAATACCTCAAGCAAACAAATGGAAAAGACAATCCTTCCCCAGGTACACAAATCATTTCCATGGCTACTATTATGCATGTAATAATTTTGGACATAAATTTGTTGATTGTAAATTGTATTAAAAAGGGGGAATAAAATAGTATACATCAGCTCAAACATACCTTGGCAAAGTAAGATGTTATGTATGCCTCAAGCTTGGTCACAAACCAAAATACTGTAATCTACCATATACATTCAAGAACTCTACATAGAGGATGGAATCAAAAAAGATCAATCAAAACTATGAATCAAAAAGAAAAGCAGACATTATGAAGAACCCCAATAAAGTATGGAAGGAAAAGAGAAAGGGGGAGCCTATTATCTCAATAACATAATGAATCCAGCATAGTCTCAGGGGGAGTTGCTCTAGAAAAAAAAGCAAATATCCAACCAGTGATAAGTATGAAGCAACATCCCAGGGGGAGAGCAGTTCATAAATAGTCCCCACAAAATTAGTCTAAGAAGAGCTCCTTAGAATGAAAACAGCTATAAGATCAGGAACGAAAAAGAAAATTCCTCTAACAGAGAACTATAGAGGAAGAAGATTATTTAGCTGACAGATTGATTAAAGAAGAGAAGGCAGCAAGCAACCATGGTAGTAGAGAGAACATCAGACATGAACCTGTAGAACTAACAATGAGTCACGTTAAGTAGGATGTGTAAGAGAAGTGTCTATCATCATTATGTCATTACATCTTTCATCTATGAAAAGTCCCCTTTGAGGAATGTAGTTAAGTGAGTGATAAACCTCTGAGTGATCTGCCCATGAAGATTCCAAGAAAAGAAATTGTAGATGTCTTCCTGAAGTTCATTATGTTAAAACATATGAATTGTATGTAAAGCAGCAATCATTCTGGAGTAGTCCTAGAAAAGAAAATGCAGTGACATTCCTTTGAACAGAATGGAAGAATAAGCAAATGGTTAAAGATGCCAAGATCAAATTTAGGATATTGATGACTGTTGGTGTGAACAGTGGAAAGCCCAATAGTATATTTTATGAAGGATGTCTTAGTTATGGGTTAATGTGCAAACTGAAGTGAAATATCTGCATGGTTTATCAAATTAGTATAAATTGGTACTTGGTACAAGCAGCATGCCTATCAATAGAATATAAAAGTGTTGTCATGGAGCAGTGGTATGATACAAGTCCTCAGGATCAAAGGATTATGGCAAAAGAACATCAAGGTAGTATTCCTAGCGTTATCTGGATTCCGCATTCAGCATGAAAAGGTCAGTAGCAGAGCTAATGGATTAGTATTTTGTTTACACTTGAAGAATTATTCTGAGCTTTGAAGCAGTATCTTTCTCTATATATAATTGCATGCCTTCCTGAAGTCAGTACATATATAACATCAAGGCGTCTTCCTTAAGATCAGTCATAAAACTGTGTGAAGACTATTTGCTGAGTTTTCAATTAAACATCTTGAATATGCTTCTGTCGAAGATCATCCTGATAGAACAGTCAAAGTATCTGAAGCATAAAGGACTAGTTGTGATTACCATTTGAAGCTCAAAAGTCTTTTATTAATTCATCCAAATCCTACTTCAGTATAAAGGATTTTGCTGGTAATTCACCTTTAAAATAGAGATTGATCATAGACATACATACCTCCTTATGTCATAAAGGAAAGTGCATGATTGATAAGTGAGACTGACTAATACACTGAATGTATCTAGTCTCAAGGGTTTGTTTTTGAAAGTACATTATGCAAGAAATAAAGGCATTTTATCTCTTAGATCAAATTCTGGTTGATTCATTGATCACATCAGTAACAAGGACCTGCAGCTATTAAGTGTAATATCATTATCAGCATCCTAGCTCATATCATGACCAACAGGCAAGAAAAGTGAACCACAGCTATAAAAGACATATTGGCATCATCAAAATTGAACAGATTTTGTACTGTAAATGAGTATTGTAGAAGAAGACAAACTCCATCTACAACCTTCCTCAATAGATATGCATCTCAGATGAAGATTATAATATAGACTGAAGTATAGCTGAAGCAAGCTTGATCTATATGTCACATGGAGCATTCAAAATCTTTAAGGTTTGATCCAATGATGTATTTATGATTAGATAAGGCTAATACAATATGTTCTATGAAGTGTCATTATCCTCACTTTCAGCCTTATACTAGTGAAAGGAGACTTTGCTTTGGATTTTATCAATTTACAGTGTATATTCAAGTCCAATAATCCTCAAAGTGTTCTCTCAACAAGTCTTGCGCACCGGTCTGGAGTAGCATGGTACAAAGTCACAAGAAAAGGGCCTAAACACAACTTAGAGAGAGGAAATGCAGAAAGCACACTAAGAAATGTGCAACCCTTTTCCATTGATGTCAAAGGGGGAGGAAAAGCAAGCAAAACAAGGAGTAGAGGATATGTTGCCATCAATGCCAAAGGGGGAGACTGTTGGAAATGTTGTCATTGATGGAAAAGGGGATGGAAAAAAGGGACAACAACACCTAAACTATCCATAAGGCAAAAGAGACAGAGAGGTAGCAGAGGCAGCAGATGAAACAGAGGAATTGAAGCAGAAGCAGCAGAGGAATTAGAGATAGAGCAGTGAATATTGGAAGGGCCTGAAGGAGTTTAATACATAGGTTTATTTATGTATTAGGGGTTTAATACAATTTGCAGATGAATGCTGTAGAGGATAGAATTAGAGTAGATCTGGAATAAACTCTACATGAAGAATTATGTGTGGATATGCCAATGTTGTTTTTAAATGTTGATAGTTGGCCTTTTATTTAAATTTTGGGTTATACACATATGAACGCACATTCATATGGGTGAGAATCATTAAGAAATGCTAAATACAGATCATAAAGGCCGTGGATCGAAGTTTAGCATTGGGGTTTAGTTTTGATTAAAGTCAAGGAAATATTAAGAGGAGGGGTCCCACACGTCCAAGATTGGAATTGAACTTATTATTAAATCAGGGATTTAATAATAAGATCCAATATTTGTGATAGTTCGGCTCGAGAAATCATAAGTTTGCCAATGGTGGAGGAAGTTAAGTGAAAGCAAGTTATACGCATATGGGTGTGTACGTTGGGTTAATAAACTTGGAATTGACATGAATCACTATGCTAGGCACACCACATTTATATGCACATGTTGTGGGGCCCGAGGACATTAGATAAGGGTTCACTAGGGATTTAAATACGAAAACAAAAGGGTTCATTATAATGTTGAAGGCGTCGTATATGTTGACATATGTGAAAATCCAGAATTTATTGTTGGTTTGTTATATGTAATGTAGACCAGCATATATTATGAAGAATTGGGATATATCAAAGGTAAAGCGGCAAAGTATATACATATGCAGTGCTTTATATACAAATTACCATAAGGTAAGACCCTCACAAATCGCATCGGAGAAACTTATAACAGCAGAACATGTTAACAATAGTTCCGATTGCGATTGAGTTCTGGACCTGATTCATTATACACGGGAGTCTCATATTTGTTTGAATTCCGACTTAAATCACATCGGAGTGATTCATCGCATCGAAAGTGAAAGTGCAATTGAACAAGCTGTTGAATATTGCGATCCAATCGCAACCATCGGATCATTGAAGATTGCAACCGTTGGATCTAAAGAAAGTCAGAGTGAGGTCTACAGTGACCCATCGCATCAGCGCAGTAAAGTGAATAATGATTAATCGCATCGGAGGAGAACATAACATCGGAGCATTCTATTGAAAGTTGCGATTGTGATTATCGCATCGTGTCTTTCACAAAGGCATTCATCACATCGGAATATTTGCAAATGCATCAATCGCATCAGAGTAAGGGAATCGCATCGGAACATTTGAAAATTCATCAATCGCAATCGGAAGAATTCAAAAGCGATCCATCGCATCGGGGATTAAGAAAAGTCTATGGTTTTTAATTATAAAGTATTGTGGAAGGTTCAATAGTATTCGGGTTGAAACAACTCCGCATCAAAGTCAAACATTAGTTCGCACCATAATAAAGTTCATATGGTGATATATTGGTTCACATTAATGTAAACATAAGTTGAATTTGAAATATGGAAGCTGAGACCATTAGTACGTTGGGTCTGTGTGTACATCAAAGCCGAATCTTGTATGAAGCAGAAATGTGAAATTGCCTTTGGGACAGTGGAAGCATTTGAATGCATTTCCATTTACAATTGATTTGTGTGGGCCTGAATACTGTTGGATGTTTGCTTTAATAAAGGTCTGAGTTTAAACCATGTGCGTTCTGCGATGAACCATCATATATTGAAGCTCGAATATCAATTCAAATATCATTCTGAGGAGTTTTTGATTGAATAACATAGTCCCCGCAGATGTAGTCTTGATATCATATGGTCCCAACCATAGGATTACTACAGTAAAAGAAAATTTTCTGCATGTCATTAAACCAGCAAAGCCAAAGCCAAAGGCCAGAAAATGGGCTGAGTAAAATTGTTTTTATGTAATCAAAAATGTGAATGTAAATGTTGTAATTGATTTTATATTGTTTGTGATGCATTGGCAAGTCTCTGGTAGGAAAACAAAACTCCCACTGTAATATTGAAATTAATGCATATTGTTATATTTTTCTGAATGAGCGGGTAAAAGAAATGAGAAGGCAGAAGGCAAAGAGGCATAGCTGTCCATTTCAAACTCCCTGAGGAATGCTAGTAGTCATAAGGGAATTTCTATAAATAATATCACATTGATATGCATAAAGAGGTTAGAAAGAGTGTTTTTGGATAATGCAGAATTGAGACAGAGAAGATAAGAAGAACGAGGAGCAGAACGAGATGCTGTGAAAAGTTAGAGAATGCAGAAATGAAGCAGTGAGGCAGAGAAGAATGAGGAGCTGAGCAGAGAAGAAGGAGGAGCTGATAGTGAAGCTGAGAAGATGCAGAAATGATATAAGGAAAATATGAAGACTGGTGCACAACAGTGAATATGGTATAGAACAGAGCTGATATCCAAGGTAAATCAGCAAGTGTTTTTATTTTGAAAGAGTAAGGAAGTTGGAGCCTCCCTATCAAGTTGTAGCTTGATAGATGTCATTTGTAGCTAACTGAGGTAGGAGCCTCCTGTAGGTTGTAGCCTGTAGAAAGTAGATGGGAGTTGGTGCTTCCACATCAAGTTGTAGCTTGATAAAATGTCAGTTGTAGTTGATTGAGGTGGAGCCTCCTGTAGGTTGGTGCCTGTAGAAAATTGATGGGAGTTGGAGCTTCCTTGCAAGTTGTAGCTTGCAGAATTGAGGTAGGAGCCTCTTGTGGGTTGGAACCTATAGAAAGTTAGTGGTGAGAGGGAGTTGGAGCTTGCCTTTGCATCACAACAATAATAAGATGTTGTTTTCTCCCTTTATGGGTTTCCACTTATATCTCGTGTCTATGTGCATGATGTCTATGTGTTGATATAATATATCTATTCTGCTTAATACTTGCTGCTCACATATTAAGACTACTGGTACATTATCTAATCTGCTTATTAATTTCTGCTCACAAATAAAGATTTCTCACATATTATGTTGATCATGAAATGAAGGTGTTAATAAAGTTTAATGAAAAGTTTTAAAAGTCCATGAATGTGATAAATTGATTCACCCCCCCCTCCCCCCTCTCAGTTTATCTAAGGGTTCAACAAGTATAACCCCCTTATTGTTATTTTTGTGCCCATATATCCCCCATATTCTTATTCTTGTGCCCCATAAAATTCCAGTATTGTTATTATTGTTCCCTTACATTATTATTTTTATGTAGGTTCTCATTATATTGTAACCCCTTAGAATCTTATATATACAAAGCAGATATTTTGATTTGTATCATCCAAGAATTGTTCGTTTATGTAATGCAAAGGGGGTTTCCCCCATGAAGGGGATAATTTTTAAGTCACTGATATATCTTTTCTTCTATTTTGTGAGTTAGTTACATAACAAAGCCCCCCTATGTTTAAAAAAACTAAACAATGAAAAAAAAATTTGGATGAATAAAAACACATATTCTAGTAATAATTTTCCACTATTCTATGGAAAACTAATACTAAGTACGAGCAAAAATACTATTACTATTGCGTTCTACTCAATTTTTAGGGTGGTAACATTGAATTTTTGTCATTTTAGAAATACTAACTGGTCACCCAAAATAATATCAAACTAATTTTATATGGGCCTTATAACATCACACAAAATGTGGGTGATAGTATTTCTAAATTAAGTTGTCCAATATTACTCACTATACAACATTTCTTTCATGTGAATTTTCTTCAACCATATGTTATGCCTTTGTATTTATATATATATAAGTAAATATATGACTGCATCTATATAAGAATACACATAAAAAATTAAATTTAAGACTAGATATATCAAATATAATGTTGCACACATGTGCATCATCCATCAAATATAGATGGATCTAGTGTCTCTCCCAACAAAGTCCTCATCCTTGAGCTATCTTGTGAAGCATGGGGAACCTGTACACAATGTGTACAAACATTAAAATTTAATGTTTTAAAATTGAATTAGAATATAGAACCTCATGTAAAAAAACAAAATGAAAAAAAAAATCATGCAATACCTCATGAGGTTCCCTCTTTGTTGTGTTGGAGGCGGTAGAGCATGTACCCGTACAATGTTTAAACCCATTTTTGGTCAATATATGTGCAACATTAAATTATCAAACCAGAGCTCATGATATTAGAGATGCCAGTTGTTGGGGTCCTATGATTTGGCAGATTGCCATACCAAATGACAAGGCAACATCAGAACCACTTTGGAATCCTAGGGTCTAGCCCTCCCGAATTTAGAGAGGGATCTCTCTATATGTGTTTTCAAAGGATATACCTTTAAGGCTTATGATATGATATTAGGCTAGTTATGAAGTGCAAGATATTTTTTTGTTTTTGGTTGGGGATCGTTAACTAAGAAGGTCATGTGAAGTGTGAAGGAGGGAATAAATTGAATGATATTTCAGCATGGGAAGATAGGTCAAAAAACAGTGCTAAACCATTGGGATATGGAGTCATAAAAGGGTTTACTTGCACAATAACTATTCAAGGGTTTTCATAGGGCAAGTCATCTATATCAAAAGATCTTTTAAGTTGAGTTTGTGGTATGGAACATTAAGAAGTGTGGTGAAATGGTGTCGGGTAAAACCCACAGTCTCAGTTCTCCTTTACAACCTCAATACGGTGCATAAACTACCTTCAAAATTCATTCCCAATTTTAATTCAATTTTGGCACTTTTCCATATTTCACTGATTACAAACCCAACCAACCTAGAAATTCAATCTAACGCAGAAGTTTTACTATAAGAAAACCATCCTTGGCAACTAGATCTGGAATGGTAAGTTATAATTACTGTACATATATTAAACCCAACGTACTTGGCATTCACCTATCATACAACCTTTGCACTGTTCAATTGACCCAATATATGTATTCTTCTTACCTTGCTTTGATTATTATGTGCTCGTATATAACTCAAAGACGTCATAGGAATATTCACATAGCATTCGAATGTTGCCACATATGCACATTCGCTCATATATATAAACAGACATCAATAAAAGATTTACCGCCACTTATATATCTCATCGCATATGTATACTCCTCGCATTCGATGATCACCATCCCTTCGCGCCCAACCAACTGATCCAACGGCCATCAATGGATCTCGCACAGAATAGATGCATGAGCGTTAGTTCGCGATGAGAATGGTTTCTCCAAACCTGCTCGGGGACACGCGTCACGCAGTCTATGGGATCGCACAGATTTCTTAATTACCGCCTACCCTACAAAGGCGGTGCGGTCAAACTGCTTTTACTGTTCAATTCAGTCAAAATTATGCCTCTTACCTTCCAAGTTCCGTCGAGCTTCCTTTTATTATATTCCACCTCCAGTTTTCCCTTTTCCCTCAGGTTCCGCTTCTACCACGAGTTATCATTCCTTTCACTCGAACTTCTACATCGGTCCTTTACACAGAGAATAACGCTCCATATAATACAAATGGCCCTCTCTATTGTAACTAACAGACTTGACTGGGTTCAATCCAATCTCAATGGCGGGGCAGATTATGACTCTAACAGACCTTAACCAGATTTAATATGCACAGGTGAACGAGATCCCTCTTTTCGACTTCAGTCAAGGCTCTTCATAGGAAACAAGTAACCGACTCTACACAACATGTGTATTGCAATATGAATTAACATCGATCTCTGGAACAAAGTGTCAATTAAACCTCCAGATAACAAGGTATCTCCTCCCATAATATATATGCAGACTCTTGGCCAATTCACAGAATTCACAGTCGAAGGAACGAATCTTTCTGGAGATTGACTAGAGCACACAGATATCCACGAATAAACAAGCTCATTCGAACCAAATAACAAATAAACATGAGTCTTATTTGACAGAGAATAGTGCCTTCCATACAGAGTTACTCACGCATTTCTCATACATTCATTTACTGAAATCCAAGGTACTCATACAAAATTTAATTCACCAAATACACAGAAATACTGTAACAATTTCCTCATTTATGCAATGAAATTACTTACAACTACTGGCTGGCCAGATCTTCAATCTGATGGCCTTCCCCCCCTATGCAGCTCTATGAAATTCTCTTTGCAGGTCTATCGAATGTGTCACAGAGGTTTATTTTTATATAAATTACAATGAATCGATTCAAATTTCTCGATGACTCACAAACTCTTCAAATTCCTACAGTTCCAAATTAGACTAACGCTCTGACAAACAGAGATGGACTGCCTCTTCCTATGCCCACTAATCATCCGAGCAGTTACATTTTTCTCTCTAATTAACTAAAATAACTCAATTATGAATATTTACACGGGGAAACAAAACATAAGAACCCCTTTTACATTTATTTATGGATAAAGGTTGTTTTGAGCCTAATGCCCCTGCATAAAACTCCCCAGGTTAAAATAGTTCATGATCTCCTGATCATGTGCTTCATCTTGATCTGCTTGGATCCCACACTTTGTTTTGCAAATGGTCATCTGTTGCAGTGTTATTCTTTCGCATTCCTCCTGGCTTCCATATCTTGGTCTACATCTTTACACTTGCTATACCCTCACAGTCTGTGACTATCTTCTTCTTGCTGCTGTTGTTTCTCAGCTTTCTTGCTGTTGTCCTTTTCTGAGGCATTTTCTACATGAGTTTCCTTATAAATTCAATTTCTTTGTCTAATATTTCCTCTGACTGCTGGACACTTACTTCTATTTGCTGCATTCTCATTTCTTAAATTCTTACTGCTTCCCTATTCGCCACCCAATCATCCATACCCTCTCTGCAACAGTAAAATTCTTGCTCCTCTGCTGGAAACACTTCAGTTTGTTGCTTCAACATTCTCTCCAGCAACACTCCAATCAACTGCTGCTTTGCCATTTCACCTTCTTTTTTGGATACTTTCTACAACCACTTTAGCCATTTCCTTTGGCAAAACAAATCATCAATATGTTGCAACTCAAGTTCATCATATTCTTCTTATGCCTTGGCAGTCTTCAGAAATTGCCTTCTTTCTTCTTGGTTTACTTCAAGCTCTTCTAGCTTTGCATTTTCATCTTTTGTTAGAGCAAAGCTCTGATTCTCCACTGTTGTAGCAGCCCCAACAATCTGCCATACAGCCTTCCCTTCAACTTTCTCTAGGCTATTCGACCAATTCAATTCCTCTCTGCTACCAACATCAACAATTTCCTGTACATGAGATATGACTATCTCATCTTCATTCTTCTGCTATTCATCTTCATTCTGCAACAAATATTCTTCTTCTAAGACAACTCCAAGTGATGGATTGTCTTCTGTCATTTCTGTAAACACAACCAATTCATCAGTTCCAAAACCCCAAGACCTAATGGTCCCAACTGATGATTCAATCATCAATTCTTTTCTATCTTCATCCCATTGTGTCTTCACATTCTGCAGTCCCCAATTCTAAAATTGAGGTTTTCTCTCTTGTATTGAATCCTGTTGATTCAGCATACTCTCTAGCAGCTCAATTTCTCCATTCCATGGTTTAAAATCTTCCACAGAATTTTTCTTCTCTTTGAATGGATTGCCCCATGCTGTCAGCTTATCTCCATCATCAACAGGATCTTTATTCATCAAAAAAAATTCAGAATCAAACTCACAAGGCCTCAGTGCCTTTCTCTACTCTGCCAGCATCCTAGTATGCTGTCCCAACTTTATTTTCTCCTCAATCAGCACATCAGAATGCTGATTCCAAATCTTCAAACAATTCTTGAGACTACCAGCTAGTCTCTCTTCTACACCATCCTCTGCAAGGATGTCTTTCTGCTCTAGTTCATGGGAATGAACCTCTCCTCTTCAATCATCTCTGTCCTTACCATTTGAATGCCTTCCTTCTGTGGTTTTGTCCTCTACTCCAGAACATTTAATTCATGCCACAATCTTGGCATCTCTTCCGAGGAAACATCTTCAACATATTCACCATCTTCTACTGTCACTATCTCCTCAGCCTTTGTCAGAATAGAATTCTGATTTCCCATCTCTGCAAAAACTTCAGCTATCTGTCCATCATCCTTTACTTGGCCATTCAATAGAAGCAAATTGTCATTATCATCATTAATGACAAATTTATCTCCACCAACTTCACTGAAACAATCTCCTTTATAAAATAAGGAATTAATGAATTCCTCCACATTATGATCTTCACCTGAAAGATACTCATCATATCTGGCTTAGCAACAGTTAGCTTCATTTGTCACAGTTCCATCATGTGAAATACCTTCATCAACACTTGCACTCATACACAACTTGTCAGTTTTAAAAACATAAGACCTCATGGTCCCATTTGATGATTTGATCATCAAATCTTCTTGCTTTTCCAAGTCCTTCATATGCTTTAGAAATTCTTCAATGGTCACTACTTCCAATTCTACAAGATGTTCAACTTCCAGCTTCTGGCCAATATCATAAACTAAAGCTCTTCTATTTCCAACATGTTGGAAAGAAGAATCTTTCTCCAACTGTGCATGGACATATTCAAAACATCTGGCTGCTTCGTTTTCTTCTTCAATGACAACATCAGCAGTTGTTTCTCTCTCACCACTGCTCCTGCAAACACACACAAATTTTTAGTTTCCAAATCACAAGACCTTTTGGTCTTGGCTGCTTCCTCAAGCACTTCTTCTTGAACAGGCCTGCACATGGAATTTTCAATTTCCATCCTTGCCTCAAGAAATTTGGGCTCTTATTCCTCTGTGGAGTCTATCATCACTTCACAATTTTCAGACTCAAGAACACAAGCCCTTACATCATCTGGACTTGTCCAATAACTCAAGAAATCCTTAATGATTTCCTCCTCAGCAAGACAAGCTTCTTGCTGCCTCAAGTCTTCATCATTTCCTACAAGGTCTCGTGTAGATCTCCACTCTTCATTTGTGCGTTGTTCTGCTTCACAAGTAGAAATTTCTTCTTTCAACTTAGCTTCTTTGAGTTCTTCTCTCAATAAGGAAATCTTCTTTTGCCTCAATTTCAGCTGTAATGGTTGCCAGTTTACTCTCTTTTTCATGAGCCATCCAACTCTCTGGCTTTCTTCTATCCTTCTCTTCAGTTTGTTAAACTTCTCTCTGATCTCATCTACCTCTTTCCACCATTCTTCATCAGTGAGTCTCTTGCTCATGCCAACTGCTTTGGCATCTTCTGTCACTCTTCTACTGCGGCCTCTCTCAGAACCTCTGCAATCTCTTCAATCTCTGCTATGGCTTTCAGTAGCCATTTTCTTCTCTAGGAGTTCTTCACTTACAAGCTACACTAAGCCTCTGCAACAACAAGCTCTCTTGCTACAACTTACCTCACCAATCCCTTCCTCCGTATCCGGCTTTTGGCAAGTACTAGTTCACTCTCTCTGGAAGCTTCTAAGCACTCTTTTCTGCTCTCTAGGCTTCACTCTGCAACTTCCCTCAAGAACACCTCTTTTCTTCTGTCGTCCAACCTCAGTTGGGAATATTCCAGGTTCTTCCACACTCTTTCTACACTCAGAATCTCTCGCTAAACTCTTCTATCACTGCTCTCAAAGATTGTGATCTGCTTCTTGCTGAGACTCTTTCCTCACTTGCTTGCACTCTGTATTCTGCAAACAAATCCTTCCAACCGGAGTTCAAATAAGGCTCATCATCTTACCTCTCAATATCCTTGAATGATCTTGTTTCTTATTTCACCTACGTTGCATCTATTTTCTGCAATCTTCGAGACTCCTTTTTTTTTTTCTTCACCTCCAGATTCTATACATCTGGGCTATCAACCTTCACTGCATACTTAATCAAATCTGCAACTTTGTTAAACAGATTTAAACATCAAATTTCTCACTATTCAATACATGTGCATTTCAAAAATGAATTTTTCAGAGAGCTAATTAAATTCTAGCTTTGATACCACTTGGTGTCTGGTAAAACCCACAGTCTCGGTTCTCCTTTACAACCTTAATATGGTGCATAAACTGCCTTCAAAATTCATTCCCAATTTAATTCAATTCTGGCACTTTTCAATATTTCACTGATTACAAACCCAACCAACCCATAAATTCAATCTAACGCAGAAGTTTCACTATAAGAAAACCATCCTTGGCAACTAGATCTGGAATCGTAAGTTATAATTACTGTACATATATTAAACCCAACGTACTTGGCATTCACCTATCATACAACCTTTGCACCATTCAATCGACCCAATATATGTATTCTTCTTACCTTGCTTTGATTATTATGTGCACGTATATAACTCAACGACGTCATAGGAATATTCACATAGCATTCGAATGTTGCCACATATGCACATTCGCTAATATATATAAACGGACTTCAATAAAAGATTTACTGCCACTTATATATATCATCGCATATGTATACTCCTCGCATATGACGATCACCATCCCTTCCCCCCCAACCAACCGATCCGACGACCATCAGTGGATCTTGCACAAACTAGATGCATGAGCGTTAGTTCGCGATGAGAATGGTTTCTCCAAACCTGCTCGGGGACACGCATCACCCATTCTATGGGATTGCGTTGATTTCTTAATTACCGCCTACCCTACAAAAGTGATGCGATCAAACTGCTGTTACTGTTCAATTCAATCACCATTCTGCCTCTTACCTTCCAGGTTCCGTCGAGATTCCTTTTATTATATTCCACCTCCGGTTTTCCCTTTTCCCTCAGGTTTCGCTTCTACCATGAGTTATCATTCCTTTCGCTCGAACTTCTACATTAGTCCTTTACACAGAGAATAACGCTCCATATAATACAAATGGGCCTCTCTATTGTAATTAACAAACTTGACTGGGTTCGATCCAATCTCAATGGTGGGGAAGATTATGACTCTGACAGACCTTAACCAGGTTTAATATGCACAGGTGAACGAGATCCCCCTTTTCGACTTCAGTCGAGGATCTTCATAGGAAACAAGTAACCGACTCGACACAACATGTGTATTTCAATATCAATTAACATCGATCTCTGGAACATAGTGTCAATTAAACCTCCAGATAACAAGGTATCTCCTCCTAGAATATATATCCAGACTCTTGGCATATTCACAGAATTCATAGTCGAAGGAACGAATATTTCTGGAGATTGACTAGAGCACACAAATATCCACGAATACACAAGCTCATTCGAACCAAATAACAAATAAACCTGAGTCTTATTTGACAAAGAACAGTGCCTTCCATACAGAGTTACTCACGCATTTCTCATACAGTCGTTTACTGAAATCCAAGGTACTCATACAGAATTTAATTCACCAAATACACAGAAATATTGTAACAATTTCCTCATTTATGCAATGAAATTACTTACAACTACTGGCTGGCTAGATCTTCAATGTGATGGCCTTCCACCCCTATGCAGCTCTATGTAGTTCCCTTTTCAAGTATATTGACTCTGTCACAGAGGTTTATTTTTATATCAATTACAATGAATCAATTCAAATTTCTCGATGACTCACAAACTCTTCAAATTCCTACAGTTCCAAATTAGACTAACGCTCTGACAGACAGAGACAGACTGCCTCTTCCTATGCCCACTAATCATCTGGGCAGTTACATTTTTCCCTCTAATTAGCTAAAATAACTCAATTATGAATATTTACATGGGGAAACAAAACATAAGACCCCCTTTTACATTTATATATGGATAAAGGTTGTTTTGAGCCTAATGCCCCTGCATCATGAAAGAAGCAAACATGTAAGAAAACAAAGGGCAGCCTAAGATCAGGTAAGGACTTTTAAACTATCCTGCTTTTGGCATACTCTCAAGAAAAAACATTTAAGATAAACATAAAAAGTAACCTAAGATCAGGTAAGGACTTTTAACCTAGCCTTCTTTTGGCATACTCTTAAGGGAATCTTCAAAACAACTGTTTAAGACTAAATAAGGGACAGAGGTAACCATAAACTTCCTTGATAAGGACTCTACTTAGCATGCAGTGAAGATATCCTTCAAGAACAACATCTCAAGTTCTACTCAGCAAGACATGGGCTCACCAACATTCCTTGATGGGTTATACTCTGTTGAAATCATTCCCAAACACACATTTAGAAGAAAACATAAAGATAAAGCTTATCAGTCAGAATTAGGGTACTTTTAGAAGTAAATCCTAATCTATATTTGTTGTTCTTTATCAAAGAATATGAACATAGTGGAAACATAATGAGAATAGCAATTATAGTAAGAATTACATCACCAATGATTTAGATCAGGATCCAGTGAATCTGCTTGTCCATTTGATGTCCAAGACCAGTTACATACTTTGAGTCCAATAGCTTTTATAGTCTGATACTTCTCTTCCTAGCCTACTATATTACAACTACTCAACAACTTTTACTCAATAACAGTTCAACTATTAACAATTTCCCAACCCTTTACAATGAGTTTTCTGTGAATACATATAGGTGAAAAGAGGAAGAGTGCTACAGAAATGGTAATAAATATCAATTAAGACAGAGTGGGAGAGGTATTCGAATGCCCATTCTACCTAATAACTCTGAGGCGTGTACCACTTTAGCTGCTTTTAGTTGAATATGAAACCAACTAGCATGTTGGTAATAACTCTGAGGCTTGTCCTTTGAAGCTATCTTGGTCTGAAGTACCCTGTTTCACCTCTGGGACAAGTAAACTGTCATCTTTGGGTTTTGTAGCCCCATGTCTGCTTAATAAC
Source organism: Pinus albicaulis (assembly GCA_034641835.2). NCBI lineage: Eukaryota > Viridiplantae > Streptophyta > Pinopsida > Pinales > Pinaceae > Pinus > Pinus albicaulis. The sequence continues at coordinate 1,121,769,561 of CM076580.1, forward strand.
TATTCTGACAGTTTTAAAGAGGGTTTGTCAGCAGGATGGCTATCAAGGTGTCTTTGAGAGGTAAAGCAGACTACAGGTGTCCTTTTGTTCCTTTGGTGGAGTAATAGATTTTGTAGATGTGGCATTTGAGACTTTTCTTCTGCTGATTTGTCTTGTTTTAGCACTTTAAATACTGATATTTAGCTTTTAATTGGGTTTCTAAGGCCTTATTAGACCTTCTCGGATCATCTTCTGTCTTTAAACTATGTTTTGTCTTTACCCTTAATTTGTTGGATAAGCCTTTGATCTTCGGATTTATGCTTTAACCTCTAACTTTCACTGATCTTCTTTGTTTTCCTTTGTGTACAGGTGGCTCCTTTACCGTGCTAGAGGGTTTTGCTGTATAACCATGCTTGAAGAAACAATTGGTTAAAATGTGGAATTAACCCTTGACATCCCTTTTTGCATGTTCGAAACCCAAGGATTGTCATCCTTGATTCCTGCTACTGATATTTGGCTGGAGGAGGGCCTGTGATATTAAACAACCATTTAAAACCTACATACAACGACAAACATTAAGAAATCATGCGTTTTTGGATAAAACTTCTTTGGAGGCACTGGTGCGAGGTTATGGAGCAATTTGGAGGAAGAATATCTGCAGATGGGAAGGATTTCATGGATGAAGTTATGCTGAACAGGGGAAAATTGAATATTGGCACGAAATAGTGGAAGAAATTTTGCGAAACTAGAAATGGTTTTTGCGCGGGGGTTAAGTGGTTTGTGGTTTTCACCCGAACGAACGCGATACCACACACCAGGTGACATGTGTCCAAAGAGAAACCACCCGTTTCGCATGGAAGATGCACGTTGAGGAGTTTTGTTAGATCGGGCTCGAAATGGTGCGAGGACCGTCAGATCTGGGGGAGCCAGATCGACGGTATAGGATCATCGCGATGGTGGGGAGTTGAGCGGTGGAAAAATGAGGTGGGGCCAGGTGTTAACGTAAGAAAATTTTTTGTGGAGCGGTAGTGTTATGTGCGGGGTTAGAGATTTGGGTTTTAACAAAGGTTGTCAGAAAAGAGGGATCAACGGTTTTGATCTTCCTAGAGGGATGAATAAGTTTGGCGGTTGGGAGGATGGTTCAATGGGAGGAGGGAATGAGCACCGTCGGATCTGGATTAGATCGACGACTGAGGTCAACTGCGAGGGGATGGAACAGATGGTTTTGTGGGTCGGGTGCCTCCATAGTAAATCTCAACCATTGGATGAAGATCTTCTGTGGTCAAAGAGTCAACTGTGGGGGCACTGCGAGTACGAGCCACCTTGGTCGGGTTCCCCCGCAGTGGGCCTGAGCTGTTAGATTGACGTGATCAATGCTGGATATTGTATTGGGGGCATAGTTCTCGGAGCGTGGAGTTATGAAGGAAAGGGGCTAGAAGGAAAGGAGCGGGAAAGGGTCCTGTGGGTGGAGCGAAGGGCCGGGAGAAAAAGTAGAAGGGGCTAAAAGATTTTAGCCGATGGTCATAAAAATTGGGTTATATGGTGAAAAGGGTGAGGGCTGAAGGCCAAAAAGGGCTTAGAACCTTATGTTTGAAAAAGGTTAGAATAGGCCAAAAAATGGGTTTTTTTAAGGCCTTCAAAGGGTTCCGATAGGTAAAGAGGGATGTTTTAAACCATAAAAAAAGGGGTTTTTAATAGGTTTAAAGGATTTTTATGAGAAAATGAGGGTAAATTAGGGAAAAAAGGGGGCCTTTTAAGAGGAAAAATGAGTGGTTAGGATAGGTAAACATGGTTGAAAAAGTGGGTGAAAATGAATTTATGGAATGATGGAAAATGGCTTTAAAAACAGTTTCTTTTGTAACAACAAGGCTTCTTTGAAAAATCTCTTGTGGAAACAGCAGTGAAGATGATTTGTAAGATAAAAGACACCAAGAAGGCTTCAAGAACTAGCATTTTTCCATGAATATTACTTCTTGAAGGCTTAAGAACATATTTAGCCATCATTTTGCTGTGACAAAATTTACTGATGGCTAACAGTGGCTCCACTTGGGGATGGCAGCTCCCTGGAGGTGTCAAGAACCTCAAAGATTTATCTCTGGAATGTAGATCAATGTCCTGCACTTTGACAATCCTCTTTCTTCTCTAATCATGCTGCTTGAAAATATGATCATCATTGCATCATAACAAATCAATTTCTTCCCAGACAACTACCTACACAGCCTACTCTCCTAACATTTTTTCTTCATAAGGTGAAATTGGACTTGCAAACCTTTGACATCAACATTTTATTTTGAAAATAGGAAAAACTAATCTAAATCTACCCTTATTTCTTCATGAGTTTAGATTAAACATTTGAACTCATAGCTTCTCTACCTAATCTACTATCTGCCAAGATTAAACTGTCTGACAGATTTCATCCTCTATATTCTAAAATTGAAATTGAAACCACAGCCAAACCAGGATTAAACCATCTAATTTGCTGTAAGACTAAGGCATAAAATAAGCTGCACATAGACCTTTATTTGCAGAAAGTAAAACAAAACTTGGAAGGCTTAAGATCTGAAAACAATGAGAGTCCTTCCTTCTTTCTTTCAGCTCTGATTTTGCTCTCTTTGAGCTATCTTCTTCTTCTTTTCCTAGTTAAAATTTTCAGCATGTTAGAACCAGTCTTCTTTGTATCTTTGGCTCAGGTTTTGATCTGATTAAAGCCATTCTTTTCTTTTGATTCTTTGGTTCAGATTTTGAGCATTTTTGAACCATTCTTTTCTATCCTAATCTAATCTACTGATAAGCCAAGATTAAATAGTTTGGCAAATATTCTTCACTAACCTATCAGCAGTAAATTGAAATCTATCTAGTCATGATTAGGCTATATGACTAAATAGCAGTGCTCTTTCAAGTAGTGGCATTTAGGCTTGCACACTTTCAAATTTTTTATTTCTTTTTTGGTATGGGGTTGTACCTTTCTTTTTTTATGTCTGCCCTCTTTTCTCTTTTCTATTGTTTTTGTATTTTTCTTTTTTTTTAAATTCAAAATCTAAAAAAAAAAAACTAACTAGATTCTCACAGGCTAAGCTTTATTTACATTCCTACCGACCCTAATATAACTTGGAAATATCAGTTGTTTTATATGATACAATAGTGTAAGTGCATCCAGTTAAGAAGTAACAAAAAAGGGTAGAAAATCTGACTGCTTGTTAGAGATAACCACGGTATTATTTGAGTACGAGTCTTTAAAATCAAGGTCACCATAGATGGTGGCCACCTCTGCTGCATTTGGCTTTTGCAAAGAGTCCATGCTTGTGAATCTGAGTCCATCAGAACTTCCATGTATTCTAATATAGGAACAACAAAACTCTGATGTGGACTTTCTTCTTCTGGGCCTCCCATGACTGATTGATTTTCTGCATCCCAGAAAGCTTGGTTCACTGCATCTTCAGTGTGGCTCTTGAAAGCATAATCATCCTTTCCCTGCACATCAAAAGGTAGTGAAAATTATTCTTTCTTTGGGGAAGGGAGACTTTCCAAAAATTCTCTAGGGTCCCTGAATTGGTATGACTTATCTTGTGAATTCAACATTTCAATTTTAGTTTCATATCTTTCCACAACCAATTCTAGAAAAAAATTTAGGACCTCAGGGTTCCTATTTTGTGTCCTTAAAATGAGGAGAACAGCCTTTGGAAGGTCATCATTTTTCCACCCTGATAACATTTTTGACATTTCATAGCGAAATTTTGCTCTTACCTTTTGCTGCATGTTTATAAAGTGTTTAGAGTTTTCTATTAGTGGAGTGATTTGGTCTTTGCTATGTTGGGATGTGGAGTGGCCACTATGTTGAGTATGAAAGTCTTGAATGGCTTCCAACAGATCTTCAGGATGCATGTTTACCAAACCCTCATCATTTTCTATAAGGTATTGCATGATATTTTGAGATTGATCACAACAATTTTCAATCCATGATAAGGATGGAGAGTTTTCTTTATATTTTTCATAAAATACTTGGTGCATGTCTTTTAAAGAAAAAAAGCTCTTAGGTTCTAACCATTCATACCAATCCCTTACCTTTCCTTCTAATGTTAACATGAACATTTTCATAAGGCAGTCTTCATGCCATTCAATATTTATCTTCCATACATGTATATGAAATATGATGAGATGTAACAATGGGTCATCAAACTTTTCACCTTGAAAAACAGGACGTTTATCATCCCAAAACACCTGGGGCATCTTATGTGGGAACCCAGGGATATGATCTCTACTCATTGGGGCTTTTCTTCGTTGTATCCTTGGAAGCATGTTTGTAAATCAGGAAAGAGTTCACTGTGTCTATTCAACCAGTTTAGAGTCTTCTACTAGTAGAGTTGTTTGGTCTTTTGGGAGTTGTGGAGTCGCTAGGTGGAGGATTACAAAATTTTTGAGATAAGTTGATTTCCGCCATCAACAATTGAATACCAATCTAAGGAGGTTTGTGGGTCTTCTGAGGTCTTAAGGATGTCTAAGATGTAATTCACTCAGAATTCCCCAGTGGAGTCGCCATTATGTTGAGGACCTATGATTTGGCAGATTGGCATACCAAATGACAAGGCAACATCAGAGCCACTTTGGAATCCTAGGATCTAGCCCTCCTGGATTCAAAGAGGGATCTCTCTATATGTGTTTTCAAAGGATATACCTTTAAGTATTATGATATGGTATTAGGCTAGTTATGAAGTGCAAGGGATTTGTTTGTTTTTGGTTGGGGATTGTTAACTGAGAAGGTCATGTGAAGTGTGAAGGAGGGAATAAATTGAAGGATATTTCAGTCAAAAAAACAGTGCTAAACCATTGGGATATGGATTCATAAAAGGGTTTACTTTCACAACAAATATTCAAGGGTTTTCATAGGGTAATTCATCTATATCAGAAGATATTTTAAGTTGAGTTTGTGGTATGGAACATTAAGAAGTGTAGTGAAAGAAGCAAACATGTAAGAAAACGAAGGGCAGCCTAAGATCAGGTAAGGACTTTTAACCTATCCTGCTTTTGGCATACTCTCAAGGGAAAACATTTAAGATAAACATAAAAAGTAACCTAAGATCAGGTAAGGACTTTTAACCTAGCCTGCTTTTGGCGTACTCTTAAGGGAAATCTTCAAAACAGTTGTTTAAGACTAAACAAGGGACAGGGCTAACCATAAACTTCCTTGATTAGGACTCTACCTAATATGTAGTGAAGATATCATTCAAGAACAACATCTCAAGTTCTACTCAGAAAGACATGGGCTCACCAACATTCCTTGACTGGTTATACTCTATCGAAATCATTCCCAAACACACATTTAGAAGAAAACATAAAGATAAAGCTTATCAGTCAAAATTAGGGTATTTTTAGAAGTAAATCCTAATCTATATTTGCTATTCTTTATCAGAGAATATGAACACAGTGGAAAAATAAGGAGAATAAAAATTACCGTAAGAATAACATCACCAATGATTTAGATCAGGATCCAGTGAATCTGCTTTTTTATTTGATGTCCAAGACCAGTTACATACTTTGATTCCAATAGCTTTTATAGTCTGGTACTTCTCTTCCCAGCTTACTATATTACAACTACTCAAAAACTTTTACTCAATAGCAGTTCAACTATTAACAATTTCCCAACTCTTTACAATGAGTTTTCTGTGAATACATATAGGTGCAAAGAGGAAGAGTGCTGCAGAAATGGTAATAAATATCAATTAAGATAGAGTGGGAGAGGTATTCGAATGCCCATTCTGCTTAATAATCATAGAAATAACTGCTTGTACCACTTTAGCTACTTTTAGTTGAATATGAAACCAACTAGCATGCTGGTAATAACTCTGACATTTTTCCTTTGAAGCTATCTTGGTCTAAAGTACCCTGTTTCACCTCTGGGACAAGAAAACTATCATATTTGGGTTTTGTAGCCCCATGTCTTCTTAATAATTGTTCTGACAGTTTTAAAGAGGGTTTGTCAACAGGATGGATATCAAGGTGTCTTTGAGAGGTAAAGCAGACTACAAGTTTCCTTTTGTTCCTTTGGTGGAGTAACAGATTCTGTAGATGTGGCATTCGAGACTTTTCTTCTGCTGATCTGTCTTGTTTTAGCACTTTAAACACTGATAGTTAGATTTTAATTATGTTTTTAAGGCCTTATTAGACCTTCTCGGATTATCTTCTATCTTTAAACTATCTTTTGTATTTATCCTTAATTTTTTGGCTAAGCCTTTGATCTTCGGATTTATGCTTAAACCTCTAACTTTCACTGATCTTCTTAGTTTTCCTTTGTGTATAGGTGGCTCCATTACCGCGCTGGAGGGTTTTTCTGTATAACCAATGCTTCACGAAATAATTGGTTAAAACATGGAATTAAAATTGACATCCATTTTTGCATGTTCAGAACCCAAGGATCGTCATCCTTGATTCCTACTACTGATATTTGGCTAGAGGACGGCCTGCGATATTAAATCACCATTTAAAACTTGCATACAATGACAAATATTAAGAAATCCTGCTTTTTTGGATAAAACTCCTTTGAAGGCACTGGCACGGGGTTATGGAGCAATTCGGAGGAATAATATGCGCATATGGGAAGGATTTCATGGAAAAAGTTATGCGGAATAGGGGCAGATTTGAATATTGGCGTGAAATAGTGGAGGCGATTTTCCGAAACCAGAAATGGTTTTTGCGCGGGGCCAAGTGGTTTGTGGTTTTCATTTGAATGAACGTGATACCACATGTCGGGCGACATGTGTCCAGTGCGAAACCACCCATTTCACGCCGAAGATGCACGTTGAGGAGTTTTGTTAGATCGGGTGCGAAACAGTGCGAGGACCATCAAATCTGGGGGATCCAGATCGACGATCTAGGATCGGCGTGATGGCGGGGAGTTGAGCGGTGGAAAAATGAGGTGGGGCCCGGTGCTGACGTAATCAAACTTGATGTGGAGCGGTAGTGTTATGTGCGGGGTTAGACATTTGGGTTTTAACAGAGGCCGTCGGATGAGAGGGATCAACGGTTTTGATCTACCAAGAGGGATGAACAAGTTTGGCGGTCGAGAGGATGGTTCAATGGGAGGAGGGAATGAGCACCGTCAAATTTGGATTAGATCGACGGTTGAGATCAATTTTGGGGGGATGGAGAGTACATATGGGTTTGCGGGCCGGGTGCCTCCGCAGTAAATCTCAGTCGTCGGATGAAGATCTTCTGTGGTCAAAGAGTCAACTGCAAGGGCACTGGGGAGTACGGGCCAGCTTGGTCGGGTGCTCGCATAGTGGGCCTGAGCTGTTAGATTTTTACTATTGATCATATGGTTAACATTCACTGTTGTTCCCAGTTTTGAAGCCTCTTTGTTTGTGAAGAAGAATGCCCAAAAAGCCTCTTTTCCCCCTCTTTCACACCTTTTAAACCTTTGTTTTCATCCCTTTGTCTCCCTTTCTAATTCCCTTCTTACCCTTCAAAATCATCCTATTTCCCCTTTAAACCTCACAAATACCCTTTGTTTGGCTTAATAACCCCCTTTTCCTCTCTACCATTACTCCTTTTTGGCCTTAAAACGCATTGAAATTAGGCCAAAAACCCACTTTTCACATATGAGGCTTAGCCCCTTTTTGGCCAACCCCCTTAACCACTTCCCATATGCCCCATGCCCGAGACTGAGTGCTTACGGCCTGGGCACTAATCGCATCGGAGAATCGGAGCGGAACATCTTTTTCCTTTGTAAACCATGAAAGTCCCGATGCGATTGTGTTAAGTTTGTCAGCCCTTTGAAGCAATCTCCACCATCAATCTTTTAAAGATCTAACAGCTAGCACTTATCTCACGCATGCCCATCACCCCGATCCTTCAACCCCTCCAATTACATATCAACCGTCGATATATCTATGGATCCGACAGCTATCGCATCGCTCCAATCGCAATCGGAAAGTCTTAATGCACCTCTTCCCATTTCCCCCCGATTGTAGACCCCCGATCCAATCATGACCATCCGTTCGATCCAGATCGACGGTCTGCATTGCATCGCATCCTCCATGCATATTTTTTCATCGCGCAACCATTTAACTCCATCACGGCATCTCAACCGTCGATCTCCTCCTGAGATCTGACGGTCCGCATCTAATCGCCCTCCACCCACCGGGTCCCACCATCCAAAGTTCCTGCTTTCATTCATTTTCATTAGTATCTTCCCATTCTGCATGTTTTTCATCAGTTTTCCACTGCTCCACCACCGCTTCCAGAGGCCTCCACAACATTCCTTCCACCACTCCCCATATTTTATAATGAGTTTATTACATTGTGCAGGGTTGTTACGGAGTGATTAATTCACATTATCTCTGCAATCACAGCCATTGTGATTTGGAATACAGAGAGGCCATTACAGTCGCAACCAGTGTAACAGCAGCAGAGATGCACCCAGTATACTAGCCTGGTCGCCATCCCATCAGCCAGCGTTCCACCACCTGTGTCAGCGACCGCCTCGACTCCATCTCGTCAATGAATATTGTCAATTCATGATTTGGCCCTAGTGGTATTTTATTTTCACTCTAGTTTGTTACCTTTAAATTTTGAGTGGAATTCACATTCCACTCCTGCATTTTACTTTCTGTCAAAATTGTTGTTTAATATTTTGTTTAAAACAATCGTGAGCCTAACTGTAAATGATGAGATGCCCCTATTCCTCATCATGAATTTTGGTTATTTTTTATGGAGACCTTAAACTGATTACAAGCACGCGAAGAAGATATTTTTCTCAAAAATATCTTCTCGCTCATGTTTCTGAGGCTTCTATATAAGCAGCAACTAAAGAGAAAAAAGGGTTCTAGATTTTCTAAAGAAATTGTTGTGAAAGATTTTTTGTATGCATTTTGTTGAAGCTTTAATACAAATGTGAAGAGCCCGTTGGGTCTCAATGAGAAGGAGTTTTGTCTTTAATGAGGATTCTGGTCTTGGTGTTTTATACTCTATAACTCTGCCTTATGTGATATAGTTTAGCTGTTCATTTCACTATTTCCATTTCTCTTGTATCATGTTCTGGAATGCGAGTGGCTCATTGGTTCTGGTATGAATTTATCACAATTGATACTTATGCCGAACCTATCTAGCACTTTAAATATGGCTCAATCATGATATTTTGTTTCATTTTCCACTTCATCCACGCTTCTTATATATTAATTTCTATGGGATGCTATTTTTAAAAGAAATAGACATGTATGGATTCTTATTATCATAAGCCCATCACATGTTTCGATCTGTTTATGGGATTTCATCTCATTAGTGGTTAATATTCCTTCTATTTTTCATACACAGCAAATAGCATCTGATCTTTATCTCTATAAAGCATTTTCAGAATCCAGCCCTCCTTATAGTAAGCTGCCTTTGAATTGTCCGATACATTTGTGTTTGAGGTTCATGATTTTCCCCTGCAGTGTTGCTTTCCATGTGCCAAAGTCTTGAGAATCTCGGTCCCATTCAAATTAAACCTTCCTGTTACTAAATATAGCATGAGAGCCTTTTCTGATAACTTCTTGTGTTATATCATATGCTCCTTGCTATATAAGATTTCCTAGGCACTGTTATTTCACAACTCAAGGCTGTCTCTAGGGTTGACAACATCATTTTGGGGTCGTTGCTGGGGAACGAAGTTAAGAAAATTTGAATCCCTGGGCCTCGAAAAAATCTTTATTCACTCTTCAAAAAGGTGAGCATGAAGAGTAGAGAGTTGTAGATCCCTCACCTTGGCGACTCCACAGTCATTTATCAGATAAACTCACTTGCAGTCCTAGCTCCTCGTAAGCCACACCTGAGGTCAGATACATCTCAGCCAAAGACACCCTCTGTGTCTGACCCAGAGAATATTCTACATAGGAGAATTTGGAGGGAAAGGCAATTCATCCACACTGAGATCCCTGAATTTTCTTTAGAATACTTTCCATCCTCTTCTTCTCAAGTGGCCCAAGTGCAAGGTTCCGACTCCACTGTGGGAGAAACCAGTTATTACTCAGACAATCTACCTCTGGTAAACATCCAAATCAAAGACGAGGATGAATCGATAGATACTACTCGTTACATATTCCATCCCACTCCAGAGGCCGAAGAGGTTAAAGAAGTCACTGAAGTATCTTCTTTTGATATTTTGTCTTCCCTATCATCATCTCAAGATGCTATTCAATACATTCCTATTGTCATTCACATCTCACTTCCACCTCCTCCTCCTCTTACACATCAAACTCTTTTGCTACCTCCACCTCCCCCAATGGCCAACGTTCCTGGTTTCCTGTTGAATAAGTATGCCCCCCTGGCATTACCTCAAGTATTGAATGATATGCCACAGGAATATTTGAATATTTTACCCCGTTTCAATGGGGAAAATGAGATTGAAGCTCAAAAGCATCTTGAGGTTTTCTGCTCTTTTGTAGAGAACTTTAATGTGGAACATCTAGACGTAGTCTTAAGACTATTTGTTCGATATCTTGATGGTGAAGCCCGAAAATGGTTTAAGACATTGGGAGACCGTTCTATCACCACTTGGGAAGGAATGGAGGATACTTTTCTTAGAAAATGGGGGGAGAAGAAAGATCATGGACATTGTCTTACTGAGTTTAACACACTCAAGAAAAGGCATAATGAAGGAGTGTCAGAGTTCATAAAGAGGTTTAATAAATTGTATTTGAGCCTTCCTGCTGATATGAAACCTCATCAAACTGCTGCTAAAGTTGTTTTCGTGGCAGCTTTTGACTCAGAGTTCGGTTTCTCTCTGAGAGAAAGAAATCCTGCCACCTTGGATTATTCTCAAATAGATGCACTAGATTTGGAGGCAAATTTCGCCTCCACTGGTAAATCAAAGCGAGAGCCAGACCAAGATGCTAGAAGGAAAGGCAAAGAGGAGGTGTCTAATTCTAGCCAAGACAGAGACTCAGCTGATAAAAAAATTGAAGAAATGAACAAAATCATTAAGAACCTTTCAAGTAAACTGGCAAAACTTGAATTGGAGGCCAAGAATTCATCCTCCAAGAATTTTCAGAATGCTCCAAATAGGGCTTACAATCCTCAGTATAGGAAACCACCTTTACAAATATTGCAAAGGGAATGGAAAGAGGAACAAGATCAGGTACCACACCCGTTGTATTTGGAAGGTTAGGTAGATGGTCCTACTGAAGAGACTACCTACGAGCAAGAAGATGCATATCTCACTTTTTCGAATAGTGATGAAGTAGAAGGTCCCTTGCAAGGAAGTGATGGAACAGAGATTCCATTAGAAGAAGAAGAGAAGCCTAAAAGTGAAGAAGACCCGGAGATTGATGACTATTGTAAGCAGTTTCTTGATTTCATGCAAGCACAGTTCAATAGAAGATATGATCTCAAATCTTCTAGGAAGAGGACTCGTACTCAAGATCAATAAGAAGAGCCACCTCAGAAGGAAGTTTATGCTCAGAAGGAGACAATAGTGCAAAAGGTCACAGACAAAGGTAAGAGGCCTCTGAACAAATATTTGCAGTCTAATGAGTAAATTACTTCCTCTTCAAAAGTAGTCACTCCCCTTAATACCAAGTCTGTGTCAAAAGAAGTCAAACCCTTGGCCGAAAATAAAGAGTCAAAGGAGGTTGCAACAGAAAAGTCCTCTTCTGCCTTTAGTTTACAAAAGGAGCTTGAGAAGGTCAAAATCCCAGTTCCCTTGACTGAATTGTTGAAGTGGCCTGCATATCAGTCCCAGGTCACCTCCTTCATGCTTCCTCCAGAAGAAGCACATATCCTAGATAGTCTGAACCTTTAAGAAGAAAGATCGATGGTTGTGTTTGGCCCCCACGTTGAGGAATTAGATGCCTCTACTCCCCCCTTTTATGTGTCTCTAGTGATTCATGACCTATTATTACATAACTGTATGTTAGATTTGGGAGCTTCCCATAATCTATTGCCCCTATCAGCCATGGAACAACTAGGATTACAAGTCACCCATCCTTACAACGATCTCTATTCATTTGGTTCCAAAAGAGTTAAATGCCTAGGTATGATCAAGTATTTGGTGGTCAATTTGGCCCAGATCCCGGCCAAAAGTGTAGTGATGGACATTGTGGTGGCTGACATCCCAGCTCGCTTCGGTATGTTTCTGTCAAGGTCCCGGGGGACCAAAATCAGTGTGTCAATCAAGTTAGACTTAACATATGCTACTATCCTAGTTTTTGGTGGCTAGGAGAGGAGTTTGTACAATGAAACCAAATTTTTCAAGATGGTTACTAGGGCTGATAACTCGGTTAATTCACCAGTCTACAGTAAAGAGGGTGATTTCTCATGTTTAATGTTGGAGGAAGACCAATATTATGCTCATGAACTGTCATTCTGCCAGATCAAGACCGAGCATTCCTTAGAGAGCCATGAAGCAGGAATCTGGACACTTCATTTTAACGGAGCAAATTCCAGAGAAGGTAATGGGGTTGGAGTATTATTGATTTCTCCTACAGGCCAATGGGTCCCATTGTCTTTCAATCTAGAATATTAAGCCACTAATAATGTGGCCAAATATGAAGCACTTATGTTAGGATTACAGTAGCCAGATACATGAATATACAGAGTTTAAAGGTTTTGGGAGATTCGGAACTGGTAGTTAGACAAGTGAAGAATCAGTGTCAAACCAAACATCCTAGGTTGAGGGCTTATAGGAACAAAGTGTGGGACCTGGTGGAAAAATTTTTCTTGCCATTTAACATTTAATTTATGCCTAGAGAGTAGAATAGGATGGCAGATTCCCTTACAGTAGAGGCTAGTACATTCTTTCCACCTAAGAAACCTCTCTTAAGATATGAAATTGAGGTGCGTTATCGACCATCAATCCCAGAAAAAATCAAGCACTGGCAGGTGTTTGAGGATGAAGAGCAACTAAAAATATTTATGGAAACAATCGGAGAATTCTCAAACATGGAGATAGATGTTGGTGAAGAAGAAGAAGTTGAATACCTTTCAGAAAACAAATGGGAGGAAAAGGTGGCAGGTCATAAAGTGTTGCAATTGAAGGGAAACGTTATACCTAGAGGGCTGGTGCCTCTAGAAAGATTGTTTGATAAGAACGACGTCCCACTGCAGCCAAACAAAGTGGTAGAAAAAAATCAGGTAGAAGACCTAAATCTTGGTACTGACGCTGACCCCAAAATTGTGAGGTTGTCCAAGAAATTCCCAGGAGAATATAAAGAGCTCTACTAGAAACTATTTTAGTCTTACAAAGATGTGTTTGCATGGTCTTATTAGGACCTGAAAACTTTTGATATTAGTATCATGCACCACAAAATTCCTCTGAAAGGAGATGCGAAGCAGCACAAGCAGAAGCTTAGATAGATTAACCCTCTGCTGCTTCCCTCCATAGAGAAAGAAATTAAGAAGCTGTTGAAGGCCAAAATCATTGTGCCATTGAGGTATTATGAATGGGTAGGAAACCTAATCCCTGTCCGGAAAAAGAATGGAGAAATAAGGCTATGTGTTGATTTCCAAAATTTAAACCGAGCATCCTTAAACGATAACTATCCACTGCCTAAGATGGATCACATCCTGCAGAAAGTGGTAGGAGCTTCTCGGATTTCGATGATGGATGGATTCTCGGGTTACAATCAGGTGGCTGTACTACTAGAAGATCAGAAGAAGACTGCCTTTACCACACCATGGGTACGTTTATGTATTCTAGGATGCCTTTCGAGTTGATTAATGTAGGGACCACTTTCTAAAGGGCCATGGACATTGCCTTTATTGGGGAGCAAGATAATTTTGTGGTGGTATATCTAGACGAAATTACTATGTTTTCAAAATTTGATGCAGAGCACACTGAACACTTGCATACAACCTTCGAGAAGTGCAGAAGGTATGGCCTCTCTCTCAACCCACAGAAATATTTATTTGCATTGGAAGAGGGCAAGCTTTTGGGACATATTGTGACCAAAGATGGGGTAAAAATAGATCCTAAGAGAGTAGAATTTATAAATGGCATTTCTCTTCCCAAAAATAAAAAGGAGGTGTAGGTGTTCCTAAGGCTCATTAACTTTCTGAGGAGGTTTATCCCTAACTATGGAGAGATATTTAGACATATAATTGACATGCTGAAGAAAAATAACAAGGTAAAGTGGTCTCAAGAATCACGAGAGGCCTTTTCCAGGATAAAAAATGCCTTTGCAAAAGCCCCTGTGCTAGTTGGACTAGACTATGCCAAACCTTTCATGATCTTTTCATTTGCATCACCTCATACAATGGCAGGATTTTTATTGCACAAAAATGAAGAAGGGTATGAGCAGCCCATTGCTTTCTTAAGTTAGGTGCTTCATGATGCAGAGCTGAAATATAACATATTAGAAAAGTAGGCATATGCCCTAGTGAAGTCTCTTAAAGCATTTCGCATGTATGTCTTGCAGTCCCATATCATTGTGTTTGTGCCTACAGCAGCTGTAAAAGATATACTTATCCAAGGAGATAGCGAAGGGAAAAGAGGGAAATGGATTGCCAAAATACAAGAGTATGAGCTAGACATCTATCCTACCAAACTGATCAAGGGACAGGGGTTAGCCAAAATCTTGTCCGAATCAAACTGTCAGGCTTTGGGTATAAATATGTCCATGATAGAAAATGAGTCTAAGAAGAAAGAAGAGCAACAGAGAGTAGAGATAGCTACTCAGAAGACACATATGAAGTACCTCATCAACCCGTGGTACAAAGAGATAGTGGAATATATTCTAACACTCAGCGGCCCTCCTAGCTGTGACAAAGCCAAATATAGGACACTAAGGTTGAAATCACAGAAGTACGTTGTTGCCAATGGCCAGTTGTATTGATGAGATCCATGAGACATCCTGCTCTTGTGACTCACAGAAGACAAGGCTAAGAATATAATGGCTGAATTTCATGAAGGAATCTTTGGGGGTCATTATAGTTGGAGAGCCATTGCTCACAAAATTCTGAAGGCTGGTTTCTTCTGGCCCAAACTCTTTGGAGATGTGTTTTCCCAGGTTAGTACTTGTGAGAAATGCCAAAGATTTGCTAAAAGACAAAAGTTGGCACCTCTGCCCATGATCTCTGTTCACATGGATGAACCATTCCAGCAATGGGGAATCAACTTTATTGGTGAAATACATCTTCCATCAAGTGGTCAGCATAAGTGGATATTAACTGCCACAGATTATTTCACAAAGTGGGTGGAAGCTATACCTGCAAGGAATGCAACATATGTTGTGGTAATGAAATTTATGGAAGAAAATATCATATCCAGATTTAGCTGCCCTACCAAGATAGTGACCGACAATGCACAGGCTTTTAAGTCTGCAAAGTTTGTCAGTTTCTACCAGCAGTATAACATTGCGCTAGGTCACTTGATGGCCTATTACCCACAAGGAAATGGCCTGGCAGAGTCTTCAAATAAAACCCTGGTGAGGACACTGAAGAAGGCTATCAACGAAAATCAGGAAAATTGGGATTCCCAGTTGAAATTCGCTCTGTGGGCCAACAGGATTACCAGCAAGAGAGCAACCGGGAAGTCTCCATATGAATTAGTATATGGGAGGGCAGCAGTATTCCCTATACATTTAGCCTTAGCAGTAGCCCGATTCATGCAAGAAAGTCAAGAAGAACCCGATGATGTGACCAGGAGAATAAATCAGCTGATGGAGTTAGAAGAAACATGGAACCAGGTAAGTCAGAGGCTAACTAAATATCAAGAGAAAATGAAGGAAATTTTTTATCAGCATGCCAAGAAAAGGAAGTTGCAGGTTGGGGATTTAGTGCTTAGATGGGATATTTGAAGAGTTGAAAATGGGAAACATGGTAAATTCGACCCACTCTGGTTTGGCCCTTTTAAAATTGTGGAACAAGGGGGAAATAACACTTTCAAGTTGGAAAATTTACAGGGATACTTGCTCGATGCCCCTGTAAACGGTCAGTTCCTCAAACCTTACTTTCAATTCTGATTCAGGCTAAGAGAGCCTAATGTATTATACTGTACATTAGTTTTTTGTTTTCATCTTTGATTGAATGATGTGGGTGTTGTGATGAATCATGAAAATAAAAATGAGAAGTGTTGAAGAGTGGTGTCCACACAGAAGATTAACAAGTGGTTTGCGAAGTTCTTGACATGCCCAAGGATGAACGTGTCATCCCCAGGTGGAGCCAATGTTGATCATATGGTTAACATTCACTACTGTTCCCAGTTTTGAAGCCTCTCTGTTTGTGAAGAAGAATGCCCAAAAAGCCTCTTTTCCCCCTATTTCACACCTTTTAAAAATTTGTTTTCATCGCTTTGTCTCCCCCTATAATTCCCTTCTTACCCTTCAAAATCATCCTATTTCCCCTTTACACCTCACAAATACCCTTTGTTTGGCTTAATAACTGCCTTTTCCTCTCTACCGTTACTCCTTTTTGGCCTTAAAACGCATTGAAATTATGCCAAAAACCCACTTTTCACATATGAGGCTTAGCCCCTTTTCGGCTAGCCCCCTTAACCACTTCCCCATATGCCCTGTGCCTGAGACTGAGTTCTTACGGCCTGGGCACTAATCTCATCGGAGAATCGGAGCGGAACATCTTTTTCCTTTGTAAACCATGAAAGTCCTGATGCGATTGTGTTAAGTCTGTTAGCCCTTTGAAGCAATCTCCACCGTCAATCTTTTAAAGATTTGACGGATAGCACTTATCTCGTGCATGCCCATCGCCCCAATCCTTAAACCCCTTTGATTAAATATCAACCATCGATCTATCTACGGATCTGACAGCGATCGCATCGCTCCAATCGCAATCGGAAAGTCTTAATGCACCGCTTCCTGTTTCCCCCCGATTGCAGACCCCCGATCCAATCATGACCATCCATTCGATCCAGATCGATGGTCTGCATTGCGTCACATCCTCCATGCATATTTTTTCATCATGTCACCATTTAACTCCATCACGGCATCTAAATCGTCGATCTCCTCCTGAGATCTGACGGTCCGCATCTAATCGCCCTCCACCCACTGGGTCCCAACATCCAAAGGTCCTGGTTTCATTCATTTTCATTAGTTTCTTCCCATTCCACATCTTTTTCATCAGTTTTCCACTGCTCCGCCACCGCTTCCACAGGCCTCCACAACATTCCTTCCGCCACTCCCCGGATTTTATAATGAGTTTATTGCATTGTGCAGGGTTGTTA
The DNA here is from genome assembly GCA_034641835.2 of Pinus albicaulis. Taxonomy (NCBI): domain Eukaryota; kingdom Viridiplantae; phylum Streptophyta; class Pinopsida; order Pinales; family Pinaceae; genus Pinus; species Pinus albicaulis. Next base: position 1,121,786,683 of record CM076580.1, read on the forward strand.
CGGAGTGGTTAATTCACTCTGTCTCTGCAATCACAGCCATTGTGATTCGATATATATAGAGGCCATTACAACCACGGCCAGTGTAACAACAGCAGAGATGCACCCGGTATGCTAGCCTAGTCGCCAACTCATCAACCAGCATTCCACCACCTGTCTCAGCGACCGCCTCAACTCTATCTCATCAGTGAATATTATCAATTCATGATTTGGCCCTAGTGTTATTTTATTTTCACTCTAGTTTGTTACCTTTAAATTTTGAGTGGAATTCACATTCCACTCCTGCATTTTACTTTCTGTCAAAACTGTTGTTTAATATTTTGTTTAAAACGGCCATGAGCCTAACTGTAAATGATGAGATGCCCTATTCCTCATCATGAATTTTGGTTATTTTTGATGGAGACCTCAAACTGATTACAAGCACGCGAGGAAGATATTTTTCTCAAAAATATCTTCTCGCTCATGTTTCTGAGGCTTCTATATAAGAAGCAACTAAAGAGAAAAAAGGGTTCCATATTTTCTAAATAAATTGCTGTGAAAGAGTTTTTGTATGCATTTTGTTGAAGCTTCAATACAAATGTGAAGAGCCCATTGGGTCTCAATAAGAAGGAGTTTTGTCTTTAATGAGGATTCTGGTCTTGGTGTTTTATAGTCTGTAACTCTGCCTTATGTGATATAGTTTAGCTATTCATTTCACTATTTCCATTTCTCTTGTATCATGTTATGGAATGCGAGTGGCTCACTGGTTCTGGTATGAATTTATCACAATTGATACTTATGCCGAACCTGTCTAGTGCTTTAAATATGGCTCGGTCATGATATGTTGTTTCATTTTCCACTTCATCCACGCTTCTTCTATATTAAGTGGTATGGGATGCTATTTTTAAAAGCAATAGACATGTATGGATTCTTATTATCATAATCCCATCACATGTTTAGATCTGTTTATGGGATTTCATCTCATTAGTGGTTAGTATTCCTTCTATTTTTCATACACAGCAAATACCGTCTGATTTTTATCTCTGTAAAGCATTTTCAGAATCCATCCCTCCTTATAGTAAGATGCCTTTTAATTGTCTGATACATTTGTGTTAGAGGTTCATGATTTTCCCCTGTAGTGTTTCTTTCCATGTTCCAAAGTCTTGAAAATGTTGGTCCCATTCAAATTAAACCTTCCTGTTACTAAAGATAGCATGAGAGCCTTTTCTGATAACTTCCCATGTTATATCATATGCTCCTTGCTATATAAGATGTCCTAGGCACTAGTCTTTCACAACTCAAGGCTGTCTCTAGGGTTGAAAATGATCACAATCAATGGTGGAGATTGTATTGGGGGCATAGTTGTCAGAGCAGGGAGTTATGAAGGAAAGGGGCTAGAAGGAAAGTAGCGGGAAACGGTCCTGTGGGTGGAGCGAAGGATCGGGAGAAAAAGTAGAAGGGGCTAAAAGATTTTATCCGATGGCCATAAACATTGGATTATATGGTGAAAAGGGTTATGGCTGAAGGCCAAAAAGGGCTTAGAACCATATGTTTGAAAAAGGTCGTAATAGGCCAAAAAATGGGTTTTTTTTAAGGCCTTTAAAGGGTTCCGATAGGTAAAGAGGGATGTTTTAAACCATAAAAAAGGGGTTTTTAATAGGATTCAAGGATTTTTATGAGAAAATGAGGGTAAATGAGGGAAAAAAGGGGCCTTTTAAGAGGAAAAACGAGTGGTTAGGATAGGTAAACATGGTTGAAAAGGTGGGTGAAAATGAATTTATGGAATGATGGAAAATGGCTTTAAAAACAGTTTCTTTTGTAACAGCAGGGCTCCTTTGAAAAATCTCTTGTGGAAACAACGATGAAGATGATTTGTAAGATAAAATACACAAAGAAGGCTTCAAAAACTAGTAGTTTTCCATGAATATTTCTTCTTGAAGGCTTAAGAACATATTTAGCCATCATTCGCTGTGACAAAATTTACTGATGGCTAACACTAGCAACATATATGTAAGACCAAAGCACTAATCTAATCTAACAATCTTTGGAAGCTTGCAATGAAAAAAATGCATGAGATTTAGGGATGTCTAATCTGGAATTTACCCTCGGCCTCCTTGCTTGGATCCAAAACATTATCTTTCACTATTCACACGAAAGAATTTAATCGTTAAATGTAGGTTAGATAAAATTATAGAAGGTTCTAGTTCTAGCCCCAAAAATATTTAAAACAAAATGCTAGAAAGGAAATACAATGCATGTAAATAAAATTTTGAAAGGAAATATAGTGTAAAATAATCTATTTTGAAAAAATGGTAATTCATAGTTGAACGACTTGTTATCTTACGAAGTGTTTGTTACTAGCTATCGATTTCTAGTTTCCTCAAGAAAGTATATTGGTCTATTTTTGCACACCGGTATCAGTCTAAAACTTATATAAGCTTCATAAATATAACCAAATATAATCCACTTCCCTTAATAATATCACGAGGATTTACAAACAAATATTTATATAATCAAGACGATCAAAGGATTATTTTTCATTCATAATGTTCACGCATATCATAGTATTCAAAGTTCTAATCTGATTGCAATAATCCACCATGTACATAAGACATGTAATAACATTGTTGTAATAAATCAATAACTTAACAAGGCATTACACCTTCACAATGTATAACATGAATCATTGTATGTAAAATAACATATACAATCACTCACTCTATATGGAATACAATTACTCATTGTATATGCAATACAATTACTATAATAAATCAATGCTTCACCAAACCATTATATTTAAGTATGAGGGTTTTCCGCAGCGCATTATATTAGATATCTTTTTTGGGATTCAACTGCGTTAAGTAAGTCATTCATCTATGACCATTTCCATGAGAGGTAGTCGTAAGTGACTAATTTCTCATGATTTTTAAATAGCCCACTTAGCACTCATTGCATCGCGTGATGCTCACAGGGGTGAAGAAGTGCGATTGAAACCATTATTTTCTCAAAGTATGTATCAAAGAAGGATCAACTTTATGTTGTTAGATCATTAAACATATACAAGATTCGAAGGTTCAAGCATACAATCTATTTATTAATAAGCATTTTTGGAGATTGAAAATGATATAGAAGCACACTGAAACAAGGCTCAAATAAATACCTCGATATTGCTCTCAATATACTATCAATGAAGGAAAATTTTACTTTGTAAAAACCCTCAATAGTTTTTATCAAACCAAACATTTAAGCACAGAGAGTATGGCACAAGGGGAATTGTAATATGTATCCTTTGTATCTAATCGTAAGTGAAAAAAAATTGAGTGATTATAATCTTGAAACAATGATTTATTAATGTGAAAGCAATCATACTAAATAAAATCCAAAATGAGAGTGTAGATCTTACAGAAATTTGATGGATTAATCCTGTAACAAACAGTTCTTCACAAGGTATTCATAAAGTCTCTACACATAATAGAATAAAAAACACTTAGATCTAACACACTATTGCAAGTAATATGATAAGAGAATGAAACATAAATCGAGATGGCATCAATATCTCACAAAGACTACACTATGTATAACATATATCAATCATGAAAACTTATGAAAACATTGTAACCCTGATCCAGGTGGATATTGGTGGCCGCCCTCCTATTCCACCTATACCTCCAACTGGTTTCAACAGTTTCCTTTTTTATAAAAAAAATTACTATTTTCAGCAGTTTTTCAGTTTGTGAACTTCTGGAGCAGTTTTGACCCAACAAACGACATCTTTTGAGGTATGTAGCACATATATTTCCATAGGTAGGGGCATGTCAAAAATATTGTAGTACTCAAAGAGATTTTTCCGGTGAAGTATTATACGTTCCAAACAGAGATAATATGACAAAGTTACGACCCTGGGAAGCTGGCTACCCAAATAGCTCCAACCGAGCCCATAAACTCTTAGTGTTCCATCTTCTGGGGTTAGGGTTTTTGTTTTATAGTTTTTCCCCTTGTTGTTTAATAATAAAAATGCCCTTGAGCCTCATTGTAACATAGTTCAAAGGCATGTAGCTCCCACATCTCTTCTCAGAGCTAGGATACCATCACCTGAGCTAATTTATTTCTATTATGTATCTAATAATATTTTAGTTCTTTGATATTAATGAGATTATATAGCCAATTACAAAACAGGTGGTCTCACCTCGACTGGGTTTGTTGACAAAAATTTTCACCAAATGCAAAAAAATACAAAAGAGGGACTAGGGACGTTGTCCATAAACAGTTGGGCCAGAGGCACCAGAACACATATAAAGCATAAAGAACACCAAATATCATACTATTTTTCCAACGTGATGGATGCAGGTTTGTCGAGGGTTGTTCCTAGATGCGATGGAGAACAGGAGTCACATTGACCATTCCCTTCAAATTGCGCCAACCAAGTCTCCATATTTTCTACTTTCTCAGTGAGTTGATTTTGGCCTCGCCAAACCACTACCAGTCTCTCTCGGACTAGGCACTGTAAATAGTGAATTCGGTCCAATGTTTCCATCTGCTCTGCATGCTCTTCATGATAGAATATTTTAGTTGTGTCCACTCTTTCCATCAAGCTATTGATAAGTGCACGAAAGTTATCTAGGTAGTAATATTGGATAACCTGCCCCCCATTTACCTCAAATCAATCAAACCCTGGATTCCCCTTGCCACCACGGCCTCCTCCACCCTGAAAACTCTAATTTTGAACCGTCAAACCCCCACCTCTGTTATCCCCCCGCTTACCTCCTCCATGACCCCCATGCACACCCACACTAGTGATTCATGCATGCCCTGTAGTATTTCCACCTTTGCGTGGAGTCGTTATGATTATTTATGAGTCTGCCACCCCCACAGGGCCATAGACGACAGGGGAGGAAGAACACCCACACCATACTGGGGGCTTCATAATTCACCAAGGTCAAGGAACCTCACCATGTGTAGAGTCCAGAGACCAGACACCCCACTATTGAAAAAAAACAAAACCAGTGAAGGAGCCAAATGTCATCTCCCACCACCACAGGGAAGCACAAAGACACCTCTGACTGCCAAATAAATACTTCCACCAGCAGCAAAACCAAATACCATCACCCACCAAACCGACATAGGAAATTGAACAAAAAACGATGAAAAATTAGCTGACGCCTGAGCGTAACTTTCCCCAAGGCAGTGACCAACCTCCAAATTCTCCACATAGATACCACACACCAATCCATCAAACACTGTCACACCCACGCCAAAGGGCACTAAATTTGGAAAAGAAACTAGTTTTCCGCCACCACCCTCGAGGTTTCCTGGATTGAAAATTATAGCTTCCTATATTATCACGAAAAAAAAGGCTCACCGAAAGCCAAGAAAAATGGAAACAAGTGAGATCACTTCCCTTCAACTTTCTATCCTCAACCCAGACTCAGTTAACGGATAAGAAACTAAAAAGCAGGGAACGGTTGAACACAACGCACCAGCAAATGCCCACGACAGGCACACACAATCCACTTCCTCCATAAACCTTCCTGTGACGTTTACGCTTTCTCCTCATATGCCACCATCACGACCAGTACGAAACCATATTTAGGATTCTAATATTGGTCTCCCTCATCTTCCCTTGCCTTACCTTTCACCACCTGTGAACTCCAATGCATAGTTATTTTTCACATGAATTGCCAACATGAAGCCAGTAACTCTCCTGCTGCATGCGTTATGGTGAAGGGACTGGGAGTACTGTCCCTCACCCTCTCTCCACTTATATTTACTCATGCGATATGCCTTCCATATGTTGCTCAGACCTCACCCCCATTCGGGCGTATTGTATGAACCTTTGTTAATTTACTTATAAACCTTAATTAATTTTTTAATAGTGTATGAACTTTTATTAATTGTTTGATATGAACCTTGGTTATTTTTTAATTGTATTACGAAATTTTGTTAATTTTTGAGGTATGAACTTTATTTAATTTTTTAATAATATATAAACCTTTATTAATGGTTATAAATATGTAATTCAAAATATTTAAGTATGGTTTATAGTGTAATAATGGATAAATGTGTTTAGTTTTATCAATTTCTATGAGAATTGTACGAATGAATATATTTATTTCATTTAGTACATAAGTTACATGATTATATCAAATTAAGCTTTAAATAAAACAATATTATTGGTTTTATATTTGATTAATAATCAAAGTAGTAAATCTCATTTTGCAAAAGAGCTCCCCTCAAGTCATGCATAGTAGGGACTTTGAAGCCCTTTCCTGTAGCTATAATAGAGTCCCACATAGCTTGGTAATAAGGTGAGCGAGCAGCATTAAATGGGATATTTTCACCATACCACCATCTAGAAATGTATTGAAAAGAAGATTCTTTGCACAGTTACAAGACATGCCATATAACCATCGATGATGGAGAGCTTGACCTTCACATTTTTTTTTGACAACTCATATTTCCTGATGGGGGAGATGGTGAAGGGGGTTTATTATCATATATGGCCGCACTAATGAACCCTAGTTTTGGAGGAAAGAATGGGAAGAAGGCTCCTTTTGGAGGACCGACGACTTTGGTACATTGACATAGGAAACCAAATATGTATGGTTGCCAATGTCTCTAGAATTCCATTTCACTATTGAGATTTATTCGTTGAATACTCATAATGCCCCTTAACCCGACATGGTGTTGTGTTTATGTACCCAAGCTCATGCAGTGGACCAAAGACAAGATAAAAACCCCTACAATGTCACCATATTCGAGCTCGAAGGTGTGACCGTGGATTGGAGACAAGATCAAAACCCCTACAACACCATCTCGGATCTCGAAGGCATGACTTGCGATAATGATAGGTTTTCAATATTAGCGTCGTGGGATTTGGCCTCGACAGAAAAATCTTGCCTTTGATTTTCAACTGCACCACTTTAGACTCCCTCGACTTGTTGGAAAAATGTTTCACTGACGAGATACCAATGAAGCTCCAATATATGATCAATGAAATCTAATTCCCTTGTCATGAATCCTTTGCACTTATATAAATGTCAAAGATCTCAATGATAACAGGCTCACAGGAAAAGGTGGTGGACTTTGGACATTCAAAGACTGGATCCAAAGGTATTTTTGGCCCTTGGGTACCTTGACCTTGAATACTTCAGAAGGCAGCAACTGACGGAGAAATCTGATGTGTATTCTTTCGGATTAGTGTTACTAGAGTTCTTGCATGCATGGGAAACTCTTAATATTTTTTTTCCCAGAGAAAAATTCAATATAGAAGAGTGGGAAATGCACTGGAAGAAAAAGGGCAAGCTTGAAAATATCATTGACCCTCACCTTATTGGGACCATCAACCCTGGTTCTCTAAAAATGTTTAGAGAGACTACCAAAATGTTCTTGGAAGAGATGGGCTTCGGCATGCCTTCCATGGGAGATGTTCTATGGAACTTGGAATATCCATTTCAACTCCAGGAGATATCCATGCAAAATGATCTAGATCAGAATATTACAAATCATATTGCAGATGCTCCTTTGTGTTACCCAGATCATGAGCCTTTTGGTCCAAGTTCAGTATGACTTCAAGTCTTGTACGAAAGTTATGAATTTATAGATTTAATTAATGAGCATGTGGCAATTTTGAGTTCTCAACATCGCACAGAGGGATAGTTTTGAGAATTTACCTATTGTTTGGAGCATGTTCTCCTTCAGTGGATATGACACATAGTGGATCCATATGTTGGTGCAACAGTTCCTTACCTCGGGACGTTTGCACAATATTTAGGGAAAAGTGAACACACAACACTAGTGGCTTTGGTTTGGGAGGAGAGCTACAAGTATGTAGAACAGATTGAGGGTGCATGAATTATGTTCCTTTTCGCTTCCTAGAGCCTAAGACATTTTATACTAGCTTTATTGGAGGAGGTGTTAGTGGAAGTGATGATGATTTAGAAGATGAAATGACAAGCGTTGTGTTCTCACAATTGGTGAATCCTCGTGGGAGGTGATCACTAAACAGGAATCCTTTTACATGTTCCAAATTTACCAAATTAGAACATGCAGAAAAAACATTGGTGAATGTGAAATGGTTAGGTTCGGTACTTGTTTTTTACATATCACATTAAAAATCCAGTGCCTCCTCGTAAAATCCTCTCCTATATAATCAACCACCATTACAGACGATTACACCACATTTGGTTTAGACATTTAGTTAGGTAGGTTGGGTGCCCCTATATCCCATCCCCCTATAGAGTAATCTGGTCACATATTCTTTCTTCTATGGTACTGGTTCCTCTCTCTTAAGTCCTATCTCTCGTCCTTCTTAACTCTCCCTTTCTCTCCTACTTCCCTCTCTCTTCCCCAATCTCTCTCTCTCTCTCTCTCTCTCTCTCTCTCTCTCTCTCTCTACCCTAAAATCCTCTAACTATATCCCTCTCTCTCTCCTTATTTATGTCCCCCTTCCATATTTGTGTCAATGTCTCCCTCTCTTACCCTTCTCTACCTCTCTCACTCCTCTCTCTCTCTCTCTCTCTCTCTCTCTCTCTCTCTCTCTCCATTCCTTCTCTTGCCTCTCCTTGAGTTTATCTCCATCTCTCCCTTGTGACTCCCCTTATCTCTCCACCTATATCAATCTATGTATTTATTATTCCTTCTCATATATATCTAGAGTTAATATATATCATGACATATTAATATATAGTATTATATAACAAATTTAATATTGTATTAATCCGAATTTATTAAATTTAATAATATTAATATCAATAATAGAATTAATAATAATAATAATAATAATAATTGGTATAAATAATAATTTTGCCCATGGTATTTGGTTTATATGATTCACTTAAATAAAACCTCTTTTTTGGGTGTTCATAAATATAAAGAGGATTATGGAGTAAATACGAAAAAATGTTTTATTTATTTAACATAATTGTAGTTTATTTATATTTTGTTTATTTATATTTTATTTATTTACCATCCCTCTATTATTTACCATCATATTTAGCCCATAGTCTTGGTATATAATTAGATGTTGATTTCTAATCCTATTTGATATATTTTTATTTATTTACCATACTTCTTTATGCCTCTTTTATATTTATTTATTTACCATACATATTTTATAAATATGGTATTTGGCCCATGGTATTTAGCCCATGGAATTAAAATGATATTTTCCACATAGGCTTTACCTAAATAAAACTTCTTGTTTGAGTTTCCTTAAATATAAAGAGGTTTATGGAGTAAGTATAAAAATAGGTTTTATTTATTTACCATACGTTTAATTTATTTATATTTTTTTTATTTTCCATACTTTTGGAGTAATTTTTAAAATAGGTTTTATTTATTTACCATACCTCTAGTTTATTTATAATTTTATTTATTTACCATACCTCTTGTTTGAGTGTTCATGTAGACATGTTGATGAAGATGGAATTAAAAAGAAAAGAGAGAAAAAGTGAGAAAAATGGAAGGTACTACCAAATTTAAAAATAAAAAAAAGTGTTCGTAACTCTCTTTATATTACTAAGCTTCTTCATTGTTCTATGGACAATGAATTTATTCCTGAGATGTGGATGTTGGAAACTCTGAATTCGGCTAAAAGGTTTTCACATTAAGATAGATTTTCTCCCTCATGATCTCAACATAATCAACATTTTCTTGCATTTCTCCATATATAGGTAATATTATTTTGGTATTTCTATGTAGCTACACTTCTATTTTAAGTCGTCTCTACCTCAAAACCCCAATATTTTACGTAGAACGGAATATGATAATTCGTTTCTTCGTTAGCATTTAAAAAAGGGAATGTTCGATGCCATGAGGTTTTGTTGTTGTATTTTTTGAAATGACAGATATTAAATCATTTATTTTAAGTATAAAAATTGAAATAAATGAGACATCAAGGTTGCTACAATGGGGAGGGGAGATTTTGATCCAGAGAACCTTTTTCCACTAGTACATATGGTTAATTTTTCGACAGTTTTGACGTATTGTCGAAAATTTCCCCAATTTTTCTCAATTTTTTTAATCCCACCATGCGTTGTCGCTCTTGCGACCCTAATAGCAACATTATTTCTCTTGCGACACTACGAAAAAGCGTCGCTATTGCGACCCACCCGGTTAGGGTGTTGCAATAGCTACAGTAATAGAATACAATGTCGCTATAGCAACATCCATGTTATGTGCGTTGGTATACCGACGCTTATGAAAATACCATTGTGGAACGGTCACTTTCCCTTTGACAAGTCAAAGTTGACTTGGTCAGCTAACATCGCAATAGAGACAATTTATTTTGAATATTTAGGGTTTATAAATATATTCTTTTATCTACATTATGGATCACAAAAGTCTTAGATCTAACATATATTTTAACCACTTAACCCCTAACCCATTTAACCCCCTATACCCCTAAATAGCTAACCCATTTAACACCCTAAACCCTAAATCTTTAAACCCTTAATCCCTTAAACCTTAATTCAAAACCCCTAACCCATTTAACGCCCTAAACCATTAAAACCCTAATCCATTTAACCCCCTAAACCTCTAAACCCTTAATCCCCTAAACCAATAACACCTAAACCCCTAACCCCCTAAACTATTAACGCTTAACCCATAACCCATTAACCCCTCACCCATAACCCCTAAAATCCTTAACAGATAAATCCCCTAACCCCTAATTCCCTAATTCCTAATCCCTTAATAAATAACTCATTACTCACCTAACCTCTAACTAGGCCTAAATCCCTAACCCCTAAGCCCCTAATCCCTAATCCCTTAAAGATGAACTCATTATTCCCCTAACCCCTAAATATGCCCAAATCCCCTAACCCCTAACCCCCCAATCCCTAACCCGTTGACCAATAACTCATTATTCTCATAACCCCAATCCCTAATCCCTTAACCACTAACTAATTATTCCCCTAACCCCAATCCCTAATCCCTTAACCACTAACTCATTATTCCCCTAACCCCTAAATGCACCTAAATCCCCTAACCCCTAGGCCCCCGATCGCTAACCCCTTAACCACTAACTCATTATTCCCCTAAACCCTAACCCATAATCCCCTATTCCCCTAAGCCCTAAGCCCCTAATCCATAATCCCTTAACCACTAACTCATTATTTCCCTAACACTTATAACAGTCCTTAAAAATCATTGGGATTAGCTATTCCAAATGAGAGCAGGTCTAGTTAGGACCTACGATCGGGTTAATTCCCCCTTGTTGGAAAGGTTTAAGCGGTTAATCTTCGATATACAAAATGTAAATGAAATCTTTCATTAAAATGAGGGAACCATACCCTCTCTTCCAGGCTATGCCTATCAGTCACTTGGACTCTTCTTTCTCTCACATGAATGAAGTCTTATTGACTGGTACAGAAGAAGGTTTCACATTATCAATTGTTTGTTTGGGACAACTTTCAGTTGTTTCAACACTGCTACATTCTTAAATATTATCCTTTAAATCATCCTAGTCTTTTGTACTCTCTCCAACTTTGTAGTGCTTTCCATTCTTCTCAGTCTCATCTATTCCCTTAGTCTGTTAAGTGACAAGGTTAACAACATTAGGATGTTTTTGCAATAAACAAGGGTATTTCCAGGACACATTCAGGTGGATAAAGAGCATAAGAGCAAACTTTCTCCTGAATGTGGGACACTGGAACTTAAGCCTTTCTCTAGCAGTTATTGAGACTTCATCAAATGGCCATTCTTCGGACTTAAATTGTGTGATAGAACTGTGGCTAATTTTGAAACTAGATAATGAACATACATTTGGTTTAATTTAAATATAAATTTTGATCAATAAATTTAAAACAATGACTAATAAATACTAGAAATTAATAAAAAAGGAAGACATCAAAACAAGCAACAATACCTAAAAAATTGTTACATTGAGACACAAAGAATAAGAAACTATGTGCATAAACAGAGACCAATGAAATGATCATCTTAACCCTTAACCCCTTAAATAATAATTCCCAACCCCTAACCCATTTAACCCATAAACCTCTAAACCCTAAACCCATTTAACCCATAAATCCTAAACCTCTAAACCATTAACCCCTAACGCCTAAACCCTTAACCCCTAACCCATTTAACCCCATAACCCCTAAATGTGTAACCCATTTAACCCCCTAAGCCCTAAAACTCTAAAACCTTAACCCATAACCCCTTAAACCCTAATTCCCGACCCCTAACCCATTTAACCCCCTAAAACTTAACCCCATTAACCCCTAACCCCTAACCCCTAAAATCCTTAACTTCTAAATCCCCTAACACCCTAAACCTCTAAACCCCTAACCCATTTAACCCCCTAAACCCTAAACCTCTAACCCCTTAACCCCTAACCCCTTCAACCCTAATTCCCAACTTGTTGGGCCAGAATTGTAAATTATGGATAAATCACTCTTCCCTAGACAGGTGCTAGTCTAGAACAACAGGTGAAAGACTATACGACTATTTTTCCTAACTCTGAACAGATACATAGAGAGGACTGGAGGCTTACTTGTTCAGTTGCTTCCAAATGGCTCCTTCTGTCACTTCCGTTGCAGCTTCAAATTCAAGCGGTTTTTAAGATGAATGATTCCTGCAAGAAAGAACACTGAAACAACAGAATATGCAATAATATAGATATTTATTCAAGCTATTTAGCTAAATCAGTAAAGCATAAACCATATTCATCAAACAAGATCTTGCAATACGGAAAATCGAAGCCAATACATATGCATGTAGGGAAAAATAAGCAGTACTCGTTATTGATGATAAAAGGAGAGGTTACAACCTAGTGACTGATTTGAAGTGACCTTCCAGCAACGTTCCCAAGCCTCATCACAGTGTAAATCTCTCCAGCAACAGCTACACAAATCTAGCTCTCAATTGAAAATTCTCCAGCATTTCTCTACTCAAATTCTTCCTTCTCAAGCACTTAGATATGTGCTCAATTTATAGATGAACAGTAGGTTGTTTTGCAATCAATAAATTTCCAAAAATAGGAAAGACATGTTTCCAGTCATGTAGATGTCAAATGGACACTTCGATCCTAAGCTTGACACATGTGAACTCTTCTAGAAGGCACTGGCCAAGTGGAGATTCCAGAACAATGAGAATTTCGCTCCCAATGTGACCAATGCACCTGTGAATGTCGGGAAGTGCTTTGCAGAGCAGCCTTTCATAGGGCTACTTGCATATGCAACGCACTTAGGCCCCTTAGATCTTGCATTGGTGAGCTCTCATATGCCATATAATAGGCTTCAAACCATGGAAATCTTTGCTTGATGAAAGTCTTGCTTGATTTGTCTTGTTTCTTGTCTTAGGGCATGTAGCAACTGAAATGATAGGGAATGATAGACCCTTGATCATTGGTCCTGGAGATGATGCCCAGTTAACCAGGTTATTGGGAATGGTGCCCAAATTGACCTATAGAAATTCCCCCCTAAAGCATTAGATCCAAATAATAAGAACATTTGAATTAGATTCTTTACAGTGTGATGAGTCTGGAAACGAAGCGGAGTGGTAACCTACATCAATATTACAATACATTACATCATGATTTATCCTCCTTTGATCATAATTATTGAGAGTAGGAATTCCCATGTTCAGCACATAAAACAATCTAATAATGTACATAATTCAGAAAGTTGTCTTCATTGGAATGTTTCCCAAATGGAGACATGCCTACAGATATAGCCCCATGTTTGGATGGAAATCTGTATGTAAGGTCACCGTACAGATGATGTGTACAACAATCCTAAAATTGCAGCCCGGATGGATGAAACTAGATCCAGAGTCTTCTTATCTCGTTCACTCGATCATTCGGGTATAAGTCTAGCCATGCGAATATATGATTTTCAGTCAAACATGGAAAGACATCGTTTGATTACTAGCCAATGATGTGATTTGTTAACAAATACGAGAGAACCACCATTAATGTCAATGGCCCTCAAGGTACTTCAGTGCATTTTGTAAGGCGTGAATAGATGATTTGATGTCAATTGCCAAACAAAATATTTCGGTCAAAGGTCTGGAAGCGAGGATCTTGCCGATGCTGTAACAAGCCTCATGGTACTGGAATCTGATGTTTCTAAGTGAAGTTCCTGGATATTGATTTTTCATCGACAAGAAGTCACCTTATTGCAAAACAGGAGTTACTGATTTCAGAGACAAGGGTATGACTTGATATATCAATTTTTAGGGATGACGGTCATGAAAATGAAGGTTTATGAGTATTGCAGAAGGATGATTTTTTAATCACTGGATGACTTCTCTTGAACATATCAGTGACACTATGATGAGTTGGAAACATTGACCCAAAACTGAAGTGAAGGTATGATGAAACATAGGTGTGAATGAATCATCAAGATCATTACCCAACCCAAACAGTCACGGATATGGAGTGAAAGAAGTGTCATGTTCAAGAGCAACTTGCTACCAAAAAGAAACTTTGGTTACTTTTCCCAAATTTTCCCCGGTCATTTGTTGACCAATACCTCTTTATATTTTAACAAGCTTGAGGAGGATAACATTTTCTTGATCTATAATTCAACCCTTCAGGCAAATAAAGCATCACTATTTAATAATTTAACGAGTCTAGCGATGAATGAAACTTGATTCTTGCCATGATTGACAAGCCCGTCGCTATTTTATGTTTTAACGAGCTTAACAACAGTGATAGCCAGGTCCTTTTTCATATTTTGAGAGTCTAAGAAAGAGGACGAAAGAGAACTCAAGCAGCACTTTTTTGTAAATTTGTCACTCAGATTCGAAAAAGTGTAAAATAATATATGAGAGAACGTCTTTGGTCATGTTTAACCAAGGTATTCATTTTTCATAAATAATCTATCTCAATCTGGAAAAGGGTTAAACTTATATTGGGTACATATTGATTCATTTACTTTAACGAGCTCAAAAATACAAGTGCTCAGCAATATTTTCACATTACCAGAGTCTGAAAAGAGCTGAAAGAAGACTCTAGGGGTTCCCTTTTCGCTGTTATCGAAGCTCGAAAAAGAGATAAAATTTTGCTTCAAATCCTTTTTCATTTTTAACAAATCTTGAAAAATAAGGAGAAAAGGTATGCTTTGTGGTAAAGTCATTCTTTGAATAAACCTGCACAACTAATCTTTTCACCAATTTTATTTCCTGTTCAGAACAACATCAAATGGATTAAAAATACCCGTTTCATGATAAAAACATAATAAAACTATAGTCATAGAAATAAATTTAAGTTGCAAACAATGAAATGACTATAAAAAGTAGTTTCACTATTCATTTTTAGCATTCCATAGTTACCATCTACATTTTGGAGCTCTGAACCTGATTTTGCCCCCGAACTTTAGTCGTTGATTGCGGTTGTTTCTGTGGGCGGATTTCATCATCGTTTGATCTAGGTTAGTGCCATGAACCTCCTCTTCCTTTTATTATTCATTTCATTTCCATTCTTTGCAAATTTTTAGGGTTTTAAGGCCCCTAGGGTAAATTCTGCCCAAAATGAGGGCAACATACCCCTGAATGTTGAAACCTGCGTTGCATAGTAGGTACAGTGAAGGGTACCTGCATGTACAACACGCTGTCTTAGCCCAGGGAGTGCATTGGGCGCAATTCAAGTTTTTGATTTTCATGTTGTGCCCAAAATTTTCCTAGTTTTTTGCAATGATTGCAATCTAACGGATCTTGTGGTTGTGTTTCAGGTTTCCATCGGATTATAATGACGATTACATGGAGGGAAAGAGAACATGAAGAACAAAATATGATTTCCTTGAATGATCTGGGTACTATAAGAGCCCTAAGAGATTGTGGACTACTTAAGTACTTCAAATTGTCGAGAATGAGGCAACAAATATAACTCTTGGATATCTTAGTTCGAGCATGGCATCTGGTGATAGAGGCATTTCACATTAATAACAAAGTGGTTCCCATAACAGTTGAGGACATGTATTTTCTCACAGGTTTTTCGAGGAGAGGTTTTCCCATTTCTCTCACAGGGTCTACCGTTGGAGGAGAGACAGTGAGGGATTATGTTATGCAGTATTCTTATCCAAGGGAAAAACCTAGCAAAGATGGAAAAATAAACATCCAAGATGTCAAGGATTTTCCTTTGAGAACCATCCTTTTCATGATCGCTAAACTTGCTAGCACCGTTACACTACATGTAGAGAATAGATTGTATATGCAGTATGTGGTAGAGTGCTTAGAGCCAACAGTATTCAACTGGTTTGAAGCTATTCTATCTCAGGTAAAGGAACAACTGAATAAAGCAAAGGGAGGAAGGAAGAAAAATTTCAGTTATGGTTCAATCCTTATCCCCTTCACTTTGGAACGGATTCCACTGATGCAACTAGAGCATGTAACATTGGATATATCTAGTCCTAGAGATCCTCGAATGCAGAGATGGGTAGAACTCATGGGTCGGCATGTAGACCAATCAACCATTGTGTTCTCTACTACATTCTTCACCTGGTTCCGGCGACAGATCGTCGTCATCGATGAGTATGCATATGCAGGCCTCGACTTCCGAGGAGATCCAGATCTAGTATTACCAGAAGGTGCTCAGTGGGGTGCAATAGGTAAGAATGATTCGACTATGTTTTTTTTATTTTTCTAAGGTTTGTGCATTGTTTTTGTGTTTTGATTTCTTTCCAAGACTAAACTATATGTTTGATGTAACGCAGATATTGGTCATGTTCAACCAGTAGAGGAACCAGAGTGTGAAGCATATGTGCCAACAGAGAGAGTTGTCGAGAGAGCAGTCCTTTAGGACCTTGATATGGCTAAGACTCTGGCTCAGCTTCAGTAGCACATAGAGGGATTGACCTTTGGGATTTCAGATTGTTGCATCAAAGAGCTTCCCATGTGACTACAATGACACACTATTACGGTTCCTAACCGTTGGATGTGGTTGCTCTGTAGGATTTCTAGATCTATAGCATGTTACCATGAGTAGCACTAGCTTACTTGTGACATTTTGCATACATTTTTAGGTCAGATGACCAATGTGTCTTGGGCACAAATTTTGTAAAAACCTATAACTATCTATCTATAGGATTTCTGATTTTTTCCTATGTTTAATGTGCAATCCTATTCAATGATGTGAATTTTTTCTTTACCTATGCTGCAAATGTATGTATAAAACTTGATTAGCTAATGAATCAGTTAAAGTGTTCAAATTTCCTGAAATATGTTGATATTGAATGAAATCAAAATGTCTCTCCAAAATTCGAACTCTTACGAACAATCTAGGAAGTGTTGGATTTCTAACAATATAAATACTAGTAACTTGTAATACCACAAGTTGTGAGTCTAACATTATGATTATGTGGTTAATACCAAATAAAATGGCATTAGAGAGAAGTTCGATCAACGCGCTATACTCAGCGATATTGTTCGTCGATCTACTGATACAAATCCCTTGAAAACTCACTAACTCGCCATTCGGAGTGAAAATAGCCCATGCTGCAGAGGATAGATTCTGCATACTACGACTAGCACCATCATCATATCCAACAAATGGTTCCAAAGATTCAATCATCTGTGATGAAATGTAAAGCAGATTACTAACGTCAAGAAAACTCTAAAAAACAAATTAATATAGTGAATGCAAATCAACAGCATATAAACAATATAATACAAAAAATTACTACGCTCATGATTAATCATAGTAAAGTTTCAAATGCAACCCATTTCTAGGTTGTGCCAATGGAATCCCATCATAATCAACTAACTCATAGGCACCCTTAGCAAGAAATATTTTGATAATATAGGGGCCATGCCATAATGGCTCGAATTTCCCTGTACCTATTACATGAGCTTCTGGATCATAAAGAAGGACCAAATCACCCTCTGAGACATTTTTATTGTATTGTGCCTTTATATGTCTCTTATGTACTTCGTTGGCCAATTGGGCTTCACAACGCGTTTCATCTAGATGGATGAGGTTAAGGAGATGCGCTTCTTATTCTAAGGTGTCAGGTAACAAGTCTATCGCGAGTTTTAACGATGATATATCACATTGGATTGGTAAGATAGCTTCCAGACCATACATCAATTGAAAAGGAGTAACTCTGGTTGCGTTTCTCACCGAAGTTTGATACGCCCACAAGGCGGATTACAGGATCAAGTGCCAGTTCCTTTTACAGACTCCTATCATTCGTTGAAGCATTCGTTTAAAAATTTTGTTAATAGCCTCAACTTGTCCATTTGATTGTGGATAATAAGGAGTAGAATTATCATGTGACAATCCTAACTTGGCAATCAATTCAAACATCATATGGTTGCGAAAATTCTTCCCATGATCCGTAACTATAGTCTATGGGACCCGAAACTGTGCAATAATGTGGTTGAAGAAAAACAATGCAGTTGTTTTTCCTGTGTTGTTAAATGCAGGCATCACTTCGGCCCATTTGGTAAAATATTCGACTACGACAATAATATAACCATGCCCCCTAGACAAAGGAGGGTTACAGGTCATGAAATAAATACCCCATTTCGTAAATGGTCTAGCAGATACAACAAGATGCATTAGCACTGGCATGCATGACAAATTATAACTACGAGGATGCAATCTCGAAAAATAGTAGGCCAAAAGTAACCGGCGTGGAGTATCTTCTGCGCGGAAGCATATCCAAATAAATGTCCACCACAAGCCCCAGCATGACATTTATTTAATACTTTTTCGACCTCCTCATGGGTGATGCACCTCCTTAAAATGTTATCGACACCACAATGATAAAGTGTATTGCCGACGATTAAATAATATTTGGCTTGGTATCGAATACGTCGCTGATCAGAGTGAGAGGTATCAGGTCGAAAATTTTGGGTTCTGAGATAAATGATGAAATCCCCATACCAAGGATCAGATGATCTGATAAAAAACAGAGACTCGTCTGTAATAGATGGTTCCGACGTAGTAGCAGTACTATCAGAGGGAAGGTCACAGAGAAGCTCAGCCAAAATTAAAGACTTATTTAACTTGGATTTGATGAATTCCAAATCAAATTCCTGTAAAATGACTATCCATTTTAAATATTTTCCCCCAAGCAATTGACGTGATAAGATATAAGTCATGGGGTTGCAATCCGAAAATATTTTTTTTTTTTCAAAGGAGGATATAATGGCGAAATATTTGGACAGCTTGAACAGCTACCAAGGCAATATTTTCCACGTACGAGTACTTAGCTTCCTATCATTGAGATTACAACTCAAATAATAGATCGGATGTTCAATTCCATCTTCTACTTGGACCAAAACCATAGCAATGGTCGTTTCAGTCGCGGCGATATATAGGAAATAATCATTTTGATAATTAGGAGGATACATTAATGACGCTCGGACAAGATGGTCCTTGACAACATCAAAAGAAGCTTGCGCAAATTGGTCCCAATGGAAGGGAACCCCATTTTTCAATAATTGAGTAAATCCTTTAGCCATTTCAGCATAGTTTTGAATGAACCTTCTCAAGAAGTTAGCCTTTCCTTGAAGTTTTTGTATCTGAAGTAAGTTTGATGGTGCAGGAAAATCAAGAATGGCCTGTACCTTCAGTGGGTCTATTCGAATTCCTTCTTTTGAGACTACGAATCTAAACAATTGACCAGAACCAACACAAAACACACATTTGTGTGGATTGAGGCGTATCTTGTAGTGTCAGCAACATAAGAAAATGGCTCTCAAATGCATCGGGTGATCAGTCTGATTTTGTGAATGTGCTAGTATATCATCTAGATATGGTTTAACAATGTGCTTGATGTTGTTGAAAGAATAATCTATTGCTCTCTGAAAAGTTTCCCCAGCGTTCTTTAAACCAAACAGAAGTTTCCTATTTGCGAATGTGCCCTAGGGACAGATGAATGATGTCTTATTTTGGTCATCTATGCGGATATTGATTTGACTTTAGCCAGAAAATCCATCCATGAACAAAAATATTTCGCATCCAGCACAATTGTCAATAATCTGGTAGATAAAGGGATTAGGATAGTTGTCTTTTGGAGAAGCCTGATTGACATCCCGATAATCGATGCACACTCTAATGGTTCCTTGTTTTTTCATAACAGGAAAAATATTGGAAACCCACTCAATTAGCGGAACGGGGTAAATGAAACCAGCACGCAAAAGTTTTTCAACTTCTTCTTTAATGGAAGCGGATTTATTTGGATGAACATGACGAAGCCATTGATGCACTCGTTTGACATCAAGATACATATTAATAGTGTGTTCAACTATACTAGTATCTATGCCTGGCATTTCCTCGTAAGACCAAGTAAATACGTCACGAAATTCATGAAAAAGAGAGTGATATGAATCAAGTTCCGATGGAGAAAAAGATACACAGACATGAATATTTTCTACAACACCAGGTTTGGTCGAAATATCGATAGAAATTGTTTCTTCAATATTTGATAAATTTTGCTCAGAGTCAATTGCATTAATCGTTAAAGAATTCGGAAATAATTTTTTGATGGATGGGTTATATAGTTCATTGAGATTTTTTTCTTCATAATCAGGAAGATGGGAATGATGATGATAATCTTCCCATGGTTCTCCCTCTGACATCATAACTTCCAAAATATTTTCATCTTTCAAAAATTTTGAGGAAAATGGATTAGAGGGAGTACCAAAATCTAATGAATGATCAACCCAAACACTTGGTGATGTTGATTTCATATTTTCCGCCCAAGCCAAATAGATTGATTGCTATGCCAGCTTAATAGGGCTAGGCAGTAAAACATCATCTAACATAGAAATATCAGAATCACCCGTACTCTCCCTTAAGCCAGATAGAGTGGAAGAGATCATGTAGCAGGTCTCTATGCTTGCAATTTTGGCCGATGTCGTAGGTGGAGGTAATGCAAAGGTTCCCATAAGAGTGGAATATTTTAAGATTCCTACACCAATGTTCTGGATTTCTAGCTGGGGTAAGTGAACAAACGGAACGCTTCCTGTTACCTGTGAAGCGGAGGTAAAAAATGATAATTGATTAATGACCGTGATTGTACCTTTATGTGCAAAGGAAATCATTCTAAAGTATGTAGAAACAATGGCAATCATTGCATATACCCATGGTCTTCCAAGTAAAATATTATAGTCAAGGGGTCCGTCAACAGCCTCGACATCAATACTTACTGTTTTACCCCCTAATTCAACTTGCAGGCTATTGATAATACCACAAGGTTTATATGTTCTTCCATCAAAAGCCTTCAACATCATTGATGATTGCGATAATCATGGTGAGCCAAGTGACTTCCAACAGTTTAGATACATAATGCACATAGATGCTCCCTCATCAATAATAATGCGATGATCAATAATTGTCAATTCGAGAATAAAGGTGGTACTGATTCATTAGATGGATTTGTTGTCGAGGTAGTAGGTTGATCAGTGGTCGGACTACCATAGTCTTTATTTCACGTCAACACCAAAATATCTTGTGAATTTTTTGTGGTGGATAACATTAACACTTGGGAACTAGGAGCTGGATCCGTAGCAACTAAATTAGTGTCCGGATTTGGAAATGGGTATGTCAGCACAACTGATGCATGAGGATTCTTGATGATTTTTGAGACTTCAGCATGGTCAGGACAATCCCTAATAAAGTGTTCCTCATTACAGATTATGCATGGATAACAAGGTTTCCATGGTCCAGACGATTGATCAGATGATCCTTCCTGCAGCTTAGAAGTTTGTTTTTTCTTTGGTTTCCCCTTTTTCTTACCTCCTGGTTTCTTATCACTTTTTCCTTTGTCAAATGACAGGGCATTAATTTTGGAAGTAGGAGAAGGATTAGATGCAGTAGCATGGTGTGTGTTTTCAGTGCCTATCAAGCTGTCTCTAGCATGAGAGTCCTTTATTTGAGGAGGAACATTGAAATTAGATCGTGGCGCATTAGGAATTTTTTCATAGTGTTCCAAACTGAGTGTAAATCAATTCTAAATATTGGGCACAATTGATAACTTTCTCTTCTATGACGACGACACCTTTAGCCACACCCTCAGTTATAGATGGTAACAGGGACTTAATGAACCATTTAGCAAGGATCTGATCGGGAACAAATGTCTTAACCATTCGTCGACGGTGATGCCACTCATGAATATGATCGAAAGTGTGAGTAGCATTAGTCTGTTTGAAGTTGGTCAAGAGTTCTGTTCCAGTTTCATATCTGATTGATAACTGGAACTGGGTCAAAAAGACAGTAGCTAAAGCAATGAAATTTTCGAAAGAAGCTCTAGGTAACTCAATGTACCATTTAGCAGTTGGACCTGTGAGTGTACGCTGGAAAATACGTAGTCAAACAGAATAATCATTCAGGGAATTTGATGAACACCATAAATGTTAAGTCATGAAATGAATCGACGAATATTCTCCAGGGTTTTCATTGAATTTAGGAATATCAGAGGGTAATTTATGAGGTATCACCGGCTACCAAGGAGCATAATTTATTGGATCATTGGTTAATCAGTTTAAATCTGGTAATTGAAAGGTTGCAACAAAAGGCAACTGTTAATTAAGGTCAGGTTGAGCATAGCCAGGGTAAGATGGAATTTCTTGGGAAATAGGTCTTTGAGCACAAGCATATGGAATTTGTTGTTGGTAACCCAGATATGGGTTGTTTTGCATAGCAAATGCTTGAGAATTATATTGACCAAAACCTGGATATGATACTTGTTGAAATGAAGTTTGAGGCATTTGCGCTTGTGGCTGCCAAAGGGTCTATCCACCAATGTTATAACCCAAATTAGTATAAGCTGGATTCAGTTGCTATGTATAACCAAGTTGCATTTATGACATCCCATAAAATGGTACACCAGCTTGTGAATAAATGATTCCTGATAAAGGTTGTTATAAATTAACCAAAGGATTTTGTGTTTGTAGATCCAACATTTGATGATATTGAATCAAAGAACTTGCCTGATAAGGTTGATGTACAATATTTTGATTATGTAACAGGGGTATAGATGTATTAACAAGTCATAATGAAGTGGGTGTAACGGTTGAACAGATTGATATGAGTGTACAACCATTTGTGGTTGGATAGGCAGAGTGGGCTGCAATTGACAAACATTCATGTCAACACTAGTTTGACCAAAATGTGACTGAGTACTATCATATTGGGTGACCAAAGGTTGCCCCCCAGCATAAGGAACATAATAAGATGGAAAATAATTTTCTCCAATTGCTCGGAGTCCAGTTGCAATGGTACTTAAAGGAATTGACCAAAAAGGACCGACTTGATATTTCCCCGATGATGTATGTAATGAATCAAGTAGTTAATTACTAACGATAGGAATACCAATTAAAATACTAGATGATGACATTGGTAAAGACCATGAATGTGAATATGCACAAGATAAAGTGCCAGACAATTATTTGTAGCTTGTTGGGACGGAAGGGCCACCGTGCAAATATGACTCTGGTGAGGTAGTGAACATCGACGGAGTAGTGAGGGTAGGAGCTAACGTAATTGGAACAACATACACAAACGAATATGTTGGTTCAAACATGGTTGTGTGACAAAATGTATACCCTTGAAAATCAACGGGATATTGAATGGGAATAGGATCAACAAAAGTAGATGGAAACGATTGAGGAAAAGACTCGTACAGGTAAAGGTCCCCCCCAAAATGGGTTGGAGTTAAAGGTATATCGTCTTGTGGGATTTCTTCAATCACAATTAAACCAGGAGGAAGAACTTCATAGTCAGGCCCAAAATATATTTCAGACAGTTGACTGTGTGATATAGGAGTTTCAGTGGCTACAGAAATTTGTGGAGCGACCAAGGTAGGAACAAATTCTGGTTGTTCGACTTCAAGGTTCAGATTTTCTAGCAAAGAAGAGACAGGATCTGGATCAATTTGTGATTGAACAATGTCGGGTCCAAGAGGTATGGTCTCAAATATTGAATGGATCGTGACCATTAGTAGCTATGCAGACTCTGTTTCAACAATATTAAATGAACCGGGATGTGTGGAAACAATTTGAGCTAACTCTAGTTTAAAATATGATGTTTTGGCAGAGGTACGAATTGTACTTGATTCAGCAAATCGTGATCGCCTTCGCCTACCAAAAGTATCTTTCGGTGGTAAAGGTGGTTTTAAAGCTAATCTACGTGAACAACGGGGGATAGGATTTTTTTCTTCCACGATTACTGATTTATTTTAACCAAAAAACAAATCAACAAAAAGAGGGTAATGCTAGGAAAAAGGGTTTACCAAGAAACTGTGAACTACAAAATACCTCCTGGCAAACCAAGAAGTACGGGCAGGTAATCTCCCCGAATGCTATGTTCGGTGTATCACAATTTCAAGGTGGCCGACTCGGTTCACTATGGATGGATAACACCTAAAATTTTTCCTCCCAAATATACCCAAAGGTACGTGGAGGCCCAAGTCCATATTAGCATTGTCTGATGTGAAACCAAACAATGAGAGCACCCGTTTATACTTATCATACTATAACACCACCCGATATACCTGAAAGTATGTGGACAAGCTACGATATACTTACATATGTGGAGTGAGGTATCACACTCAGAATGTATCGCAGACAAGTTAACGACAACTGCTATGTTTTATGATACCAAAACACGTCTCTAGCCTAGACCTTCTAAATGTTATCATTATGGTTCCAATGTGTTGTTAAGTAAATTGAGATTAATTTTATGTTGATCTAGCTTAACAATTTTCCTTTCAAAGTTCACTACAATGATGTATATGAAATTCCTAAAATGCAAGCTAAGAATGATAAACAAACTTTCACTTTCATCTTTTTCAATGAAGAACCTAGCTACTAAGGGAAGGGAGCAAATAGTTCGTGAGCAAAAAAATTAATGAACTAAAACAAAATCAATGAATCACAAACTAAATGCAGATTTACTAATGTTCCTTTTGCAGAACACACACAATCCTACATGCAAATGAAAGTTTTTCTTTTCAGTTTCCTTAATTTTATGAATGCAGAAAAGAAACTAGGTGCACTGGATCAATAATTTCAAATGCTTTTTACTTTCGAGAAACGAAGAATGCAAACAAAAATTTCTCTTTTGAAGGAAAAACAAGGATTTAACAAAAATTTCTCCTATCAAAGAAATGAATATTTTACAACAATTTCCTCTTTCGAAAGAAAATTATTCTTAATGCGACCATAAAAAGTACTTTGAAATCAACTTTTCAATGATAAAGAAAAAAAAATTTAAACAAACATTGAACAAATTTTCAGTCAAAGGAGGAAGAAGTATATAGATTCACTGGTTAATTGAGCATCAAAATTTTCAGAACACAATAGCAAACAAAACTAAAGCAAGTTGCAAAGTCAAATTCAAGGGAATTTGGGTACTTTCAGGAGTCAATGCAGTCTCCAAGGGGAGACAGTGCTCTGCAACGCAGGCTAGGAAGGGAGACAGTGCTCTGCAAAGCACTATGTCCAGTCTAAGGGTGCATTGGGCGCAGTATACAAAGAAAAATACTATTGTTTAACTCACTGTATTTGCAAATTAAGCTCTGAAAAGGTTTAATATTTATGTGTAAAAACTATTGGGTGGATAAATAAAGCAAATCAGAGGCTAAAACACCTAGAACTAAGATAAATTTTCCTCAGTATGGTCACCAATTTGTTGAGCCAGAATTGCGAATTATGGATAAATCACGCTTCCCTAGACAGGTGCTAGTCTAGAACAACGGGTGAAAGACTATACAACTATTTTTCCTAACTCAGAACAGATACACAGAGAGGATCAGAGGCTTACTTGTTCAGTCGCTTCCAAATGTCTCCTTTTGTCGCTTCCATTGCAGCTTCAAATTCAAGCGGTTTGTAAGATGAATGGTTCCTGAAAGAAAGAACACTGAAATAGCACAAGATGCAATAATATAGATATCTATTCAAGCTATTTAGCTAAATCAGTAAAGAATAAACCATATACATCAACCAAGATCTTGCAATATGGAAAATCAAAGCCAATACAGATGCATATAGGGAAAAATACAGTACTCTTTATTGATGATAGAAGGAGAGGTTACAACCTAGTGACTGATTTGAAGTGACCTTCCAGCAATGTTCCCAAGCCTCATTACAGTATAAATCTCTCCAGCAGCAGCTACACAAATCTACCTCTCAATTGAAAATTCTCCAGCATTTCTCTACTCAAATTCTTCCTTCTCAAGCACTTAGATTTGTGCTCAATTTATAGATGAATTGTAGGTTGTTTGGCAATAAATAATTTTCCAAAAATAGGCAAGACATGTTTCCAGTCATGTAGATGTCAGATGGACACTTGGATCTGAAGCTTGACACATGTCAACTCTTCTAGAAGGCACTGGCCAAGTGGAGATTCTAGAACAATGAGAATTTCACTCCCAATGTGACCAACGCACCTGTGAAAGTCGGGAAGTGGTTTGTAGAGCAGCCTTGCATGGGGCTACCTTTATATGCAATACACTTAGGCCCCTTAGAGCCTGCATTGATGAGCTCTCATATGCTATATAATAAGCTTCAAACCATGGAAACCTTTGCTTGATGAAAGTCTTGCTTGATTTGTCTTGTTTCTTGTCTTAGGGAATGTAGCAACTGAAATGATAGGGAATGATAGACCCTTGATCATTGGTCCTAGAGATGATGCCCAGTTAACCAGGTCATTGGGAATGGTGCCTATATTGACCTATAACACAACCCCTAACCCATTTAACCTCCTATAATGCTAAACCCCTAACCCATTTAACCCCCTAAATCATAAACCTCTAAACCCCCAACCCATTTGACCCCTAAACCCTAAACCTATAAACCCTGAACTAACTCCTAAACCCTTAACACTAAACCCATTTTACTCTGTAAACCCCTATAACCCATTTAACCCCCTAAACCCTAAACTGTTAAACCCTTAACCCCTAACCCCTAAAATCATTAATTGCTAAATCCCTTAACCCCCTAAACCTCTAAACCCCTAACCCATTTAACCCCTTAAACCTTTCAACCCTGAACCCATTTAACCCCCTAAACTCTAAACCTATAACTCCTTAACCTCTAACCCTTTAACCCCTTAATCCCTAGCCCCTGACCCCTAAAATCCTTAACTTCTAAATCCCTTAACCCCCTAAACCTCTAAACCCCTAACCCATTTTACCCTGTAAGCTCTAAACCTCTTACCCTTAACCCCTAACCCCTTAAACCCTAATTCCCAACTCCTAACCCATTTAACCCCCTAAAACCCTAACCCATTTAACCCCATAAACCCTAACCCCAGTAAACCGTAACGACCTCTAACACCTAAAATCCTTTACTGCTAAATCCCCAAACCCCCTAAACCTCTAAACCCCTAACCCATTTAACCCCCTAAACTCTAAACATCTAACCCCTTAACCCCTAACCCATTTAACCCCCTATACCCCTAAACCCCTAACCCATTTAATCCCCTAAACCCTAAACCTATAAACTCTTAACCCCTAACCCCTTAAACCCTAATTCCCAACCCCTAACCCTTTTAACTCCCTAAACCACTAACACCCTAATCCATTTAACACCCTAAACCTAAAAATCTAAACTCTTAAACCCCTAAACCACTAACATCTAAACCCCTAACCCCTTAACCCTCAAAATGCCTAAACCATTAATGCTTAACCCATGACCCATTAAAACCTCACCCCTAACCCCTAAGCCCCTAATCCCTAATCCCTTAACCACTAACCCATTATTCACCTAACCCCTAACTACACCTAGCTCCCCTAATCCCTAAGCCCCCAATCCCTAATTCCTTAACGAATAACTCATTATTCCCCTAACCCCTAAATGTGCCTAAATCCCCAAATGCCTAACCCCCCAATCCCTAACCCCTTAACCACTAACTCATTATTCCCCTAACCTCAATTCCTAATCCATCAACCACTAACTCATTATTCCCCTAACCCCTAAATGTGCCTAGATCCCCTAACCCCTAACCCCCCAATCCCTAACCCCTTAACCCCTAAGCCCCTAATCCCAAACCCCTTAACCACTAACTCATTGTTCCCCTAACCCCTAAACCCTAAACCTCTAACCCTTAAGCCCCTATTCCCCTAACCTCTAATCCCCTAATCCCTAATCCCTTGACCACTAACTCATTATTCCCCTAACCCTTATAACAATCCCTAAAACACGTTGGGATTATTCATTCCAAAAGAGAGCAGGTCTAGTTGGGACCTACGACCGGTTAATTCCCCCTTGTTGGCAAGGTGGAATACCATGAGCAAAACCATGGGTTACATAAACCTGGAACCTAAAAACCTCTCCTAAATTTACTATTTTATCATAATTTTATTTTAATAATTAATTAATTAATTTCTTTAAAAACTCTTCTGGATAAATCACACAAATTTTTCAAGGTTGACGCCTTTCAAACCACTCATTTTTTGTTTCATCATCAATTTTCTTAAAATAAATTTATTAGAATGAAATTGAATTGAATTTTGAAGCTTCCTTTTAAATCAATTGTTGCACTTACAAGGAATCACGTAGCGCACTCAACATCCATCAAAACAACAATGGCTATGTTATTAAAAATTATATTTGGAGGGCATAATATTAAAAATGATGTTTGGAAAAATGGAGGGAGGGAGTATTCATTTTTCATTTAAATTTAGACCTTTTACGAGTTAAAATAACATTTCTCCCGCCCAAAAAACATCACATTGTTTTGGTCATCTCCTGCTGCTTTTTTACCAGCAATGAAGCAGATCTCAGATTGAAATGGAGAGATATGGATTGGCAGTCGAAGCCTCTTTCCCAAGAAGATCTTTACTTTAGCAGGTAAGATGTTTCTTCTTTTGGATCTAACTACCTGTGCCCATTATTTTCATTTCCACATTGAAGTGAAGCTCTTTATATGTCCATTTATATTATCATTGCTCTGTATCTTTCTTTTAAAAAATGGTTCTGCTTTGAAATCACTACAAAAAAATTGACCACAGTAATTGTTTTGTAATGAAGTCCCTTGTCTTGTATTTCACCTTGGCTCACATGTTTTCTGGAATTTGATATGTCTGATAATACTCTTAGATGTTTCATTACAAGGTGGACTAGCTGTCATATTCATCAATTTGATTTGCTTGAAGGATGTCTCATTTATGCATGGAATTTATTTTTCTTGATGTTCTATGCATGATTTCTGATTTATCTCAATGCAGGAGATCGAATCCCTTGGTTTCTATATTGATGATATAAAAGGTCAAGAGGAAAAATGGTTCTTTCTCCAACTCAGAAAATAAGGAGGAGTCCTCGATTAGGAATTGGTAGCTATGGAAAGACTGGGTCATCAAACTTTGTTGGTGAAGAAAACTGCAAACAACTTCACGATCATCCTTACTCACAAAGAACAAGTTTTCCTTGCCTAGAAATGAAATACCCAATAATCAAAGAGTTCAAGAGAAGAACACCTTGAAGAATGGTAATGTTATTGAAAGTGTTGTAACTGGCTGCAATGAAGTAAAGGCCGAGGAAAACATGAGCCCATTTAAGGCAACTCATGGCATGAAATGTAGTGAGGGTGAAATTGTGACGAGTCCGAAGAAAACCCCTAAAAAGGAAGTTGTATCTCATCTCAAAAGTGAAAAATATCATGACTTAAGCAAACATATGACAACAATAGAAAAACTATCATCCCCAAGAATCTCTTCTAAAAAAAGAATCATCACAAAAGAGATGAGAAGGCCAACTCAAAGGGTTTAAGGTTTGATCCCAATAAGGAATTACATGCCAACAATAAAGAGAACGTGTCTTCTCCCCGAGCAGGCGATTCCAAAAAGAAAGTTTCAGCTTCGGATGGGGTGTAGAAGTGGACAAAGTCTCCAAGAGTGCATGTTATTGGAGGGCGAATTTATGATTCTGAAAATGGCAAGACTTGCCACCAAGTGCCTATGGGGATCTTTCTCTCTCTCCCTTGATATGCATTCGTCATTTTATGCTTTCATAGGGATTTTTAATTTCGATAACATCACTTGATATTGTAGCAGTGCCACCAAAATACTTTGGAATTAATGGCACCTTGCAAGAATTTCGTTGGCAATAAATCATGCACACAAAACATTTTCCCTAAGTGTTTTCTTAATAGGTTAGTTTACTATACAACCTGATTTGCACTGCTTCGTAGTGGTTTACATCCATAAACCCATCCATTAAAATGCTATTGCTTAGTTTATGTCCTCTCATGCACACATGTGTTTTATTTATGATAGTTTCTTCTTTCCTGACACAGGGACATGTCAATTACTTGAATATTTCCACAATAAACAATCTCTTGGAATCTATTCATTCTACAAACATCAATGTAAAAGACCTTGTCAAGAAATTGAAGCATGTTCAGAGTTCCATGGCTTCTGTAGAAGAACCTAAAATTTCTCCTCTAAACACTAATAAAAAATGATGAAATTAATGACTAGGTGACTAAAAATGTTAGTCACCACAATTATTTCAAGTGAATTACTACTAAATTTGATCAATTTAAAGTGACCAAGCTAAAAATGAATAACTTGAATGACTAATTTACTCTTGGAATAAAATATACGACTATATAATAAGTTAATAAACTAAAAGCGACTAACTTAAACGACTAATTTAGTCCAGGGATAAAATATATGACTAGATAAAAAGTGACTAACTTAAATGACTAATTTAGTCTAGGATTAAAATATATGACTAGATAATAAGTGACAAAGTTAATAATGATTAATGTAAATGACTGTTATAGTCCAAGAATAAAAATATGGCCAAATAACAGTTACAACAAGTATATGAATTAGTCATTTATGTTAGTAATTTTTAATTGTGTCACTCCATATATGGAAAATTGAACTTTGGGTACCGAAGTGTTACATTTCACTATAGGTGTCTCTAAATCCATTTGCAGTGTTAAAATTTAGAGACAAGGGGGTCTCTGAATTTACAAAGTTAAAATTATGAATACCCTTTTGTCTCTAAAGTTTAACAGTGCATATGCATTCATCTACAATTAACATAATTGCATGTATCATCTATCAACTTTACACCAATGACTTCATTATAATTTTAGTACAGGTAATATTAATTAGATAGCCAAATTTATATTTATATTTATTATATTTAATAGCTGGCCATCAAGTTTAATTTTTAAGCTTCATCAATTTATGTTGTAAAGTGTGAGTTGTTTTAAATCTAAGGTTAAATCTTCATATTTACATTTAATAACTAGATAAATATAACATTTCTTATGTTAAACATGTGAGTTTACTAGTTAAATCTAGTATTAAATCATGATATTTACATTTAATAAATACTGAATAGATAAACCTACAATAAATACTAAACAGATAAACCTAAAATATATATTTATAGATCTATTTAGTAAATAGGTATGAACATTTGTTAATTTAAGTATGAAACTTAATTAATTTTTTAATGATGTATGAATCTTGTTTTTTTTGTAAGTTAATGTTATATTCATGTAGGAAAAAAGGAGTACATATAGCTAGTTATAAAGCAGGTGGTCTCACCTCGACTTGGTTTGTTGACAAAAATTTGCACCAGATGCAAAACAATGCAAAAGAGGGACTAGGGATATTGTCCATAAAGGGTTGGGCCAAAGACACCAAAACACATATAAAACACAAAGAACACCAAATAGAATACTAATCGTCCAACGTGATGGATGCAGGGTTATCCAGGGTTGTTCCTAGATGTGGTGGAGAACAGAAGTCACATTGGTCGTGCCCTTAAAAGTGCGCCAACCAAGTCTCTAGCTTTTCTACTTTCTCAGTGATTTTATTTTGTCCTCGCCGAACAACTACCAGTCTCTCTGGACTTGGCACTATTAATAGTGCATTCAGTGCAATTTTTCCATCTACTCGGCATGCTCCTAATGACAAAATCTCTCAGTTGTGTCCACTCTTTCCATCAGGTTGTTGATAAGTGCACGACCGTTCTCTAGGAAACAATGTTGGATAACCTACCCCTCATTTACCTCAAATCAATCAAACCCACGATTCCCCTTTCTACCATGACCTCCTTCGCCCCGACGAATCTACTTTTGAAACCTCAAACCCCCACCTCTATTATCCCTCCTCTTACCTCCTCCACCACCCCCATGCACACTCACACTAGCGAGTCGCGCATGCCCTGTAGCCTTTACACCTTGGCGTGGAGCCACCATGATTATTTCTGAGTCTGCCACCTGCACAGGGCCATGGATGACAGGGGAGGGAGAACACCCACACCACACCAGCGGCTTCATATTTTTCCAAGGTCGAGGAACCCCGCTATGTGCAGAGTCGAGAGACCAGACCCCCCAATATAGAAAACAAACACCACCAATGAAGGAGAAAAATGTTGTCTCCCACCACCACGAGGAAGCACAAAGACACCTCCCACTACCAGATAAAGACTTCCACCACCAGAAAAACCAACTACCATCACCCAACAAACCAACACAGGAAATTGAACAACAAATGATGAAAAAGTAGCCAACGATTGAGCATAAATCCCCCTAGGACAGTGACTAGCCTCCAAATGATCCACATAGAGACCACACACCTATCCACCAAACACTGTCACACCCATGCTAGAGGGCACGAAATTTGGAAAAGAAACTAGTTTTCTACCACCACCCTTGAGGTTTCCTTGACTGAAAATTCTAGCTTCCTCTCTTATCACGAAAAAACAGGCTCACTGAAAGCCAAGAAAAATGGAAACGAGTGATCTCACTTCCCTTCAACTTCCTATCCTCAACCCATATGCAGTCAATGGCTAAGAAACCGAGCAGCAGGGACCAATTGAACACACCGCACCAGCAAATTCCCATGACAAGCACACACAAGCCACTCCCTCCATAAACCTTCCCATGACGTTTACATTTCCTCTTCAGAGGCCACCATTAGGACCAACAACAAACCATATTTAAGAGTCTAATGTTTGGCTCCCTCATCTTCCCTTTCCTTATCCTTTCACCACCTCTGAACTCCAATGCACAATTATTTTTCACATGAATTTCCAACGTGAAGCTAGTAACTCTAAACCCATAACCCATTAACCCCTCACTCCTAAAATCCTTAAATTTTAAATCCCCTAACCCTTAATACCCTAATCCCTAATCCCTTAACCACTAACTCATTATTCACCTAATCCCTAACTATGCCTAAATCCCCTAACCCATAAGCCCCCAATCCCTAATCCCTTAACCACTAACTCATTATTACCCTAACCCCTAAATGCACCTAAATCCCCTAACCCTAACCCCTATATCCCTAACCCCTTAAAAACTAACTCATTATTCCCCTAATCCCAATCCCTAACCCTTTAACCACTAACTCATTATTCCCCTAACCCCTACCCCTCCAATCCTTAACCACTTAACCACTAACTCATTATTCCCTTAACCCCTAACCCTAAGCCCTTATTCCCCTAAGCCCTAAGCCCATAATCCCTAATCCCTTAACCACTAACTCATTATTAACTTAACCCTTATAATATTCCTTAAAACTCGTTGAGATTATCCATTCCAAACGAGAGCAGGTCTAGCTAGGACCTACAATCAGGTTAATTCCCCCTTGTTGGCAAGATTAAAAAGGTTAATCTTCGATATACAAAATGTAAATCAAATATTTCATTAAAAATAGGGAACCATACCCTCTCTGCCAGGCTATGCCTATCGGTCGCTTGGGCCTCTTCTTGCTCTCACATGAATGCAGTCTTACTTGACTGGTACAAAAGAAGGTTTCACATTATCAACTATTTTTTTCGGACAACTTTCAGTTGTTTAATCACTGTTACATTCTTCAAGCTTATCCTTTAAATCATCCTAGTCTTTTCTACTCTCTCCAAATTTGTAGTTCTTTCCACTCATCTCAGTCTCATCTGTTTCCTTGGTTTGTTAAGGGACAAGGTCAACAACATTAGGATGTTTTTGTAACAAAAAAGGGAATTTCTAAGACACAATCAGGTGGAGGCGCAAGAGTATAATCACCAACTTTCTCATGAATGTGGGACACTCAAACTTAATATTTTTTGTAGCAGTCATGAGGTGCAGTGTGGTTATTGAGACTTCATCAGATTTCCATTATTCGGACTTAAATTGTGTGACAACACTATGGCTGAGTTTGAAACTGGAGATTGAACATACATTTGTTTTAATTGCAATAGACATTTTCATCAATAAATGTAAAGAAATGGCTAACAAATAATAGAAATTAATAAATAGAGAAGACATGGCAACAAGAAACAGTGCCTACAAAATTGTTACATTGACATACAAAGAATAAAGAACTATTGTGCACAAATAGAGACCAATGAAACTATCATCATAACCCCTAAGCCCTTGAACACTAATTCCCAACCCCTAACCCATTTAACCCCTAAAGCCTAAGCATCTAAACCCTTAACCCCTAACCCCTAAACCCTTAACCCCTAACCCATTTAATCCCCTAAACCCCTAACACATTTAACCCCCTAAACCCAGAAAAACCTAACCCATTTAACCCCCTAAACCTATCCCCATTAAACCCTATCCTATAAAATGCTTAATTGCTAAATCCCCTAACCCCCTAAACCTCTAAACCCCTAACCATTTAACCCCTGAACCCTAAACCTCTAAACCCTTAACCCGTAACCCGTAACCCGTAACCCTTAACCCCTAACCCATTAAACCCCCTAATGCAACAAACAAATGCCAAGCCAAACTGCATTACCTCTTTACTCACAATGATGTTATTCATTGAAGAAATTTATTCAAACCAAAAAAAATTCCATGGCATAAGGTAGGGAGTAACTCGAAGTCGATGGCCTTTTAGGTGGTAATATGTTTTGGTTGATCATAGCACGCTTGCCATGTGTTGATTTAGAGAGAAACCACTGCAAGTAATGAGATTCTCCCCAAAACAGAAAAGGACCCATGAATGCGACTTTGTGTCTGCCATGAGAATGAAGGAAAACCTTTAAAATACGCAATAATAAAACATGTGGGATTGAAATATCAATTAAGGATAACATAAAAATGTAGTTGCAGAGAATCTAATGAAAGACGCAAAAAAAATGCTATAGTGATGAGACATCCTTGTTAGTCTTTTGGGAAAGAATAAGTTTAAGAAGCTCGAAACAACTCTTGGAGTCATG
Source organism: Pinus albicaulis (assembly GCA_034641835.2). Lineage (NCBI taxonomy): Eukaryota > Viridiplantae > Streptophyta > Pinopsida > Pinales > Pinaceae > Pinus > Pinus albicaulis. The sequence continues at coordinate 1,121,821,732 of CM076580.1, forward strand.
TTCAATGAGTGACCATGAACTTAGGGGTGTCAGAGTGGCTAATAATCATGGTTTATGGTGGATGATATTCACCATACTTAAAATTTGTTGTTTAGGTAATTTGTTTGGTGGTCAATGTTTGTGAATCACTATATTATATCATGGTACCATCTATTTCTTTTTTAAAGGAAAAATCTATTGAACATGAAATAAGTTGCATCTCGTGTAAATGTGTAATGTCGTGATGTTGTGAATGGTTTTCACATTATATGTATCATATATTTGTAATCACTTCTTTCAAGTTTACTTTAAGAAATAAAGGAAGAGGTGCAGGGCCTTACCATAAGAAGGACTTGCACTAACTCGTCTCCTCATATCATTCAAACATTAGCCCATAAATCAAACACATGCCCTAATTTCTCTAGTATGGAAACCCTTGGATGAATATGATAATGAACTCCTCCCAATCGCTAGTTCTAACCCAACTATTGAATGTCTTTGGTTGGCATGTGTAAATGCCTTTAATGGATCCATGGATATGTATGAAATCCAATTTTGCATTGAAATGATACAAACACCCAAATTAACACGAGGTATAGAAATTTCAACCTTACAACTCTCTCATCCAATATTAAATACTTCACTAATTAGTCAAGGGGTAATCTACTCAACTATATATTAAATATTAAAATCACTCATATTAACACAAGAAAATAATAATAGTATTTAATATAAAGTTATAATATAGGTAGATGCTAAATTGGCATGTGAGACCCCCTTGTTCGTGGGACAATTGATGCCCTTCATGCAATGATTTAACTATTTAATCCATGGAGGTATACATACCTTAATTTACCTTGGATTAAAACTTGTGACATTTAAAGGGGAAACACTTTAACACAATTCTAACAAGTAAATACAAACTTAATTTGTATATGTATCAAAGTTAGTCTAAGAGTTGCATGTCATGCTTAATTTTGCACGAAATCAATGGAACTCGTGAAGGGTTGATCACAATAGGCATGTATGGTTGATTCCGGTTATCATAGGTATGTTAGTTTGGTTTTCCCAATCCACAAATTTCACACATTGTTACTATTGTTAAAGGTATGTCAGGTTAGTTTACTTGTTCAACATCATGCACATTTGGTTGTGTTCATTAAAGGCATTTTAGTTCATTGACAAAACCAATAGTTTTTGAAGTTGGTCAGCTTAGCGAGTTGTGTGTCATGTCAATCATCTTAATGAACAACATGTCATGTCGATTAGTTTATTTATTGACATGCGCATTCCATTGTCATTGTTAGTGATGTGTTAGGTTGTTATTAACATCTATTTTTTATTAACACTATCTCGGAGATTAGCCCTATCAACATGCATGTTTAACTACAATTTCGAGAGGTAGGTTAGGTTGGTCAACGCCATCAATAATGTTTATGTTCTTTCATGAATGTTGAGGCATACCACATTGGTCACCTGATTGCCAACATGTACCTTTTGGTTATCACTAGTAGAAACGTGTTAGGTTGGTCAACTTGATCAACTACATGTATGGTTGGTTACAAGTATTAAATCCTCATTTGAATGTTCAATGAAATAAATAGTGTGCAAATATTGCTACCATTATTGAAGACACATTTTGTTGGTTAACTTATTTAACATCACATAAATTCAATACGATTGTTCGAGGCATCCAAGGACACTCAACCCATTTAAAGTAGTGCATAGCATTGATGGGGGTTTTCTTATTGATTTTTGGGTGAAAATAGTGTGTTATTATTCCCCCACAAGTGCTCAATATTTCCATGTGACATGTTCACCCCATTGTTTATTTAAGATAGGGTTAGGTCCAAGTCTAGGGTGACTTTCGTAGAATAGATACCACTTAGTTGTAGCTGTTGAGTTAAAGTGGTGCTTTCATAGCTTTTGAGATGCTTCTACCACATTCCAATGTCTAAAATCAATTAATTTCCACTTGCTTGTGTTCATCAAAACAATTTCAATCCAAAAAAAAAATGTATGTGAAAGCAAGTTATTTAGCCCAATGCTCATTGACCCACACCACCAACGTTACTAGATTGATCTCCTTGCTTGTATTTGTTGGGGTTCAACCTCATCCCTCCTAACATAAGTCATTTACTCCAACATTACGTACACATGCATACTTTTAAAAGACAAGGAAAACTTGACCATTGTCATACCTTACAAAAGAATTTCAAAAACATTGTTACATTTGGACCACAACATATACATATGTGAAATTTGTATCAATATTTCCTAAATTGCTATATAGTTCTCTTAATTGCAATATTCTACCACCTTGATGCCCCTTAAACCCTATGAAGATATTTGTATTGATTTCATGACCCTCTCCATTTTTAAATTTACTTAAATTAATCTTATAGCACCCTCCATTAAAACCATTACCTACACTTACATGTATTCATTAACTCTATAACTAAACAAAGATTAAAACTACAACAATAATATAATTATAATACTATATAAATGAGATATCTTCATATGTAAAACTAATGATGTATTAAGGCCGGTATGTTTCATTTCTTCCTTGAGAACCTTTTCCCTACTAGAATGGACCAATAAGGACTGAAGAGGCTCTAGTAACCCTCATTGCGAGGAAATATTTACATAAAAATGGCGGGAACTTCCAAACCTTGGGGGAATCCTTCCCACTCTCTCAAATTTCTCCAGAAGGTTAAAAGGCGGGAACAAGTGCATTAGGAGGGAAAATTTCCCAATCCATGGAGAGAAGGCTAAAAAAATCAAAATAAATTAATAAAAAAGGGTGGTAAAATTTTTTTACTCTTATTGTTGAAAAGGGTTTCGAATTTGCACTCAGGCTTTCCATACAAATTCTAGGATCTATCCTCCGTAGCTGAGCCAAGCCATGGGCAAGAGCGATAGGAGTTCATCAGATGACATGGATTTCTTCGAGGAAGAACAACCACAGAATGAAGAATCGAGCCCCCGATGAGAAGAGGAGGACCAGGAAGAAATCGAAGTTGTAACTCGGCAGACGATAGAAAATGATCAAGACAATCAGCCGACAGATGTGTCTAGCCCAGACGACGATCAAGATGCTTCTCGCAGCGACGAGGCCGAATGCTTTTGGTAGAAATGAGGCCGAAACGAGGTAATTTTGTCAAACTCTATTTCTTGATGAAATCAACATCTTTCTTATTTGGTCTCACATTGTCATGCCACTTGTTCTATGCATGATCTCGATGCATTTAAGTTTTTATCTTCAACCTTTTGTGATTATATCTGCAGTTAGTTAATTTACAGCATTCCCAAGTTCGTTGGGTTTTTGTAAAGTCAATCAATACCTTGACATAGTTCAGTCATTTAATATACTCAAAACTTTGACCCAAAAATTAATAGAATATAAGTTTACTTTGGAATTTATAGGAATCAAAATAGTTCACACATAAGCCCTTCCAACACTCATTTCTTCTACAATTTTTGGACACTGACTACCATTTCACTTCTGGACATTTTTGTGGTATTGATGTTTGGCCCAATGGATACTAGTCGAAGTCCCTTCCTTCAACTTTTTGGCACCAGCAGACGCAGTGTATTTCATCTTCTTGTTATAATCTACTAATCTGGTCATGACCACAGACTTGTTCTGCTCTTTTCTCTCCTGTTCGTTGAATAAAAATCCCACTGCTCTGCCCATGTAAGCCAAAATGAATTTCTACTCTCATTAGAAGCCATTAATGCGATCAAATGCTTCACACCATGCTTCAATATTTCAAAGAAAAAATTAAACTGATGTTCACAAGAAGTGTAACAGAGTAACTAAAACTATGAACAGATTGGACCAAGTTCGTTCAGTTTTAAATGATGCATTTTATTTTGAATTTTTTTTTAGTTTTCTTGTGTACACATGTGTTGTAACAAAAAAAAATTGTAGTTAATCTCTGTTTGAAGACTTTGTGTTCTGCATTTTTAGTCAAAAGGAAACAAAGTTCTCCCTCTTATGCGATTGCAAATTTTGTAGAATTATAAAGAATCCAAAACCGCGGTACCTATCCCACATATAACACACAATGTTATTCAATACATTTTTAAGAAAGGAGAAACTCACCGTGGCTTGTAAATTTAGCTCATACCATTGGGTCTTCTGACTTGTTAATAGTTCTTGATTGAAGGACGATTTCCAATTAGGTTCCTTTTTATTTGGACCCCATCTTCAATTTTTTTGAAATTGTTGCTTCCATTACCGAAAATTATGGTTATATAGTTGATTTTTCAAAATGATTATTAATAGACTAGGACAAACACTTTCTATTGCTGCAAGTGTTTCTCTTGCTACCTCAGTAGTTTAAGACATCATCAATGGAAAGTACTTGAACTTCATACTTGAAAACTTGAAGACAATTTATATAGCCTAATTTGATAACACAACATAATCAAATCTAGAGTGTGCTAAATTCTGTTCTAAAAATTTTATTGATGGTGAATAAAAAATGACTATATTTCTAAACAATGTTTGTAACCCGGACATTGTTTATACTCAGGCAGGACTATAACCTTAGTGCAGCAGGTTTTCTTAGGTTCAGGTCTAGGATTGAATATATACTTAGGCCTTGATAGGTAATGCCTTTTTTGGTGCTTGCTAGAATGTGCTTGTAGGTTTTATGTTATTGGGCTTGAGGCAGCAAGTTAAATTTGTTATGATATTTAACGAGTTATTAACTTTTGTCCTTGTAATTAATCCTCTAATTATTTTTTTTTCCCCTTAGAAGTCTAAATACCACACCAAATTTTAAATTGGACATCAGTATTGTAGTGACTGTGTTCCAAAGTGCTTTGTGGTTTTAGTATTTTTTTGAACCAAAAAGTTAGTGTGCCTAACTATGAAAAATATAAACTTGTATTGCTGCCAAGCAGAAGTACACAGTTTGTTTGTTTTTCAGGCTAATTTTCTGACAGATGTAGATATTGGGAGAACTGTTTTGTAACAAAATAATAGAATGGATATTGACCTGTTAAAATTTGTGAATTTAATGTTGAAAATGCAGCAAGATGATGGAGCTTAGTGAAATGAAGTCGCCTTCACTAAGTGGGCCCGCAGGCAAATTCTGGCGCAAAAAATCTATTTTTAGACTATGTCTATTTTTAGACATACGGAGCATGGTTCGGGGATTGCAGTATGAGATTCTTGGAGCATTGGTCATGTTGGTAAAAATATATGGGACTCTATTTTTTGGACCTATAGGTCGAAGTCTATTTTTACACTGCCTCTCCTTAAAATAGGGAAGTCAAATATTATTTACCCTTAATAATATTTGGATTATAAACTTCAGTTTACTCTCTTGGAGCACTTCAGTTCGAGCCTTGGAAGTGGCTCATGCATCTGACAGAGGAATTACGCTATTCCCAACGGTTTGATGGCATCATGCATGGTTGACTTCAGTTAGTACTTGATGTGACTGGTGGAGTTAATGAAGACGGTAGTGGAGTTGTGTTCGTTTTATTTTAGTTGAACTAGTTGAGAATTGGTTTAACCCATTAATCAACTAGTAATGAGTGGAGTGAATTAAATATTATTTAATTCATTAATTAGTAACTCATTACTCAGCTCAAGAACACATCAGTTCACTACAATGCATGGACAGTTCAGTGAAGACCAGTGAAAGAGGTAGATGAAAGGGTGGAGTTAGCTATTAGTGGCGACATCGGTTGTGCATGAGATTTGCACCACACTTGGAGGAATTTCCCATTATTATTGCACTGTAAATCCAAGGAGATTCGAACCTTGGATCTCTATTTATATAGGCCATGATTGCACAATAGAGGCAAGGCAATTAGTGGTGAGTTTTGAACCAGTACCATCTAATAACGTGCGAGTACTTGTGAGGAGTATTGTAATGAGTTTGTTACTTGATTTATCCATTATAATATACACAATAGCTGCGGGGTTTTCATCTATAAGCTTTCCCCATACATACTGTGTTAATGTGTATAATGATTTGATGTGTTATCACTTGATTTTATTTCCGCATGTTTGATGATCTGAGTTGAGTGGAAGAGATTATGTGTTGCATATAAATTCGAATCGTATGTGATTAGGATAGTCTCGGTGGATAATTAATCATTATTCGACAAATTTCTACATGGTATCGGGCTATTGAAGTTGAGATTGATCATCACGGTGATTACAAACTTATTTCGGTAGACGAGTACGCATGCGGAGCCGGTAGCCTCGGTTCATCTTTCTTCGGAAAGTGAAAGATGCAGTAAATACCCCCACCGGTCAATCTACTGACCTAGAAATAATTTGTTCTCACGAGATCTAGAGCGGTTGAGCTTTGAGGTGGAATTCGGTTACATGAGTTTTGTTTTCTTGGTGCCGGTGTTGAATATGTCTTTCAACGGTTCCGAATATGTAACGAGCGAGTTCGAATTGCTGTTGCATGGAAGGATCGCATGTGGAAGAAGTGAAGATAATGGTGCGAAGGTTCATAGATACGGACAAAGAAAAACGCGGTCCTCTTCGTGAAATCATGGCAAAAGAAGATGGCGAAATGTCGACGGATCCTGTTGGAGGGCGTCAAGGATCATATTGTATCCAGCCTGCATGGAAAGGCTTCTCCATATTTAATGTGGAAAGCTTTGACGGATCTATTCCAGAGTAAGAGCGACCAAAGGAAGCTGGCGCTCAAAGATAAGCTCGGGAACATCAAGATGGAGAAAGGCGACAGTATCGCCAAATACCTCACGAAGTTCACTCAATGCAGAGATGAGCTGGGAAGTGTGGGGGTGACTGTCGAAGACGAGGACATGGTCGACCTGGCTCTCCTTGGTCTTTAGAAGGCTTGGCACTCATATCAAGATAGTGTCAATGGTCGGGAGAAGCTGCCGGGATGGGAGCGCCTTTGGGCGGATCTCATGCAGGAGGAGATAAGGAGGACTACTCGAGATGGATCTTCATCGAAGGGAGCTGATGAAGAAAACTGCGCTTTGGTTGCCAAAGCAAAGAAGGGGAAGGGTAAGAAAACCTCTCATTCTGGTGCTAAGGGAAAGAAGCAGGATATGGCGAAAGTGAAGTGTTTTCACTGCCATGATCACGGACATTATGCTACCAATTGTCCCAAGAAGAAGAAGAACAAGCAAGCGGGAAGATCTGCAGATGGAGAAGCTTTGGCTTCACAGTTCGAGCTTGACTTTTCACTGATTGCATGCTTGGTTTCAAGTGAGATGGGATCGGTGTGGTTCTTGGACAGCGGTGCGTCATTTCATATGACGGGAGATCGGGAGTTGTTCTCAGATCTGGAGGACAAAGATTTGGGTGTGCACATCGAGATGGGCGATGATGGTAGATACAGTGCGACTGGTATTGGTACCATATCCTTTCAGAGGGAGTCTGGTAAACCCTTTGTATTGAAGGATGTCATGCATGTACCTGGATTGAAGAAGAACTTGATCTTTGTGGCGATGTTGGAAGATAAGGGGTATGATGTGGTCTTCAGCGAAGGAAAAGCCTTCCTGCGCAGTAAGACTACTGGAGAGACCCGAAAGATAGGGGTTCGAACCAAGAACCTTTATCAGTTGCAAGTAGATGGCTGTGCAGCAATGGCATGCAAGGCGGGAGAAGTGGTGAGCCGGGATGATGAGGGCGAACTGTGGCACAGGAGATTGGGCCACCTTCACCACGGAGCTTTGAAGATCCTGCAGCAGATTTCTACTAGGCTTCCTAAGGGCACTCTTGCGCAGTCAGATCAGTGCAAGGGGTGTACCTTGGGGAAGTATGTGAAAGCCACCTTTCACGAGAAGGATAGTCGCGCCACGACGATCCTTGAGAGAGTTCACACAGACGTGTGTGGTCCTTTCTCAGTTGCTTCGACAGCAAAGCACAAGTATTATATGATCTTTGTTGATGATTTCTCTCGAAAGTGCTGGATCTTCTTCATGCAGAAGAAGAGCGATACATTCGCGAAGTTCTGTGAGTTTAAAGCACTGGTCGAGAAAGAGTCGGGGAAGAAGGTGATTGCTCTAAGGAGTGATAACGGTGGTGAATTCATCTCGGCTGAATTCAAGGAGTTCTGCAGCGCAGAAGGGATTCAGAGAGAGCTCATCGCACCCCATAACCCACAGCAGAATGGGGTGGCGGAGCGGAAGAACAGAACGATCGTGGGTGCTGCATGGGAGATGTTGCATGATCAGGGTCTACCCCTTCACTTGTGGGTTGAGGCATGCAATACAACAGTGTATGTGCAGAACCGTTGTCCTCACAAGGTTCTTGGCATGAGTACACCAGAGGAGGCTTATTCTGGCAAGAGGCCTGATATTTCCCATTTGCGGATTTTTGGTTCTCCTATCTACATGCATGTGACGAAGGATGCGAGAAGGAAGATGGATCCAACTGCTGAGGTTGGAATATTTGTGGGGTACACTGATACACCTCACAACTACCAGGTGTATTTGTCAGACAGTCGCAAGACTGTTGTGCGACGGGATATAAAATTTCAGGAGGAGAAAGCCATGCGGTGTTCGCTTGAGAGGGAGCTACACTTGCATGCAGATGAGGAGCTGTTAGTTCCTAAGGAGGAGCTTCCGGATGTGGATCAGCCACAAGAGGAGGTACAGGAGGTGGAAGAAACCACCCAGGCAGCGCCAACCATCAGAGGGCGCATGCGCACTACAAAAGCTGAGCGACTGGCTCGGGATGCAGAGAAGGTTGTAGGACCACCTACAGCACAGTGCAGACAGAGACAGTCACCGGATCGGTACACTGGATACATGGCTCTTGTGAGTCAATGTGTTGTGAAGAAGCCATCCTCTTTTGAGGAAGCTGTGGAGGAACCCGCATGGGTTGATGCCATGATCGAAGAATATGATTTGATCGTCAGGAACAGTGCATGGGAGATTGTCCCAAGACCGGTTGGGAAATCAGTGGTGGGTTCGCGATGGATCTACAAAGTGAAGTAGGCAGCTGACGGGAGTGTGGAGAAGTACAAGGCGAGATTTTTCGCCCGTGGCTTTTCACAGATCGAGGGGATTGACTATGAGGAGACCTTTGCACCTGTTGCAAGGTACTCTTCCATACGGACGATCCTTGCTCTCTTAGCGCAGATGGGGTGGCACATTCATCAGATGGATGTGAAGACTGCGTTCCTCAATGGAGTTATTGAGGAAGAGGTGTACATAGAGCAGCCTGAAGGTTTTGAGATCTTCAGCAGTGAGTCACATGTGTGCCGACTCAAGAGAGCACTGTACGGGCTGAAGCAAGCACCTCGTGCTTGGTACACTCGAATAGACAGCTACTTCACCGGGCTTGGATTCTCCAAGAGTGAGGCAGATCCAAACCTGTACCAGATTGTGGTGGAGGGGAAGCTGTTGATCATCGTACTATATGTAGATGATTTGATTTTTACTGGCGATGAGCAGTTGATACTTTCATGCAAGGAGGATCTTGCACGAGAGTTTGAGATGAAGGACTTGGGCATCCTTCATTATTTCCTGAGATTGGAGATTTGGCAGCGCAGCGGAGGACTGTTTGTTTCTCAGGGCAAGTATGCCCGGGAGATTCTGGAGAGGTTCAACATGCAAGGCTGCAAGCCTGTTGACACTCCTCTTCCTGGTGGTTGGAGGAAGGAGGATGCTATTTCAGCGGAGGTAGTGGATGCCACTGTCTATCGACAGTTGGTGGGGTCGCTTATGTATCTGGTCAATACACGACCCGATATATGCTATGCAGTTAACCAGCTTTTGCAAGCTATGGTTAAGCCTACCAAGCTCTTTTGGAAGGCAGGCAAGCATGTATTACGCTATATTAGAGGCACATCGGGATATGGTCTATGGTACAGACAGGAGGATGGAGCGAAGCTTTCTGGCTTCACTGATGCAGATTGGGCAGGGAGCCCAACGGACCGGAAGAGCACATCCGGAGGAGTTTTCAGCATTGGGTCGACAGCAGTTTCTTGGTACAGCAGGAAGCAGAGATCCGTGGCACTCAGTTCAGCAGAGGCCGAGTACATGGCAGCTAGCTTGGTTGCATGCGAGGCTATTTGGATGAGGAAGATCCTCGTTGGATTGTTCGGGTTGCATTTGGAGCCTACAGTGATTTACTGTGATAACCAGAGTTGCATTAAACTCTCGGCTAATCCGGTATTTCATGATAGATCCAAACACATCGACATCAGGTACCATCATATCAGAGATTGTGTTCAGCGGAGAATCATGATGCTTTCATATGTTCCCACGGAGGATCAGGATGCCGACATCCTGACGAAGGCGCTCACGAGGAGCAAGTTCGAATTCCACAGAGGCAGGATAGGGGTTGCAGATAATCCATATCTTGCTGAGAGGGAGTGTTGAAAATGCAGCAAGATGATGGAGCTTAGTGAAATGAAGTCGCCTTCACTAAGTGGGCCCGCAGGCAAATTCTGGCGCAAAATCTATTTTTAGACTATGTCTATTTTTAGACATATGGAGCATGGTTCGAGGATTCCAGTTTGAGATTCTTGAAGTATGTGTCATGTTGGTAAAAATAGATGAGACTCTATTTTTGAGGTCAAAGAGGTCGAAGTCTGTTTTTAGACTGCCTCTCCTTAAAACAGGGAAGTCAAATATTATTTACCCTTAATAATATTTAGACTATAAACAGCAGTTTACTCTCTTGGAGCACTTCGGTTCGAGCTACAGAAGTGGCTCATGCATCTGACAGAGGAATCACGTGGTTCCCAAGGGTTTGATGGCATCATGCATGGTTGACTTCAGTTGGACTTCAGTGGCAGAATTTTGGTGGAGTTAATGAGACAGATAGTGGAGTTGTGTTCTGTTTATTTTAGTTGAACTAGTTAAGATTAGTTTAACTAGCTAATCAATTAGTTATGAGTGGAGTGAATTAAATATTATTTAATTCATTAACTAGTAACTCATTATTCAACTCAAGAACACATCAGTTCACTACAGTGCATGATCAGTTCAGTGGAGACCAGTGAAAGAGGTAGATGAAAGGGTGGAGTTAGCTATCAATGGCGACATCAGTTGTGCATGAGTTTTGCACCACACTTGGAGGAATTTCCCATGATGATTGCGTTGTCAAGCCAAGGGGATTTGAACCTTGGATCTCTATATAGACAGGCCATGATTGCGCAATAGAGGCAAGGCAATTGGCGGTGAGTTTTGAACCAGTAACCTGTTCAAAACTGAGCTATATTGTGTGTAACTTTATGAGAAAGTACTGAGTACTTGTGAGGAGTATTGTACTGAGTTTGTTACATGATTTATCCATTATAATATACACAATAGCTGCGGGGTTTTCAGCTATAATCTTTCCCCATACATACTATGTTAATGTGTATAATGATTTGATGTGTTATCGCTTGATTTTATTTCTGCATGTTTGATGATATGAGTGGAAGAGATTATGTGTTGCATATAAATTCGAATTGTATGTGATCAGGATAGTCTCGGTGGATAATTAATCATTATTCAGCAAATTTCTACATTTAATGCCTATAATATTCTTATGAAGGGATTAAAAATTTTATATCCTGAATACATGTCAAAGATACATTTTGATTTCATCATTTTCAGGTAATGTGAGTTTTCCTGTCTGCTTTTACATTTCAATGACCATGCATAAATTGATCTTGTGCTGTAGACAGGGTCAACTATCAAATTATTAGGAATCTTTCAACCATTTTTTCATAGTTGGCTTCAAATTGTAGTGCAGTGCAAAAATAAATATGTTTCTCTCTTGAACTGCTTTGACAGTCGCCTATTTTTAGTCATATGATTGAAACTTTATGCTTATCTAATAGAAGTCTATAAAATTTTCTCATCGTCCAGGTATAAGATAATGGAAAGATGCACTACATGAATGCCTAAAGTAAATGATACTACTGATGTGGCTGGAGGGATTTTGGAAAAGTTTCCAAAGCGCCTTAATGTTGTGCCTCCTAGAGTTCTCAGTGGTTCATTAGCAGGTGTTACATCTGAGTCATATAATGCCGATACACAGTTGTGGAAGAAGCACATGGAGGCCTACAAAAGAATCAACAAATATATTAAAGAGACTAGATATCGCAATGTTATGGACATGAATGCAGGTTTTGGTGGCTTTGCAGCAACACTTACATCGAACAAAGCTTGGGTTATTAATGTTGTCCCAAACATTGCAAAAGACAATACACTTGGTGTGATATATGACAGAGGTCTTATTGGAATTTACCATGATTGGTATGGTTGCCCTTCATTTATTTTTCATTTTTGCAAGACCTTAATTTTTGTAAGGATTATTTTTCCGTTGTAGTTTTAGTAGTTTCACCAGTTTTGCTTTGTAAACCTAGTTCCATGAAATTTGAAGAATTATTGTCCATATGTCGCTTAGCTTTTTGTTTTTGTATTTGGACAGCCAACAATTTTTGTTAGACTTTTGATTTTGGAATTTCAAATTCTTTGGAATAGGAATTGAAATTCATGCTTTGAAAGGCTTGGAAAAAGAGTCAATTCTTTGCATGATTTTTTCATGTTTAGAGGCATATATAAAAAGTTATGAACATTTAATGTGTGGGATGAGTTAGTGCATGTGAGGATGGATCAACCAGGTTGGCTCAGAAGGTAGGTTTTAGAATGTGGATCTTGGCGATAGGATGAAATTTCTGAAATGAATGAAAGGAATGGACATTAAGTAAAATAGCCAAATAAAAAGATGTAGGTTGCACTTGTCAAGTAATTCACACATATAGCCAATTGTTTTTAACTTTAATGAGATTTTCTATCCTATATCAAAGTACTAGTTTCACTATTCATTCTCATTGGTGAAGATGAGGAAGTCAGAAGCTCGATAAACATTATTAAAATTCTGACCAAAATTAGCTCTTATTATCAAGAAAATGATGTCTGTATATTGTTAGCTATGATGATAGGCCTTGTCAATTTTAAAAGCATTTATACCCATCATGTAGGAAATAAGTTTTTAAAAAAATTTTGTGCTTCGTCTTATAATCTTAACTTGGTCACTGAGTGATAAGAAAGTCAAATGTAGGAAAAATAACTAATTTCTATTCAACCAAAAGTACCTGAGAAATTTAAAATTCCAAAACTACTATTCTTGAAACTAGGGAAACAAATGCAGTATACAAGATTGCAATTTTTTTACTAAACATAACTCTATTGATAAAATGACCCTCCAATATACGAAGACAAATGAATTTTCTTGAGAAGATATGGATGTTGCAATTTTCTAGAGTTAAATATTTCAAAGAGTAACTGCAACTAAAAATTCCTCTCATGAGGCTTTTGGGCCTATTTATAATTTCCTCTCCCTCTTAATCCTTTGTTCTTTGTATTTGGGATCAATGGCTTTACATGCATTTTTTTTTTAACCTTTTGAAACCTATCAATATTCTTATTGCTAATTGTAGGTTGATTTTAGAATCTCACTATCCATTAAGATTATTATTGCTGCTTCTAGATCACTTCCTTTTTGTAACTTAACATTTTTTGTGGCAATAAATGCCCCACAAATTGCGAAAACCCAGAATTTAAATGACTAACATAAAACTAGGTCATTGCCACTTGTGGGTTGATTTCAAAATCTCACTACTAATTAAGATTCTTATTGCTATGTGTATATTTTTTTTTTTAAACCTTTTGTTGTGAGTAGGATATTATATTTATATATTAAAAATTAGGTTATAGACATGTTGAGAGTTTGCTAGAGCTTTGGTTGAACCCTTGAATCTTTTCAGAATAGGCCTTTTTCATAAAGCTAACATGTATTCAAACAAATAAATATACCAAGCAAATTTTTCGAGCTATCATTTTACTAGTGTCAGTGTTTAGAAGGATACATAATGTTCCATGAGCTGGTTGCATGGGCAGGCCCAATGTTCCCTGCATAAAAGTAGTGAATTTCAAACTCATACCTAGATGTACCATGATCAACTATTTTTCATTAAAAACTACAATATCCTTAGGAGAATTCATGTGACATTGGGTAAGTGTTGTTAACATCAATCTCTCTTTTGTTGTTTAGTCATGTGTATGTGACATGTCTATAGATTGAGCAAGCTTTACTAGTGTGTAGGCCACACATTTGTTCTTTCAAGGAGATATATTTATCGTCCAACATTTGGAGGATATCTAGAATGTGCTCTAGCAGGAGGTTTCTTGCTCAGTCTTGTGATCCATACTAGTGGAAATAATTTCCCTAATGTCCTAGTGCAAGTCCACTCTTTTGTTATATTGGGTAATTCGACTCCTAGAAATGTCTATGTGTAGGATTAGCATTTTTATCTCTCTATCCACTGGCTAACTATTAGTGGTGCACCTTTCTTGGTGGATCCTTCCTTAGATCTCATACAATTGTTCCATGGTGGTTGATATGTGTCTATAATCAAAGCCTTCTACCAAATTCATGGTATCCACAAGTTGTTTATTAGTTCATGTGAGTGCCTAGGCTTTTTCCCTTTCTAATTTGGCTGGGGATTTGTGTTGAATATTGTAACTAGATTTTGTAACTAGGTTCGGTCTTCATAATTGTATTTGAGTCATAATGAAATATATTTATCAAAAGAAAGAAAAATAATTTTATTATTAAATAAATTGACTTATTAAAGCATGGGTTTCATGCTTGGGTCAATTTTTTTAGGTCAGGTCTCCATTGAAGACCTCCAAGGTTTATGTCAAGTGATCTTGTCCATGTAATATTGTAAAGAACCCTTATTGGGAATTATTTGTCAAGAAAGAAAATTATTTTAAAGTAAATTAGTTCAATTATGCCTCCTCCACCAATTCAGCCTCAAACAGGGTAATTCGACCTCACAAAAAGCCTATATATTGGAGCAACTCGACTTCATTTGACATACACTCACAACAAGTTTGATCTGCAATTGCAGTAGCTGGAAAAGAGTTCGAAGTTGTAAGACAAGAAGGAGAAGCTGGGAAGAAGAAGATCTGGTTTTTGGGCTACAAAAGAGTATTGATTTTTTGGGCTACCTTTCTCTCACATGTTCAAAGATATTGAGCTAACGCTGGGGCTGAAATTCTGTCTCTATTGCAAGATTGAATTTTTGAAGCTGGGGATTGAAAGTCTCCAATAAACTAGGAGGCCGAAATTTCTGTATTAGTTGCAGTAACTGGGATCAAGTTTTCTGAGATGTTGCTAGGCTAAATATGATAAACAAGAAGAGAATATTGAAGATTGCTACATCATATAGAAGGCTGACTTGGTCGAGGAGGAAAGTATGTTGGTCTAGGGTCTTGGTCCATCTCAAATTTGAATTACTGAAGGAAGACTTCTTGACTGGGTTTTCCCTTATATAGGGGTTTTTCCTTGGATGTCCACCTACATTTGGTGGTCCTGATCTACATGTTTTGGTTTTGATAATTTCTTGATGAAACAAAGATAAAAGAACACGAAAGTTAATAAGAACATAATAATATCACAAGTAATTATCAACATAACAAAATCTTTCTTTCTTCCTGATTTTCCAACACTTTGGAGTTGTTCCCTTGTTGGTTCTCTTGGGTGGGATGCCCTCCATCCTATCTCTTTAGCTACTAATCTTTTCATGTCCCTTTTCACGTGATCATCACAAGGGGAGTAACTCATTAGCCTATCTGATTTCTGTAGGCTATAGTAAAGAAAAAGGGAGTCTCATAATTTAATTATTTAATGTCATCCTATAGGTGATATTGAGTATTAAATCAAAAAAGGGATTAATTAAATTACTTTGATTTAATCAAGAAATAAAACTTATATAGTCACAAAAAGTGGCCCATGGTATTTGACCCTATTGGAAAATCAAAGTAGTTGTAGGTCAAGGGTGATTTTCCTTAGCTTGATAATTACTTGTGAAGTTTATGTCTTCTTCTTAATTATTTTAGTTTTCTTTCATCAAGAAATTACCAAAATGAGACTTCTCAAGATCCAATAACCAAGTCAAACCACCTTACAAGTCTTCTAAGTCAACAAAGATGCCACTTTCTTCAAGCTTTTGAAGTATTACTCCTATTCTTCCTCTACAAAACCACTAGACTGTAACTTCGTACTTCACTTTCGATCATTGTAATTTTCCCTAGCTCGAATCACCTTCATTGCCACATTTAGAATCACTGTAACTTCGAATGAAAGACCTAAACCTGCAACTTTAGATTACTCCACTATAAATTTGGATGATAGAATTTTGGATGTCAGTCCTGCAACACCACTGTAGCTTCGATTTTTTATTCTCCTACAGTCTTGAACCTCTGTTCTTCTATAATCCCAGACTTCTTGTTGTATCATTGGACATCTATTTTCCTACAGTATGAGAGCTTTGTCCTTATATAATCTCGGACTTCTTGTTGTGCCTTAGGACCATTATTCTTCTGTAGTTATGGTTTAGTGAAAAACATTTTAGAGTTGTGTTCTTTAATGCTTCAATCGACCTTGTATTCGATCTTTTTTGTTATGTTCAATTCGTTGCAGTATATGTCCAAAAGGATCCAAATAGGATGTGAAAATTCGAGTTTCGCTTTCCAAAATCAATGTCTTTCATCATTTGGTGAATTGTTTCTTCCTCCTTAGAATCTGTTTGCACTGAGTTTGTTGACATCCTATGGTTAGAAGCTGCAAAGTGAGAGCCATTACTAAGACTAATAACCATATTTTTCAAGAATCAAGATATCACATGTTGCCTTAAAGACATTGATTTTTTGTGTTTGTTAGTCCACAATATTCGTAATTATAATATTTTGTGTAGTGCGTTGGTGTTCAATTTCATTTACTTTAGAAGTCACTAGAAAAATAGAAGATTTGTTGCATTATATGGACTTTTCATGTCTTTGAAGAACCCTTTTAAACTCTTGGGCCTCAGTATACTCCATTAGTGTGACACTTAATAAACAAACTTTGATACCAAATGCTTACAGTGGTTTTTGTAGCTCAAGTTGTTGCACAAATTTTCTATATGTAACCTTGATTCAAACACACGAAACAGAGCTCCTTGCTTTGCAAATCACACAACAGAACACTTAAGGTGTCAGGAGAACAGAGATTTCTAAAGCTAAAATTGAGAATATCAGAGTGAGAAGTGCCCAATAAGAAGTGAAAAACAATACCCCCAGTGAAGAGAGTACACGACACCAAGATTTAACAACGAGTTAGAAGTAAAACCTAGAAAACCAAAAGGGTATGTGTGAAATAAGGATCCACGAGTGGAAAGGTATTGAAAATAAATGAACAGTCGGAACAGTGGAAACACACATTATGCACTCTTGGATTTTGGGGGCCAAAACAAAGGAATGGACATTGAACATGCCTTCTTATTAATCCCAACAACAAATACTAGGATACTAGCTAGATAGCCAGAGGGACTCTTACTGGGATAATTATTGGTTGAATAACCTTTCTCCATATGATGTTGCTAGCTTCTCCCACTCTTTGACTCATTATCACACCTTTCCAATGAATACCATTGTATAGGAATTTAATATACAGACAAGGGTTAATTTCAAGCATGTGAGAGAGGGGTGAGCTAGTCCTATCAAGTCAAAGCTCCTTGCTTGACAGTGGCCATGTGATAAATAATGATTACTTGTCTTTATTTTACTACATGTTTTTATACCCATAACCTAATAGGATTAAGGAATTACATGAAATTGGCATTCCCTATTTTTTCAAAGTGCACTTATTTTAAGTGTGATGGCCTCATTGGCTAGAGAATCAACCTGATATTTGTGTTTTTTTTAGACCTCCTACAGGCTGCAAACCTCCTTTGGAATTTTGGTTACAAAGAAATTTTTCTTTTCAGCAGGGTTGATTTCAAGACCATCAATTTGATAATTATGCTTGATTCTGCTATGACCATCGACTATAAAAGACTATTTTGATGTTCTTTTCCAAGAGAACATTTTGATGAAGAGCATAAGCCTAAGTTTGATTGTTTGTGGATTTTTTATACCCCAAAGAAATGATAGTTCAAGCTCCCCATTGGGATATAATATGATCCCCCGACACCTTCCAGCCCTAATTTACTTGAAGAACATTATTGTTACACGATTTTCACTTTGAAATGCAAGCTGACCTAGAATTTAAGCTTCATCTGAAACTTGAGCTTGATTAGCTGGAGTGATACACTTTACATCAAAGATATTATAAATAACAAATTATTAAGCCCTGGCCATTTTTTTCACATTAGCCTTTTTATTTGGCATTTACCTTGCCTTGTGAGTTCTTTTCAAACAATTTTGATACAGCATGTTTTATTGTTATGTGAATTTGATATTACTTGATGTGAAATGGTAAACCTGGGTTAATTATTAAATTCATAACTATCTTTCCAAAATGACAATTTCCTATTTGAGAAGTAGGACCACTATTTAAAAATACATGTTGCCTTCTATATCTGATTTATACTCTCAATCAGACCTGGTTCAGGTGTGGCTAGACCCCAAACCTTTCAGAGAAACCAAACCAGTCAGAATGAACCTCTAAAATTTTCTGGGAAAGCGCAAAGGAGAATTTTTTAGAATAAACATAATAGTAAAAATGTTTATCTCAGATATTTGTAGGTATTCCATACCATTCCTCATTTTATAAGCATGCTTTGATATTGATGTTGTTAAATTCTCATTTTTTCTTCAAAATTGGTATCTATACAATGGATAATGTTGTTATGTATTAGGGGTTTTTTGTGTAATTTATTTATTTTAGTTATTTTTTGTTAAATTGTTATAATTTTATCCTTTTGTTTTATCTTCTTCTATTTGTTATTCATTTTTCCTCATTTTATAAGCATGTTTTTATGTTGCTGTTAAATTCTCATTTCTGCTTTGAGATTGGTATCTATACAATGGATAATGTTGTTAAGTTTTAGGGGCTTTTTTGTGTAATTTATTTATTTTTTGTTAAATTGCTATAAGTTTATCCTTTCATTTTATCTTTTTCTATTTGTTATTCATTTTTCCTCATTTAATAAGCATGCTTTGATGTTGTTGTTAAATTCTCATTTTTTCTTTGAGATTGGTATCTATACAATGGATAATGTTGTTAAGTTTTAGGGGTTTTTTTTGTGTAATTTATTTATTTTTTGTGAAATTTCTATAATTTTATCCTTTTGTTTTATCTTCTTCTATTTTTTATTCGTTTTTGTTTATGCTTTATTCCCATATATATATATATATCTGTGTGTGTGTGTGTGTTGTTATGTATGAGGGGTTTTTTTGTGTAATTTATTTATTTTAGTTATTTTTTGTTAAACTACTATAAGTTTATCCTTTTGCTTTATCTTCTTTTATTTGTTATTATTTTTTGTTTATTCTTTATTCAAAAACACACACACACATATATACGAGTTTTTGTCTCTTTATGAACGGAAAAATTGGAAATAATCTTGACCCACCCTAACATATTTAAGTGGAGAATAAGGTTTCTTGGCACCTTTCCTAGGACCATACAATAATCCACATGAATAGGGGAGTAGCATTGCTTGTCGGGATCTTAATTTGGGTCATTGTCACATGCTCTCTCTCTCTCTCTCTCTCTCTCTCTCTCTCTCTCTCTACACACACACAAGTTGGGCTCTTTTTGTCTCTCTCTTTAGATAATTTTATTAAAGTCTAATAAGTGACCACAAAAATAGGTCAATGAGATCGAATAATACAGTAGTAAGAGTATAATGTGTGAGTGTAAATCCATTTATAGAAAATGTGAAAAATAAAATAAAGAAGGAAGCCTACATTACTGTGTGTGTGTTTTCCTTATTTAAATATCTTTATATTCTTTAGGGGGGATATATATTGTTTGGACTAATCAAAAAAGTCTTGAAGCTATTACAACAATATACTCAACAAGAGCTCAACATGTTATTTATGGGAATTGATTGTTGATGGAAACGATACCAAATATGTTTGGATCTCTCTCTCTCTCTCTCTCTCTCTCTTTCTCTCTCTCCACCTCATGCTCCAAATTTTAGGCAAAGGTAAGATTTCCTCAAGACGCAAGGTGTTAGTTTTAGTTAACCATGGTATGTTCTATGATTAGAGAAATTTACTTCAATATTTCTTATTAGCCCAATTCAATTTCCAGTTATGAAATCACATTAACATTGACAGTAAACATTGATAGAACATAAATAAATCGACATAAGACAAGGCAAGACAAGAGACAATAATTTGGTGGTGTTAGCTCCCTGTAATTAGCAAGATTGACAAAGTCCATCTGCAGGGAGAACACTATTTCAACCACTTTGGGATTCTAGGATCTAGCCCTCCTGAATCCAGAGAGGGAACTCTCCAATAAGTGCAAAGATTGGATTTATCTTTAAGGCTTTTATTGTATGATATTAGGCTAGCTATGAGGTCCGAGGTTTTTTGTTTGTTTTGGATGGTTGAGCATGATTATTGTTTGAGTGGAAAGTTCTAAATGGAAAGAGTTTCAAAGGTGTGAAGTTGCAAGCAATAAGAACAAGATTTGGCTAAAAAGATGGATATAATGCCGGCCTTAGTCCATTGGTCTATGGAGTCATAATAGGGTTTAATTGGAACAACAAAGTTCAAGAGTGGTCCATGGGGCAAGTCATCTATGTCTAAGGATCTCTTTAAATTTTATTTTATGGAATGAAAAGATACAAAAAGAATGGGAATTGAAACAAATGAAGAAAAAAGAGTAGCCTAAGATCTGGTAAGTACTTTGAAACTAGCCAGCTTTTGGCATGCACTTAAGAGAGACATAAAAGTAATCCAAGATCTGGTAAGTACTTTGAAACTAGCCAGCTTTTGATGCACTTTCAATAGAAAACATCTTAAAAACAAAGGGAAACTTTAAAAGCAACTGTAGGAGAAGAAAACTAGAGGACAGGGCTCACCATAAATTCTCTCTAGCTCTGCTTTACTTAGTGAGCTTTCAAGACAAACACATAAGATAACAAAGAATAGTCTAAGATCAGGTAAGCACTTTTAACCTAGCCTTCTTTCAACACACTCTTAGGGAAACTTTCAAATAGTCTTTGGGGATAAAAATATAGGACATGGCTAACCATCACTTCCTTAGTTCATCTCTACTTAACATAAACTGAAAATAACATTCAAGAAAAACACTCAACTTAGACAATAGAACGAAGGATAGCCAGCATTCCTAACTGCTTAAATTGAATTAAACCATTCCTAAATAACACAATTTGGAAGAAAACATGTAGATAAAGCTTATCAGTTAGAGAAGGGTACTGATATACAGTAAATCCTAACTCTATGCTTTCTGTTCTTTATAAGAGAAGATGGAAAAAGCAAAAACAGAAATAAAATAGCAATTTACAATAAGAAATAACATCATCGTTGACATAGACCAGGATCCCATAAATCAACTTGTATTGATGCTTCAAACCAGTTACAGCTTTAATTCCAATGCTTCAATTCGACAATCATCTTCACTTCTCAGCCTAACTTATCTATCACAAACAGAGCTTCAGGAGTGTTACACAGTAATTTGTCACCGTCCCTGCAATCCCTGTCTCGCACATTGGAGGGCTCATTTTGTGACCTGTGAGCAGTGAAATAACTTGAAAATACTTTCATGGCATTCCCCTGAACATGTACTTTCATCCCCCTGAAGACAAATCCTTGTGAAAAACCCTAAAAATAGCCCTTTTTGCATTGGCGCGGTGTGAGGAGATGCAACGCCGATGGGGAAAATACTTCGAGTCGCACCAATTGGGCACTACGGTCGCACTCGCATAAATAATTACTGTGGGGTGTTTTTATAAAAATAAATAGCGTAAGTTTGATTCTAAAGCCGATCAAGACGTCCTCTTGAGTTGGGAGGTTTGGCTACGGATTTCCATGTAGAGGAAGTGGTTTTCCACCTCTCATGGAAGCTTCCTTGATGATAGGGCCAATCCCACAATTATAGGGATCCCAACTCCCCTTCCTCCATCTATAAAAGCTTGCCCATCTCCATTGCAAGCTAGTCTTCAAGTTCCCAAATTTCCAAGAGCCTTATGTTGCAAGAGCCTCCATAATTCCCTTAAGGCCAATTTTAAGCAAGGAGACTATCATCAAGATCCGAAGAGAGAGGTTTGTCCCATCCCTGACAGGATTTTTGAGACGTGTTCTGCTGGCGACCCCTTCCGAAGGAGAATTCAGCGTCAGAACTATGGTTGTAATTTTCCTTTGATTGATTATTAATGAACAACTATTGGTTATGGTTCCACTCTTGTTGTTTATGATGATGAGTTATGTTCTTTCTGACTGACATATAGTTGCATCTACTGGATTTTACGCTTACGTTTGTTTTGTTTCTCGCATGTGCAGGTGTTCCATCACGGAGATCGTGGGGATCGCGATCTGCCAAAGCTAAGGAACGGGAGCGCCACCTCTTCTACAAGCAACAGCATTGGATTCCATGTAAGCCTTCATCGCTGGATGGTTTATTTACAATTAGGAACCTGCACTATAAAGTGAATGATTGTTGCTAGACCCAGTCTGGGCTAGTAGGGATCGCCTCTGTCCACAGAGGGGATTTACCTCCACAACAAATTGGCGACTCCACTGGGGATCGTTAGCTTGTTGTCGTTCGTTTTATAAGCTATAGACGGAGCCTGAAGTTGGCTAGATAGCCTTCGAAACACTATTGCTCTGCATTATCAAAGTAGATCAAGGCTGCTTCAGTCAATCTCCGGTTTAGTTTGTAAACTGAACACTTGGAGCTTTGTCTTGTCTTTTCGGTTGATTCGTGATTCTGCTTTCTTGATCAGCTCTTTGGGCTGGCTCTTTCTGTGAATTTGGATTTTGGATAGCTTGATCATCATTGGTCTGCTTGTTGGATTTCTCTTTTTTATTTTTGACTGGTAAACTCGACTGGCGTGCTTTTCAGCTTGACAGTCGCGCCCATTGGCGCAGGTTGCTAGTGTATTACCCGCGCCAATTCTATTCTGGTGCTATTTTCAGCCTTACAGTCGTGCCAATCCTGTGAGGTACTAGGGTTTACTCTGTTTTGAGCTTTCTGAGCTTGATCTGTGTCTGTCTCACTTTGAGCCTAGATCACATGGTTCATTTGAGTCTTGGAGATTCTGCTTGAAGTGGTGAGTCTGGTATTGGTTGGGAGAAATTCTTTGTTTTTTCATTTTCAAGCGTTGGCGCTTGTTGTCAGTTAGCAACCCGTGCCAATTAGCCATTGGCACTAGTTGTCAGTGAGCAAGTCGTGCTAGTTGGCACTACTTGTCAATGTACAAGTCGAGCCAATTTCAGGGTGTGTGAAAATTGAGATTTTTTCCCTTAATCCTTCACCAGTGTGTCTTTCCCTTCCGATCTTTTCAATGTATGAGCATAGATTACATTGCTCATTGTTTGAAATGTCTTCTTTCCATGATTTTTTGATGTAAAAGGGAATGAATGCCTTGTTTTGATCTCTTGCTTTGGAAGTCCTCTTTGTGTTTGACGTCATATGTCTTGTCGCCTTTTGAGGGATTTCGTGACAAAGTGTTTGAAACAATGATTGCATTCTTAGTGTTTGTTTACATCTCTTTTGCATTCATCCTTCATTAAGGAGATTTGCGTTCATTTAGTTTTTGTTTCAAAGTTTTATTTTCGTTAAAATGCATTAGATCACATTGCATTGAAAAGTATTTTTTGAGATTCATCATTGAACTTAGATCACATTGTTTAATGATTGAAAGCTAACAATCGTATTGAGTGCATTCTCTTTCATTAAAAGCATGCATTAAGTATATTTTCATTTAATAGAAAAATGCATTAAGTGCATTCTTATCATTTGAAAAGGAAAAGGAAATTGTGCATAGATTACAATTGCATAGTTTTCGAAAAAGAGGATTTTGCATAGATTACATTGCATTATTCGCATCATTGAATGTTTGGGATTGCTGTTGGAAGAAATTTTGTTTACAGTGTTGTTGTTTTTTGCATCATTGTTTGAAGCTCTTCCCTTAACTAGATAGCATTCATCGAATTGAAAGTTTTCTTTTCTCATATAGCTGCATATAGGAGATTTTCAGATGACATGCGGTAGGGCCTGAAAACTGAAATGTATTTGAAGATAAACTTTCAAATTTACTCAATTTACACTAAGGCAGCATTGAAATCTAACGAAACACATTTAGATTTCTAGGCTAGAGACGTGTTCCGGCGTCTTTAAACCTAGTAGTTGTCGTTCGCCTCTTGGCTTTAGACAACGCTAGTACGGACTTGTGCTCCCCGTACCGTCGCGTATATAAAGGGAGACCCCACTAGGTTTCTATCCTTTATCCATAGGAAGTCGAGTCTGCCACCCTATACCCGTAATACACCGGACACAACATTCGGGGAGATTGCCTGCACGTATGTCAAGTCCTTGGTTGATTTCTCTTTCATTTTGAAACCAAGGTGTATATTGCAGTTCATGGTTATTTGGTACACCCTTTTGCCTAGAATTCCTGAGTAGTCATTTCGATCTTTTCTGAATCATTAAATTTGAAATGGTCATCAAGCGCTTGTCCTTTCACGCTTGTTTCCAATCTGAAAGTGATAGAGTCACCTTTTTCCTGTTTCTCGACTCTTAAAACATGAAACGGTGAAGTTTCTAAGTTTCAATGTGGTAACATAAAACACCCGCGATCACACGCCCTGTTAGATTTTGCTTGTTGGTCGTTTGATTGTGTGCCTTGGTTTTTAGCCCGTGTGCGGTTTTGAGTTGTTGATGGTAACTTTTCTAGAGTTCACCAACCAAGGAATCCCCTCCGATGGGAATCCTAGCCATTTTCCTCCTTTTGGAAATGTTGGTGCTCCTTATATGGCAACGTTGTCCCTTTCTGGGTTAACTGTTGGGTTGCCTGTTTGGTTGTTCTTAACCTCTATGGTTCTGAATGTCTCGTCTACTATTCAATCAGTTCCTCCACCTGAAAAACATCATGTTGATTCCAAGGTGGACCTCTCCCTTTCTTCGCCTGTTTCTGCGTCCTCCTCTTCTACTTCGCCTGGTGAAAGTCTGGATTCAAGTAACCAGGTGGCTAAGAAGAAGAAGAAGAAGTGATCAACGAGAGGCTAGCTCTGTAGCTATTGCGCCTAAGAAGTCTCCTCTTGATAAACCTTCCAACCCTCCACGAAAATTCAAGTTCCCTTGCATGTTGTGCATGGGAGACCATCTTCTTCGAGACTGCCCTGGTATTCCCAAGGTCCTCGAAGTATGGTCCAACGGTCACCCGCCATTGCCTTTGGCTTCTGGGAGTCAGGTTGGGGGCACGTCTTCAACTGGTGTTGGTAAAAATCCTAAGAAGCAGGGTAATATTACCAATCCCTGTAGGTTGTGTGAAGGGTACCATGCCATTCACCTTTGTCCTTATATGGATGAAGCCAAGTGAGTGTTGGACAGCCCGACTGTTTCTACGCCGTGCCTTCCGGATGGTTATAAATAGCTTTCTTTGAGTCCTCCACTAGCTGATCCTACGATTGGTCAAGAGTCATCCTTGGTCAATCCCGCTCCCCCGGAAATTCCCATTCAGGAATCCATTCCCGACCAACCATTGGTCGTGGGATCAGTTGAACTGGCCCCATCTACGGTGCACCAGGTCTTTTCCATGGAGAGTGGATCTCACATCCCTCAGGTTCTTCTTGTTTCTTCAGATTATTTGGACTTGGAGAAAGATTCTCCTGTCCCTATACCTCAAGAAGTTTCTCCTCCACCTCCCGTGATGGAGGTCCCGGAGGATTCTCCTCCCACCTTCAAGATGGAGGTTGTGGAGGATTCTCCTTCTTCTGTAACACCGGGGGAAGACCATCTCGGTTCGATGGTAGCGCCTCCAAGTAGTTTGGTCGCTTCCTTTGATTGGAGTCGATTTGCAGGATACCGCCTTCCGTCTTATGTGCCTTTCGAGATCACAGTACAAGCTTTTGGTCTGGTCGTACCCAGCACCATTATAGATGAAGGCGTATCTGTTAGTGTTCTATCCTCAACTACTTGGCAAGATTTTGGCTCACTGCCACTTGTGCCTATTACTCAGAATCTGTTGGCATTTAACAGAAGAACTAGTCAACCATTGGGGATCCTTCCAAGGTTACATGTTACTTTGGGAGGTAAAACTGTCCATATGGATGTGATGGTTGTTCCAGGCCCCTTGGATTTCAATCTGCTCTTGGGGCACGATTACACCTATGCCATGGGAGCGCTTGTCTCCTCCCTTTTTCGTGTGGTCTGTTTTCCACATGAAGGACAGATCATGACCATTGATCAGCTTTCATTCTTTGGTCCTGATGTGGAAGCTGGCCCTCCATCATCCCTTCCTAGTTTTTATCCACCCATTGTATCTGCCTCATTTCAGGTCAACTATGTGGCTACCTACCCTGTGCCTGTGCTCAGTGATGATGTCGTCGTGCATCAGGTGCTGGGGGCATTGGGTCCTGACTTCTAGGATGTTTTCCTTCCATCAGGAGTGGAACTCTTGGAAGCGATGACTTCTTGTTCATTATGATGAAGTCTGATGGAGCAGAGTTCCTTGTCTTGTGTCAATCTCGTTAAAAAATGAAACAAGGTGTTCGGAGCATGGTTCTTTTCCTGTGTCAAGCTCCTTAAAAAATGAAACCAGGTCGTCGGAGCATGGTTCTTTTTCTGTGTCAAGCTCCTTAAAAATGAAACAAGGTTTTTGGAGAAGATTTCCTTGTCTTGTGTCAAGCTCGTTAAAAAATGAAACAAGGTGTTCAGAGCATGGTTCTTTTCCTGTGTCAAGCTCCTTAAAAAATGAAACCAGGTCGTCGGAGCATGGTTCTTTTCCTGTGTCAAGCTCCTTAAAAATGAAACAAGGTTGTTGGAGAAGAGTTCCTTATCTTATGCCAAGCTCTTTAAACCATGAAACAAGGTGTCCTGAGGATAGTTCTTTTAATGTGTCAACCTCGTTAAAAAATGAAACACTTTCCCGTTCAATTCGAGTCTTTGATAAGATCTCGTAAAATCCCAGTCGAGTCTTCTTCTTGATCTCGTAATTTGAACCTTCACTCCATCTGTCGTTCATATGGACTGAAGCTTGGGGGGCATGTACCTCGAATTGAGTCACCATGTTGGGGGCATTCTTACTTTTTCAAGCATAGTTTGTTTCTGTTTCAAGCTTGTGTAAAAATGAAATCGGTTTCAAGCATAGTTTATCTTTGTTTCAAGCTTGTGTAAAAATGAAACTAACTTCAAGCAGATTTTCCTGATTTCAAGCTTGTGTAAAAATGAAACTAACTTCAAGTAGAGTTTCCTGATTTCAAGCTTGTGTAAAAATGAAACCTTTCCCATTTTACCTCTTGTGATTGCCATTTTATCAGCCTGTTTCGCCAGATGAGCCTTGGTTTTCTCACTCCATCGTCACTATCTGCTTGGCCGATCATATGCCTTCACTTGGTTGTGTTACCCATTCCTAAGGAACTGCTACGATGAGTGGTCTTGTTAGCCAGCCTCTTAACCTTTACTTGTTCTGAGCAGTTCCACCATTACCGGAATCAGTTGCTACCCTTTATACCACTCGTTCCTTCAGGAGGAGTCATCTTTCAGCTCTTTTCTTACTCTCAAAACATGAAAATATTGTCGAGGCCCTTGTCATTTCGATCTTGTTAAAGTGGCTGCGAATCGACATCTACCCAGTATACGTTTACCCCTTTTTCGGGCTGGGATGGGTTATTTACGAAAAAGGAATACCCTAGCCTATCGCGACTAGGAGGTTTTCTCAGATATTGTTTTCTACCTTTTCGGGTCTGAGGAACTATTTACGAAAAGGGACTTCTGGAGTTTACTTTTCAGCTGTCTTTTCAAACTCTCTAAACATGAAAAGACGTCGAGTTCTTCCTTTGTCAGACTCGTTAAACCCTGATGACATCAGATTCAGTCGAAATGATGTTATTCGAGTCGCTCCTTCCTAGGGCTCGTTAAATTTACTAGGATGGACTTATATCACAAGCATATGCTATCCCCTTCAAGATTTTTATCAAAAATAATTGGGGTACTCGCTAGAAATGGCTGGGAAAAAATGGAACCAGCGTCATTGTCGTGTCGGCAGTATGTCGCTCTTGAACATGGAACTTGTCTCCATTCGTGTTGGGTTGGGGACATCTCATCTCGTTTTTCACTTGCCTCCATGGGTTTGAATAATCCCTTTTGACCTCTCATCTGTTCTTTGCCTCGTCGCCATGACCTCTGATCCGTTGATGTCAAATACTGACAAGTCCACTGTCGTGCCGTTTATATGTTCAAGAGAAGTTGACCTCTGCAAGTACAAACCTTCCTCTGATTCTCATTTGATCGCGATTCACAAAAAATTATGTTCCTCTGTCTCGTGTCGATGATGTGGGAAACATTATGGCCCACCTTCAATCAAGATCGCTTCCTGTCGACTTCAGCTCATTATTCGGGAAGATGATCTAGAGACTCCCTTCTGGTGCCTTAGAGCCTGCATGTCTCAATGGCAGGTTCTTCGCGTTCGACGTGAGGTTTTCATCATTGGCCTCCGATCGAGTGATTCTACGGGTGTTCGACGTCATCTCATTGATTCACATGTCGTAGATTGTACCTGTAGTACCTTGAGGACCATTGGCATTAATGGTGGTACCTCTCGCGTCTGTTAACAGCTTTCATCATTGGCTGGTAATCAGACGATGTTCTTGCATGTTCGACTCAGCTCACATATTCGCATGGTTGAACTTGTACTTTGTTCAGGTCGAGATGGAGCGCAAGACCCTGGACTCTGCCTTTTATAATCCAGGCTGCGATTTTGTGGATTATTATGATTTTTTACATGACTCACTGATTGGATGGTTGCGAACATACCTGAGTCTATTTATCGATCCCCACTGGATGGCTGCGTCCATACCTTGGATCTGGATTATTGTATACTCTGTTATCGATGGTTGCACCCATACTGCATATATATCATGTATTTGAGACATCAGTTTTACTTCTTCATGCAGGTTTTCCGACGGCAGAGTTTTCAGTTGGACACGTTCTTGTAAAGCATTTCACCCCTCTCTCTCTCTCGGGCCTCATGCTTTAGGGGGCATCTGTTACAAAGTAATTTGTCACCGTCCCTGCAATCCTCGTCTCGCATATTGGAGGGCTCATTTTTTGACATGTGAGCAGTGACATAACTTGAAAATACTTTCATGGAATTCCCCTGAACATGTACTTTCATCCCCTTGAAGACATCTCCTTGTGAAAAACCCTAAAAATGGCCCTTTTTTCATTGGTGCAAGTAGCCAGTTCAGTACCCGTGCCAATGGGGAAAATACTTCAAAGAGGTCATGCCAATTGGCTCTCTATCCCAGATTCGCACTCGCGCCAGCCATTTTAAGAGGTGTTTTTTAAAAATAAATGGCGGAAGTTTCATCCTAACTGATCCAAGAACTGATATCTATCTTGAGTTGGGAGGTTTGGCTACGAATTTCCACAGAGAGGAAGTGGTTTGCCACCTCTCATGGAAGCTTCCTTGATGATAGGGCCAATACCACAATTATAGGGATCCCAACTCCCCTTCCTCCATCTATAAAAGCTTTCCCATCTCCATTGCAAGCTAGTCTTCAAGTTCCCAAATTTCCAAGAGCCTTATGCTGCAAGAGCCTCCATAATTCCCTTAAGGCCAATTTCAAGCAAGGATACTATCGTCAAGATCCAAAGAGAGAGGTTTGTCCCATCCCTGATAGGCTTTTCGAGACGTGTTCTGCTGACGACCCCTTCCGAAGGAGAATTCAGCGTTAGAACTATGGTTGTAATTTTCCTTTGATTGATTATTAATGAATGACTATTGGTTATGGTTCCACTCTTGTTGTTTATGATGATGAGTTATGTTCTTTCTGACTGAAATATAGTTGCATCTACTGGATTTTACGCTTGCGTTTGTTTTGTTTCTCACATGTGCAGGTGTTCCATCACGGAGATCGTGGGGATCGTGATCTGCCAAAGCTAAGGAACGGGAGCGCCACCTCTTCTACAAGCAACAACGTTGGATTCCAGGTAAGCCTTCATCGCTGGATGGTTTATTTGCAATTAGGAACCTGCACTATAGCATGAGTGATTGTTGCTAGACTTGGTCTGGGCTAGTAGGGATTGCCTCTGTCCACAAAGGGGATTTACCTCCACAACAAGGAGCCAGTGAACACTATTTACAAGTAGAAGTTTCAAGCACAAGTATATTTCAAATTTCTGCAACCAAAATTTACAATGAGCTCCTCAATGAGATTTTATAGAAGGATGACGAGGTTGAAAGAAAAATATCTAAGGTTTCAATTCATACAGATTTAGTACTTCTCGGCCTTTGAGGGGCTCAATGGAGAAGTTTACAGATATTTTTTCTGTATTAATTGTTTTACATTTAAGATTTAAGCTTGGTGGGAGCTTTTGTTGACTTTATGGCTCTATTTCATTTTGTAATAACTCTGATGATATTTTTTTCATTAAGTTCCTTTGGCAGAATTAACTATTCGGCTGTGTTGAGGCAAATATCTGATGTTCTGATAATAACTCGGCCTCTGTTGAATGCATTGAGGCTATAGGTGGCATTAGGTAGCTGAGAGGAATCAATTAACCTCTGATGTGGAAGTGGAGGCTCTTTCTGACTGATAAATACTTTTTATTTGTCTTTAATTGTGTTTTAATTTGGAGGATTAGGCTTTTGATTTTCGATCTTAGCCATAATCCTTCAAAATTGTGAAAAAAGTCTTCAATCCGCTGTTCTGTTGTGTCTGAGTCTTCAACACTGATACTCTTTTGTTTTGATTTAATGTACTGTGTCTTGTTGATGTGCAGGTTCTGCAAAGGGTCCATATGGCGTCAATGCCCATGAAGCATCGACGAAACGTGGAGGTGAGCCCTGTGAATGGATATTTCTCAAATAAACAAAGCCTAGAGGATCGTCATCCTCGGCTTTATCATTTCTTTCAAAATACTTGAAATTCATTTGAACCTACAAAAAACACAAAATTGTTATGAAATCCTGCCTTATTTGGTAAAACTGCTTCAGAGGTTGTTGGAGAGGAGTGTGGCCATTGGATGTCAGCATCCAACGGTGGAGATCATGCGTAGAAGTCAAAAGGAGAGCGGTGGGATATTTTAAGTTGGAACTGTTGATCTATGATTGACCAAGAAGATCAATGGTCGAGATTTAACAGTGAATTAATAATGTGAAGGGGTCATATTATTGTGAAAATAGAAGAAAATGCAAAGAAATAAGGTTAAAAACCCTTTTGGTGGAGGAAAAATGGTCAAAAATGGAAATTGGGGTTTCGAGATGATCGTGGGTCCTCGGATGAAATCGGCCCACAAGATCAACGGTGGAAAACGTACGTTGAAAACCCTTGGAAAATGGTGGAGGGCGATGGTGTAATGAGAAATTAGATTTGAGCCGTTGATCTGCAAAGATTAACGGCGGGCAACGTGCGGGATAAAAAATAATAGAAATGGGAAAAGTGGTTTCGGAGGCGAAAACCATGGGTTTCATGCGGAGAAGAGGTGGATAGGAGGTTTTTATTTTTGGAACGCGATATGTGCCAGAGGCTGACATGTGGAGTTTAAATACAACTTATATCACATAATTTTTGGAGATTAACCTTCGCGCTTAAAGTTATGTGATATGGAATGTCGGCTGTTAGATCTAGGGCCTCAAATCTATCGGTGGGGAGTGAGCACGATATGGATATGATGCGCGGGTTATAGTGGGCGGGGTGGTTTTATTATGGACCGTCTGATCAAGAGATCAATGGCAGAGATCAGATCTGGAGGGAGGCAGGACTCAAAGGGGTCGATCTTGTCGGAGTTAATACGAGCCGTTGGATGAAATAGATCAACAGTGGAGATTTGATCTGGGTTATAAACGAAAAAATTCAAAGGCGAAGAATGGGTTAATATGGGCCATTGATCTGCAGAGATCAATGGCTCAGATTGGTCAAAAAAAAATTATGAAGCGAGCACATGAATTTAACCAAAGTCAGGAGATGTAATCTAGACCGTCCGATCTAGACACGTGGACGGCCCAGATGCAATCAGAGCATGTGATCGGTGGGGGGGGGGGGGGGAACTTGAATGGTGTTGGTGCGATTATTTGTGGGTCATTAATCTGCAGATCAGATCGACGACGGAGAACTCATCGGGGGTTGACCAATCGGGGGTGGCATTATATTAACGCAACCAATTAAAACTCCCGATGCGATTTTGTGCAGTCCGTTGTTTTGTCTAGGATCAATGGTGGATATTGTTTCAAATCATGCACCGATGAAAACCCCTTATTACTTAATAAAAACCAAAAGTTTATGAAATGCAAAGGTTTATTATGGCCCGGAGCGGATTATATATAAGGATTGGCGCCCGATTGCAGGGCCTATGGATACATGGAAAACAAAGGTCCATGGTTTAAAATGTATAAGGGCCAATCGGATCGGAGGCACATTATTGGTCTTTCAATCTACCCATTTAGAATTTTTCTGATGCGATTAGCGCTTCAAGACCTTTTAACTCTTGGTCCCAGACATAGGTTTATATGGAGTAAAGCAGAGGTTTACATAACGGGGCTTAATTGCATCAGAAAAATGATGCGGGCTTTTCAATCTACCCATTTATCATTAAAAAACATTGTTCTGGCAGGTTTAGACCAGAACTTAGGAAAAGTGGGTTTATTGAATAAATAAAGGAAAATAGCAATCGAGAATGGTTTTTATGAAATTTTAAGCACCCAATTGCGGGCCTTGTGTTTGTATGAAGCGGTAAAATACTTGGGGCTTACAATGAAGGGGCTAATCGCAATCGGAGGCTTTAACATAAGAAATAGACTTGCGCGCTCTGATTTCTCTGATGCGATAAGCACTAAATGGGCTTATCGCTTGGTTTGATCACCAAGGAATATGGTGGGGAAGTGGTTTAGGACTTGGCCCAAAGGGGCTTAAGCCTGTAACACAAAGAATGTATTTTTTATGAAATTTTCATGGTTTTCTGATGGATTTGGGGGTTTCGGCAAAGTTTAAAAGTGAGTTTTAAACTTTGTAAAGAGGATCTTATGAAGGGGAAAGGAGAAAAATGGAAAAATAGAGGAATTCCATAGGGAATTAAAGGGTAAAAATGAAGGCTAGTATGAAGTGAAAAGGAAGGGAAAAATGGTGTTTACAGTAGTCTTTTCTCTATGAAATCAACAGAATTTCAAAGTTTGAAATGGAAACAACATTGGAGATTTAAACAAAGGGCATGATGTCTTCATGAGTCTTCAAGAGATAACATTTTTAGCAATAAAAATTGTTCCTTGAAGGCTCCAAAAATGTTTTAGCCACCTTTTGATATAACAAATTTTGCAGGTGGCTAACAGTGGCTCCACTTGGGGATGGTGCCTTCTTGAAGGCATCAAGAACTTCAGACTTGCATTCTCTGGGAGGCTGATCAGTGCCTTATCCATTAGGCTATCTTTATTTACTTGGATGATCTTATTTTTCTCTGAAAATGTTAACAGCCATGAAAACAATGGATCTTTATCAACACAAGCTTTCTACCTACCCAATCCTACTGATCTAACATTTTTTCTTCTTTAGAGTGCACTTGGATTGGAAAACTCTTTTTACAGCATTTTATTCTTTTGAAAGCATAAAACTAATCTAATTCTACTCCTTATTTCTCCATGAGCTCAGATTAAACAGTTGAATTCATATTGCTTCTCTACCTAAGCTAATATCTGTTAGGATTAAACAGTCTAACAGATTTTTATTCACTAATTTCTAAAACGGAAATTTTAAAAGCATACAAGTCAGGTTTGAAGAGTCTAACTTGTAGCTGATCTATGCCATAAAACAAGCTGCACATAGATTATTATTTTACAGAAAATCAAATCAAAAAAAGGAAGGAATAAGATCTAAAAAATTTTAAGAACTTCCTTCATTCTTTTTCAGCTCTGTTTTTACTTATGTTTGAGTTGTTTCTTCCTTGTTCTCTGGTTCAGATTTTGAGTTTTTTAGAACTAGTTTTACCTTTGTTTTGACTCAAAATTTGAAACTGATTCGAGTAATTATTCTTTTGGACAC
Source organism: Pinus albicaulis (assembly GCA_034641835.2). Classification (NCBI taxonomy): domain Eukaryota; kingdom Viridiplantae; phylum Streptophyta; class Pinopsida; order Pinales; family Pinaceae; genus Pinus; species Pinus albicaulis. The sequence continues at coordinate 1,121,855,677 of CM076580.1, forward strand.
ATAGGTTCAGATTTTGAGCATGTTTGAACCTTTGATTTATAGTCTAATCTACCTACTGATAAGCCAAGATTAAGCTGTTTGGAAATCAAATTCAGTAACCTATCAGCAGTCAATTTAAAACCAATTAGTCAAGATTAGGTTATTTGACTAATTAGAAGTGTGTTTCAGGAGTGGAATTTGAGCTTGCACACTTTTATATTTTATTTCTCTTTTTTGGTATGGGGCTATACCTTTCTTGTTTTCACATTCTGCCCTCTTTTCTATCCTCTATTGTTTTTGTATTTTTTATTTTTCTTCGAAAACAAAAATCAACAACTATATAATTACTCAAAATTGAGCATCATTGATATTCCTATCTATCCTAATCTAACATGGATTATTTACATGTTTTAGCTGATGAAATCCCTTTTCCAGTACAACCAAACTAGTAAATGATTCCATGATTGGTCCTTCTTCATCTTTGTAGGCAGGTTTGACAAACAGGGCCACTCCCATTCTTATTATTTTTTAGCAGCCGTGCTAAATAATCTTCTTACTTTTAGTTATACAATATTCCTAATGACCTTTATCCCTCTTTTAAATGTCTTCAATAAGTGAGCATAGGTATCTTGAAACAATTCCTGGTTAAGAGTATTTGGAAGATATGTTTCAACCAGGATTATCTCTTCTTTCTCCACTGGATCAAGGTAAATATTCTATTGAGAAAGAAAAACTTCCTCATCTTAATTATTATCTGAACTATTGGATTCATCATATTTGGCAGCATTGTCCTCTTGCAGCCCTAGTATGTTTGGATTCAGTGGATTAAACTCTGTGAAGAGGTTATTATATTCTTGAGTGAGGGTGTCTTTAAAGGTCACTTCCTTGTGAATAGAAGGCTCCTTTTGCTCAAAAATTTATTTATTGCTCTTCTCTTCACCCTTTGAGTTGGAAGATTGTTGATTCCCAATTATGTGAAAGCTATTTGTGATGGATCGAAATGGATGATTTCTGCTTTCAAGCTGATAATGGTGAAACTCATAACACCAATCAAATGCTGGTTTCCATGCATGATTAGTTTCTGCCTGAAACTCATCATCATCATTAGACTGATTAAAATTCAGAAAATTATCAAAGTAAACAATTTCATCAATAAAACATATTGGGTTATCAGTTTTCTCCTCTTCTAGTTGATCCATAATTTTATTTTTTGTTTCAAGACAACAAGATGGAGTAGGTAGATGAGCAGAAGCATTTGGTTCAGATGAAGGTTTAGACGCTGGGAGTCTGTTCAATACTAGATCAATATCTTCCTTTGTCGGGAGAGAAGGAGTTTAATTTTTGCTTAGAACAGAGGTACATCGGTCCTCCTTGTCTTGCGTTGGCTAATTTTGAGGCCTAATTTTTTCTTGAGCCTCTTCTAGGGGAACTTCACTTGTGCTTGCAGGGAAACTTTGAGGATTTTCTATTGTTTCCTGATCTTCGTGTGTTTCAAAAAATTTCTCATGATTGTTATGATATTCAGTTTTCACATCAGGTTCATCAGTTATTTTTTCTAGATCATCAGGATGCCACTCTTGTTGTACAATCTGATATGGGTTGTAAACTGGAGGGGGAGTCCCTGTATGAACTGGTTCTCCTCCTACATCAGATTCTGTGTTTTGAGAGTAGCTACTTGTTTCATCAAAGTATTTCTCACTATATGTTTTTGGATTTTGGTCATGAAGTTCTCTTATTAGCATAGTAAAAGACATAGGAAGGCAGTCAAAGTTTTCTTGACAACCTTCCTTATTGCCTTCTTTGTAAGTTTTCTCGCCATTTCCTATAAATTTTTGATCATAATACATGTCTTGGTCTTGAGGTGATTGGGCTTGTGTTTGATCAGGGGAAAGCATAGCTAGCTCTAAATCATCAACATTCATATTATCCATCAACCTATCCATTCTCTTTCCAAGCATATACATAATCTTTTCCATTATGATTAGAATTTTTTCTTGATTGTTTTCTTCATGTTCATCATACACGTCTTGTGGTGGTAGAGGTTTTGTTTGATCAGGGAAAAGCATTTTTTCTTCTTGATAACCAATATTTATATTGGCTACAAACCTATCCACTCTCTTTCCAAGCATGTACATCAATTTTTCCAGCATGAGCATTGTTTGTTTTCTAGGTCTATATCTAAATCCATGTTTATCAATCAGAAAAGAGGTCACTGTATCTGGTCAATCAGTTCAGGGTCTTCTACCAGTGGAGTCATTTGGTCTTTTGAGAGTTGTGGAGTGTGGAGTCACCAGGTGAAATTTTTTAGTTCTTTTTGGAGGTAAAAGGTTTAATGGTCCACCACCATGTAATTATTGTAGAGCTGTAAGATTTTCAGGAAGTGAATTAGCTCTCAAGGGTGATCTGAAAATAGTTGAAAATTTTATCTTAGGAGACTTCCTAAGGATGCTTTCTGGGTTATCAACTATCTCAGGTGGGTTTGGGTCAGGGTAAGCTCTAGTATGAATCTTTCTAGGAGCCACTATGCTATGAGTTTCAGACCTAAGTAGACAAGAAAATTTTAACCAGATATAACAATATTTATGGGGTTAACTGATCTTAACATAAGAAAACTTTAATCCTAAAGTCCTCTTATTGAGTTTAAATGATGTTATGATGATAAGGGTTCTTCCCAATGGAGTCTTAAGGTCTATTTAGGATTGTGGAGTCACCAAGTGGAAGTTTTTAGCTCTTTTGGAGGTAAAAGTTTTTATGGTCCACCACCATGTTTAATGAATACCAATCTGAAATATTTTTGGGTTTTCTGAGTTATTTTTCAATCCTAATGGTTTTTAAGAGTGTCCTAAATTTGTTTCAAAACTTAGCTACGGTTATGAGACAAAGACAGTCTGCTCTTATGGCTAAGCTAGTTGATCTTTCAAGTTTAGATAAGCTCTTATGAGAATCCTAGGGTTTACCTAGTTTGTCACTAATTCAAACAAGTTTTACCATGATTACCATTACTTGGTAGTTCTTGAAGAGGGCTGCTTTTTACTCACTGCACAATGTTCTTGAATAAAAGGTTTATTGAGGTCTTAAAGGTACCTAGGCCGAAAAAACACTCAAAAATCCCCAGTGGAGTCGCCAAAAATGTTAGTTTCTGGTGGCTCAACTAGCTGATAGAACAAATGTCATTGAATGAGGGGTTTTCTGGTATCTTATGATTCCTTTTAAACTGAAAATTACTCAGAACTTCCCCAGCGGAGTCACCAAAAATGTTAGCTCCCTGTAATTAGCAAGATTGGCAAAGTCCAACTGTAGGGATAACACTATTTCAACCACTTTCGGATTCTAAGATCTAGCCCTCCTGAATCTAGAGAGGGATCTCTCCAATAAGTGCAAAGATTGGATTTATCTTTAAGGCTTTTATTGTATTATATTAGGCTAGCTATGAGGTCCGAGGGTTTTTGTTTATTTTGGATGATTGAGCATGATTATTGTTTGAGTGGAAAGTTCTAAATGGAAAGAGTTTCAAAGGTGTGAAGTTGCAAGCAATCAGAACAAGCTTTGGCTAAAAAGATGGATATAATGCCGGTTTTAGTCCATTGGGCTATGGAGTCATAATAGGGTTTAATTGGAGCAACAAGGTTCAAGAGTGGTCCATGGGGCAAGTCATCTATGTCTAAGGATCTCTTTAAAGTTGATTTTATGGAATGAAAATATACAACAAGAATGGGAATTGAAACAAATGAAGAACAAAGAGCAGCCTAAGATCTGATAAGTACTTTGAAACTAGCTAGCTTTTGGCATGCACTTAAGAGAGACATAAAAGTAATATAAGATCTGGTAAGTACTTCGAAACTAGCTAGCTTTTGATGCACTTTCAATAGAAAACATCTTTAAAAAAAAGGGAAACTTTAAAAGCAACTGTAGGAGAAGAAAACTAGAGGACAGGCCTCACCATAAATTCTCTCTAGCTCTGATTTACTTAGTGAACTTTCAAGACAAACACATAAGATAACAAAGAATAGTCTAAGATCAGGTAAGGAATTTTAACCTAGCCTTCTTTCAACACACTCTTAGGGAAACTTTCAGATAGTCTTTGGGGATAAAACTATAGGACAGGGCTAACCATCACTTCCTTAGTTCATCTCTACTTAACATAAACTGAAAATAACATTCAAGAACAACACCCAGCTTAGACAATAGGACGAGGGAACGCCAACATTCCTAACTTCTTAAATTGAATTAAACCATTCCTAAATAACATAATTTGGAAGAAAACATGTAGATAAAGCTTATCAGTCAGAGAAGGGTACTGATATACAGTAAATCCTAACTCTGTGCTTTCTGTTCTTTATAAGTGAAGATGGAAAAAGAAAAAACAGAAATAAAATATCAATTTACAATAAGAAATAACATCACCATTGACATAGACCAGGGTCCCATAAATCAGCTTGTATTGATGCTTCAAACCAGTTACAACTTTAAGTCTAATGTTTCAATTCGACAATCATATTCACTTCTCAACCTAACTTATCTATCACAAACAGAGCTTTAGGAGCCAGTGAACACTATTTACAAGTAGAAGTTTCAAGCAATAGTATATTTCAAAGTTCTGCAACCAACGTTTACAATGAGCTCCTCAATGAGATTTTATAGAAGGATGAGGAGGTCGAAAGAAAAAGATCTAAGGTTTCAATTAATATAGATTTAGTACTTCTCGACCTTTGAGGGGCTCAATGGAGAAGTTTACAGATATTTGTCTGTATTAATTGTTTTACATTTAAGACTTAAGCTTGGTGGGAGCTTTTATTGACTTTATGGCTCTGTTTCATGTTGTAATAACTCTGCTGATATTTTTTGCGTTAATTTCCTTTGGCAAAATTAATTATTCAGCTTCATTGAGGCAAATATCCGATGCTCTAATAATAATTCAGCCTCTGTTGAATGCATTGAGGCTATAGGTGGCATTAGGTAGCTGAGAGGAATCAATTAGCCTCTGATGTGGTGGTGGAGGTTGTTTCTGACTGATAAATCCTTTTGATTTGTCTTTAATTGTGTTTTAATTCGGAGGATTAGGCTTTTGATTTTCGATCTTAGCCGTAATCCTTAAAAACTGTGAAAATAGTCTTCAATCTGTTATTCTGCTATGTCTAAGTCTTCAACACTGATACTCTTTTGTTTTGATTTAATGTACTATGTCTTGTTGATGTGTAGGTTCTGCAAAGGGTCCATATGGCATGAATGCCCATGAAGCATCGACGAAACATGGAGGTGAACCCTGTGAATGGATATTTCTCAAATAAACAAAGCCTAGAGGATCGTCATCCTCGGCTTTATCATTTCTTTCAAAATACTTGAAATTCATTTGAACTTGCAAAAAACACACAACTATTATGAAATCCTGCGTTATTTGGTAAAATTTCTTCAGAGGTCGTGGGAGAGTAGCATGGTCATTGGATGGCAGCATCCAACGGTGGAGATCGTGCGTATAAGTCAAAAGGAGAGCGGTGGGAGATTTTAAGTTGGAACCGTTGATCTATGATTGAAAAAGAAGATCAATGGTCGAGATTTAACATTGAATTAATAATGTGAAGGGGTCACATTATTGTGAAAATAGAAGAAAATTCAAAGAAATAAGGTTAAAAACCCTTTTGGCGGAGGAAAAATGGTTAAAAACGGAAATTGGGGTTTCGGGATGATCGTGGGCCGTCGGATGAAATCGGCCCACGAGATCAACAGTGGAGAATGTACTTTGAAAACCCTTGGAATATGGTGGAGGGCGATGGTGTAATGAGAAATTAGATCTGAGCCATTGATCTGCAACTATTAACGGTAGGCAACGTGCGCGATAAAAAATAATAGAAATGGGAAAAGTGGTTTTAGAGGTGAAAACCACGAGTTTCACGTGGAGAAGAGGCAGATAGACGGTTTTTACTTTTGGAACGTGATATGTGCCAGAGGCTGACACGTCGATTTTAAATACAACTTATATCGCATAATTTTTGCAGATTAACCTTCGCGCTTAAAGTTACGCGATGTGGAATGTCGGTCGTTAGATCTGGGGCCTCAGATCTAACGGTGGGGAGTGAGCATGATATGGATATGATGCGCAGGTTATAGCGGGCAGGGTGGTTTTATTATGGACCGTTCGATCAAGAGATCGACGACAGAGATCAGATCTGGAGGGAGGCAGGACCCATAGGGGTCGAGCTTGTCAGATTTAATACAAGCCGTTGGATGAAACAGATCAATGGTGGAGATTTAATCTGGGTTATAAACGAAAAAATTCAAAGGTGGAGAATGGGTTAATATGGACCATTGATCTGTAGAGATCAACGGCTGAGATTGGTTAAAACAACATTATGAAGCAAGCACATGAATTTAACCAAATTCAGGAGATGCAATCTGGACCATCCGATCTGGACACGTGGACGGCCTAGATGCAATCGGATCATGTGATTGGCAGGGGGGCAAACTTGAATGGTGTTGGTGCAATTAACTGTGGGCCATCGATCTGTAGATCAAATCGATAGCAGAGAAATCATCAGGGGTTGACCAATCGGGGGTGGAATTATATTAATGCACCCAATTAAAACTTCCGATGCGATTTTGCGTAGTCCGTTGATTGGTTTGGGATCAACGGTGGATATTTTTTCAAATCATGCACCGGTGGAAACCCCTTAATACTTTATAAAAACCCAAAGTTTATGAAATTCAATGGTTTATTATGGCCTAGGGCAGATTATATATAAGGATTGACAGTCGATTCCAGGGCCTATGGATACATGGAAAAAAAAGGTCCAGGGTTTAAAATGTATAAGGGCCATTCGGATCGGAGGCACAGTATTGGTCTTTCAATCTACCCATTTAGAATTTTTCTGATGCGATTAGCACTTCGGGACCTTTTAACTCTTGGTCCTGGGCATAGGTTTATATGGAGTAAAGTGGAGGTTTACATAATGGGGCTTAATCGCATCGAAAAAATGATGCGGGACTTTTCAATCTACCCATCTATCATTAAAAAACATTGTTCTGGCGGGTTTAGACTAGAACTTAGGAAAAGTGGGTTTATTGAATAAACAAAGGAAAATAGCAATCGGGAATGGTTTTTATGAAATTTTAAGCACCCAATTGCGGGCCTTGTGTTTGTATGAAGCGGTAAAAGACTTGGGGCTTACAATGAAGGGACTAATCGCAATCAAAGGCCTTACCATAAGAAATAGACTTGCACGCTCTAATTTCTCCGATACGATAAGCGCCAAATGGGCTTAGCGCTTGGTTCCAGCACCAAGGAATATGGTGGGGAAGTGGTTTAGGACTTAGCCCAAAGGGGCTTAAGCCTGTAACACAAAGAATGTATTTTTTATGAAATTTTTAGGGTTTTCTGATGGATTTGGGGGTTTCGGCAAAGTTTAAAAGTGAGTTTTAAACTTTGTAAAGAGGATATTATGAAGGGGAAAGGAGAAAAATGGAAAAATAGATGAATTCCATAGGGATTTAAAGGGTAAAAATGAAGGTTATTCTGAAGTGAAAAGAAAGGTAAAAAATGGTGTTTACAGCAGTCTTTTCTCTATGAAATCAGCAGAATTTCAGAGTTTGAAATGGAAACAGCAGTGGATATTTAAACAAAGGGCATGATGTCTTCATGAGTCTTCAAGAGATAACATTTTTAGCAATAAAATTTTTTCCTTGAAGGCTCCAAAAATGTTTTAGCCACCTTTTTATATAAAAATTTTTACAGGTGGCTAACAGGTGGATGCCAGGGAAAAATCCCAATGTGGGGAAAACGCTTTGATCAAATCTTGTTATTATTCTTCAAATTCAGCAGAGAGAAAGTACAATTTACAACAGTCAACAGCATGCCCTAGACAACAAAGTCAATGTTGGTCAAGCCAAAAAAATACCTCCCAATGGAGCTCAGTCAAAGCCATGTAAACTTGGCCTCTTCTCACAGTCAAATTCAACCCAAAATAGTCTGAAATAATCCAGTCAAACTTGGTCAATGTAGCATTCAAACTTCAGCAATATGTGGAAGCATCTGTGGAGGCACCCCATTTTTCCAAATGTTGTACCTTTGGAGCATAAACATCATGCATGTTCTGCCACTGGATTGAATTCACCATCTTCCATTATATATAAATGGATTGGCATAACCAAATAATCCTTGGGCATTGATGTAGGTACTCAATTGATGTTGTATGATATCACAATCATCCATGAAAAGCTTGTTTAATGTTTGCATTTGACCACTTTTAATATATGGATCCATTTGAAGCTTTCTCTTCACCCTACAAATAGGCACTGATGCTTTCAACCATGATGTAGAATAGTATTTTGGTGTAACAATGTATTTTAAAGCACAGAGTGGAGTATTTCTCTTTGTTGATTGTTTTTCGACTTCTACTCAAATACAGTCATAGAAGTTCACATCTCTAGCCTCAACAATGTCCTTAATTTGTCCTAGTATGGTGTCCCTTTTCTCATGCAATTCCCTAGTCATTGATTGATCTCAATCAACAAATCGAGTCATGCTATATTTGATGAATTGGAAAACATATTAATAGGATAAAAATTGATATTTTACACTACATAAGCACTATCTCTATTTGTTGTATTATGTATCCTTAACTTCTCCCATAAATCACTCACCATCATATTAGCCAATTCCCATCTTATCTTCAACAAGCACTTAAGGTGAGCTAATGGCTACCAAATATTAGTCCCTGCAAGCTTAAGTAATTGTAACTTAGAGTGAATCTGGTAAATGTAGTGGACAACAATATGTCTTGTGGTGAATTTGATGATGGAATTCCACTCCTACAATGCATTGATCCAGTCATGCTCTATGTCCTTAACAATATTATGTATTAAAAAATTCAACATGTGCATCAAACAATCGAAGTGAAAATGTGAGGGTGTACATGCTCAGTCATTTTCCTGATACTTTACAATTAGCTACATTATCTTTAATTACTTGTGTCATATTGGATGGCCCTATGTCATTATTACTTTACGGTAAGAGGTATTGAATGCTCCCCGAAGATGGTAAAAATGATGAGGAGTCTTGGGCTCTAAGGAAGATTTCATCACTAACCAACACACCAAGAACATTTATCAAATGTTGGTTTTTAACATTTGTTGAGATGTCAAAGACAATGTAAACCCCAATTTTCAGCCACTCATTCGTAAACTGTCTTAGAGAGCTTTGGACATCAATTTCTTTCATGTCTAGCAATAAAATTCTTGCTTTGTCATATCCAACGATTTTGTATCCATTAGGGGAAATTATTGATGGACTGAACCATAACATACCAGTAGGGGGAGTGAAAAACATTGAATGACATATGCATAAAGAAGCGTTCTTCTATACTTCCTAGGTATAATGTATTTTCACATCTTATTTTTTTTAGAAAAAATGACTTAGATATGTTATCATATGTGGTTTTATCAAACTTTACTAGGGTGTAATCATTTATAAGAGTAAAATGGTTTCAGGGAAACAACTTTTATTTCAAAATTGATTTTAATTTCCTTCATATATTAGCTTTCTTGCTATTTCTTGAATAAATTGTAGAGCATTATGAATTGGTTAACAGTAAAATAATCAGATGAGTAGGTTGGGACCAAGATTTGGTTACCATCTTTTCACCTCTATCTTTGTTTGTTTCCATTTTTTACATTGATTTCTTTTAAAATGTCACGCATGATGTAAGCTTTTATTTCTCCCATATGGCCACAAAGTCTCATGGAATTTTAAATAAAATATATCTATGTAATGGCTTGCCACTTAAATCCTTTTAAGAGCTTAAACGTGAAAATGACGCTTCTTAGCTTTTTAATGCACCTATTACTCTAATTACAATGATTTTTCTTTTCAGTGATTTTTTTTTGGATTCTAGAATTGCGTATTGCAATGCAATTGAGATAGATAATAATGTTTATTAACTCGTCATATCAAACTATAACATCTTAGAAAAATAATTAATGTAAAATTTCTATGGAAAATACTATCATTTGGACTATTTTTCAAGTTAATGTGCTTTATACTATAAAGTTTATATTCATAATATCATATTACTTTATACATTTACTATTAGAATGTCGAGAGGTTTCTAAAGGAATATCCAATTGAATTTTATTTTTTTCATGTCACATCAAGTAGGGGAAAGGATATTCCTTAATTCAGAGCTTTGGCATGCCTGCACTAGACAACTTGTGTCCTTACCTATTGTTGGGAGCAAGGTTGTGCATTTTCCACAGGGTCATAGTGAGCAAGTGAGGTGGTTGTTCATTAATTTTTAATTTGAAATCTTCTTTTGGATATAAATGATTGAAAATAATGAATGCTTATCTTCTTTTCATTATAAAATGCGACCCCGTTATTTTGAAATTTTAATGTTACGTAATGTAACTGATCATAATCAATGTGATTTCAGGTAGTTGCTTCAACAAATAAGGAGGTTGGTGATCATATATCTAATTATCCGAATCCTCCAACTCAATTAATTTTCCAACTTCACACTATTACAATGCATGTGGGTTCTTTGCATTTCATCCTTGCCTTGCTTGTGAACACTTTTATTCATATCGTTAATATACAACATTTAAAATTTAATAAACACCTTATTAAATCCAAGGAATACATGGAAACAGATGACGTATATGCTCAAATGACATTGCAACCTCTTAATGTTGTAAGACATTTTCACTTTCAATATTTGTGCTTTGCCGTAATTGCCAATTTTAGTGAGAAATGCTTTGGTATTAGTTCCATTTGTGTAGGGAACTAAAAATTCATGATATTGTGCAACAAGTGAAAAAACATTGTTATCTTGGTTCTAACCTCGACGCACCAAGGAAGCAACCGAATAAATACTTTTGTAAAATGTTCACCACAACACTAGCATCGATGATAGGTTTTATGTGCCACATTGTGTTGCGGAAAAAGTTTGTCCTCCACTTGTGAATTTCTTATTTTCCAATAGTTGATGTTCTATTTGAGATTTAATAGATAATTTCTTAGACTTTTAGACATTTTTTAAGAGAAGCCTGCATTCTTTAAAGGAGCAAAAGGTAAGGGTATTTGTCATATTTGTCTCCTATTAAGTTTTATTTGTAGGATTTCACTTTGCAACCACCTTCCCAAGAATTGACAGCGAGGGGTATTCATGAAAATGAATGGAAATTTAGACATATTTTTTGGGGTAAGTTATAACGGTTATTTGAATGTTGTTTTGGAATAAAAGTGGATAGTTAATATGTATATATCTGTTGTTTCTTTTGATACTCGTATATCATTGCAATGTATTTTGAAATGTACACATGTAGTGCATATATCAAACTTGTTGCCAAAATTGAGGTCATATGTGGTAGATCTATTTTAAAATTCTTATTAATGGTGTTAGTAGCTACTCGTACACTCTAAAAAGTATCTAATATATCTAATCCCCAGTTACTTTACCTTTGAATGTGGAGCCAACATGTTTAGTTTTTCTCTGGATATAATTTCTTGGCTTTTGGGAATTAGAATATTTTTCCCCTAGAATAGTATGCTGACAATTGAAGATTTTTATATTGAAGCTATATTCTCGGGTAGTATCGTAATTTACAAAGTCTCGTTTTATTCTTTTTTAGTTTATTGTTGTAATCTTGTGTCATCAATACTTTTCTCCACCCATTAGATTTATACTAACAAGTTTTATTTTTGAAGTGTGACTGCTTCTTAAAGATAAATAGAGGAAATGATACAACTACAAAAGTGGAGCATGAGGCATCCTTAGGAGAAATTGCTAGCTCTGCAATGTTTGATTATGTTGGATAAAATCAAAATTTCAATGTACCATAAGCATGGGAATTCAAAATATTGGGATAGAAATGTGTGCTTTTATTTGCATTTATTACTTGAGTTGAAGATAATATTTTTTCGACAAATGTTTTACACTAAGAACACAGTAGGTGCCAAATTTATTCTATGGTGATGTTTTATTTTCTTTGTTTATACATGTCATTTGGCCACATAGTGGCCACTTTTACCCAATTGAAGAAAACTTGTTCGAGTTTCTTGCTTTTATGGGCAAAAACTAAATTAAAAATATTGCTTATGTTGGGTATATATCGTATAAATCCTTTATGGTCTACTTTATTTTATATTCTAGTGTCCATAAACTAGTTTCATGTCTTATACTGAACATTTTTTATTTTTCTTTTTCTTTTTGCAGAAAAGGAACTCAGTATTGATGGTAAGAAGCATGAATTAAAGAAAGAGGAGAAAAATAACACTAGAGCGACAAAATGAAAATTAAAGAGAGAGAGAAGAGAATTGGTCTAGTGGTACCTATAAATCCAATATCTCGCATAAGACACACACATAGAGACTGATGATCAAGTCTTCAGAGTGGGTGAATTCACTTGCAATGTCTTGGCAACACAGTGATAATGTTTTGAAGCGATGAAAAAATATTTCATGTGTAATTGTACTCCAACCAATATTAAGTTGGAAACTCATATTGTAATATTTGATATTTTATATAATGTAATTTATGTGGTTGGAATTATTTATAGTCACACTTGATATTAATTAGTATTGTAATTAACATATGCAACTTTTCGTTTTCATATTAGATAAACATTTACATTTTTTTTTTTTTAAATTTAGTTGCAAGCTCATACTAATTAATTTATGTTGATTAATAATAAACACATAAAATTAATCTAAAACTACTAAATAGGTAGTTAATGTTTATTAATGATGAACACAAATAAAATGAATATACGACTAAATTATTTTTTTATAATGATTGTTAATGAAAGTGAATGAAATGAATATAAACTACTAAAGTAGTCATTTATATAATGAAAATGAAACTACCAAAAAAAGATAAATGACCACTTCAAATGATAAATTTTTTATTACAAATGATGACTAATTTTGCATATATACGACTACTAGTAGCTAATTTACAGTATCTTATAACATGGCTAAAATTTAGTCATATTTATTTGGTCATTAATTGGTTTCAAACGATGACTAAAATTCGCATATATATGACTATTAGTATCTAATTTACAGTATCTTATAACATGACCAACATTTTGGTCATATTTCTTTGGTCATTAATTGGTTTTCTCGAGTGATCATTTAGTAATATATTTTGTTGTATATTTTGTCATTAATTGTGACCATTAATGACTAAACCAATGAGTAAATCAATGAGTAAATTAATGGTCAAATATACTACTAGACAACAAAATTGAGACAACTAATTAATGACTAAGCTAAAAATGACTAAAATTTGGTCGTGTTATAAGATACTGTGAATTAGCTACTATTGGTCACCGACCAAAATATAGTCGTTTATATGAAAATTTTAGTCATTTTTTTAGTAACTAATTAGCCATTTTGTACTAGTGAAAGGAGAAAAATAGTTCACCTCTAGTGTCTCCATCAAAGGCTAGGAAATCTGAAAAGTCATTGGTCAAGCCTTCCACTCCTTCAAAAGTTAGCAATTTGCAAAATCCATTAGATAAATCCTCTTCTCTTCCAAAAGCTACTTCATAGCATAAAAAAGAAAAAAACTTAAGTACTAGCTCTAAAAACATAAGTGAAAAATGTCTTGATTCACATGGAGAGTTTGTTCCAGTTTTGAGGGTGGGGAAGAATCTTAAGAGAATTAATATGGTAAAAATGGAGGTCAATTTGAATGAGCGAAATTTGGATTGTAATATTGAGAATGATGGGAAGAGGATATCTCATACACGTGCTCTGAATGGAAAATCAATACATACCAAAAGTAATTCCAAGAGAAATAGTAAGGTCAAGGCTGTAACAGATCTTCCAATAAAGGGTCTTTGTGAAGAGGGGAAGTTGGCAAGTAACATTGTAAATTCCAAAGAGATAAAGTCAGATACAACAGAATCCCCTTCCATTACAAAAAATTAAAATGATAGCATTGAAGATAAGGCTATGACGGCAAGTAAAGACGCACAAAATTTCTTGCCTGTTCATGAAAGCACAAGACCTCTCGAAGGGAAAAAAGGGGGCTAAAATACACCCGAAATTAAACAAAATCCATTCCTATGAAATTAATTGTAAAGCTGGAAATCTGATGCCAACATAAAGTGAACATGTTCTAAAGGTCGATGTGAAGAAAACAAAGAAAAGAAAATCACACAATATAGACAAACCTGGAAAGAAAGATGTTATCAAGGGGATCAATGATTAGTCTATTTCTGTATCTAATTTTCAGTTAGAGGTTGTTGAAGAAAAAGTAAATTTGAAGAAGAAGAAATGCAAAGAGAAGAAAGAGATGGATGAAATAATTTTTCCTCAAGGGAATCCAATGCAGTTGATCGCAGGCATGGAATTTTCATCAAATGATGTTGGATCAACATTGCATTTTCTGGATTTTTTCTCAGCATTTGAACAAGTATGTACTTTATTATCCAAAATGTGTTTTAAGTTCATATCTATGGTTAAAACTGGAAATTTCTCACAGTGGATATTTTCTTTTACATTTCCATAGTTATACCTTCAACAGTACCAATTTTTTACTACAAACACACTACTGTGACAGTATGAAGTGGAAAAAATGTAATATTGATCATTTTACACCATGATATGGGCTAAAATCACTTCCTACTTATTTAGTTCTTGATTTCTGCATGTTATATATAACCCACAACACCTTTCCATTCTTTCAAAGCTATGCTTTTACACTAGTCAACAATAATTGTTATATAAGTTCTTTGATTGTTAAAATAAAAGTAATCTTTCCAAGGCAGAATTTTGGAAGTATCTGTAAATGAGGTTTTATAGATGCACCTTACTGATAGATGGTCGTATATGATATGCTCAGTGAAAGTGAAATACCAAAGCCTATCTGATCATTAGGAAAATATGGTTTTGTAAGGTCTTTGTGTTATAATGAATTCTCGTTGTGTTGTTGTCCACATGCTTATATTGCAACTATGAAATTTTAGTCCCAATTGTCACTCCTTAGCCTTTATTCTATCCGAAGAAACTCCTCTTGTCATAGGGATTTGAAACATGCTTACCATTCAACATAGTTGTATATGATAAACTTTGCATTCATAAACAAATGAGCAATGATGACTCATAAATGCCACTAGATGAATGAAAAAACCATTTTTTTATGGGGATGTGTCCCTTAGGGTGAGAGGGTGCACCTTCATGTTTCCTAGGTTCCTAAGGTGTCTTTTTCTTGTAGGATACTCCAAGAAACATATTTCCACGTATCTCTTTTGGGGAATGTGGAGAAACATATAGGGAAATGCATTTTCCCAAAAGGTTTATTTATTTTTCCCTTTTTTCAGGCGATTTAAGAAAGATTTCTCTACATGTATCTATGGGAAACATATATGGAAAATTTTCCCTAATGTGAAGGATGCATTTTCCAAAAGGAGGATTTTAAGCTTTTCCCTATAAAAAAATGTGCTTTTAGATGTCTCTTAGAAAAAAGAGTTGCCAATTTTTATGGTATCCCAAATGCTTCTACTTGCTTGTTTGACCATCCCTATACGTGCAACCAAGACTGTGATTCCTTGTATTCCTTATCCAAGTGACTCTTTATTAATGTTGTGTTCACTCTTTCCAATTCCATTGCAACCCTCGCCTAGTCCAATATACTATAATTTCGACATGAGTCGTTGATTGACATTGTACTTTTGACTAATCAATGCTCATTAAATTTTACTTTGTCACTTTTGGATTTTTGGCCATGTTATTAGAACCCCATTGTCGAGGTTACTAGTGTAGTCAATGTTCTTTATCCACGTTGTGTTCACTCTTTCAAATGCAAGTGCACCCCACACCTAATCCAATATACCATAATTTCGACATCAGTAGTTGATCTACATGGTAATTTTGACTAATCAATACTCATTAAATTGTGTTTTGTCAATTTTGGATCTTTCACGATGTTATTAGAACTCCATTATCGAGTTTTTTAGTGTGCTTGATGTTCAAGGAGATCAAAGGTTATATATCTTTTGCCACTTTTAGTGGTATGTAGAAGTAATTGATTGATCTCTAGTAATAAAAGTTTGTTCCAATTATATATTATGCAAGCTTTTAAAAGAAAAAATAAATCTCTATCACTTTTAGGATAATATCATTGGATTGTTTACATATATAATCACAAAATATAGCAATAAGTGAGACAAAAAACTATATATGGAAGGCAACAACCCCATAAAATTATTATTCATATACTCTTGGTATTCTAGCACTTGTGGAATAAGTTGGAGAGCCTCCTTGGAGGGCTTTCCTGCTAGGGTATTGATATCATGGTATATATGGCCACAAGAGAACCAATCCAACTTGTTATAGACTTGTTTGATACCTTGCAAAATGTGAGCCAAATGAGGGGCCACTATGTCGACATTCTCGCAGACTCAATCCACTACAAGTTTTGAATCCACCAAAATATTTAGTTTTTTTACATATTTTTGGTTGACCACGTTGAAAAGAGCCTAGAGAGTTAAAAATTCAACTCTCATGTTTGTGCACATACTTGAAGCATATTTGATGTGCAAAAAATGAGCAATTTTTGCATATTTCTTTCCACAATGATTTTATTTCATTGCTTTGATCTTTGATGTTGTGTCATCAATTAAAGATTCCATTCCTCCATCAGTAGGACTACCCACATACAGACCTCCACTTTTAGGCTTTGTTTCTTTAAGTGGTTCACGCCTAATGAAATTCTACTCATCGATGCCAATTGGGTCACATGGTAACATTTCATCTACTTTTCATCAACCTTTAAAGACAAAAACTAGCATATCAAATGATTCATGCCCATTAACAAGACAAAATAAATTGGCTACGATCCATTATGGTGAGATGTTGGATATTGAAACCATTCCCACAAACTTCAGAAACAACTCTATCTCCAGTTCAAGTTCTGGATGGAAAGACAAACTCCTTTCCAGAATATCTTGGTAATCAATAAAGTTATGTTGCATTTTAATTTTTCAAAAACAGACATAATTGTAGTTTACAGTTTTCCATCAGTCCTTCATTTGAATTATTGACTATATATAAAGCAGATGGAGTTAAATTGTCACCAGTGAACATCCCTGCTCCAATAACATGTGATCTCTTTGATGGTACAGTTTCAAATTGTTCTGTAGTTTCTGAACTTGATTCTGGATTAAATCATCATACTAATGAAAAGCATAAAAACATATCTAAAAAAAAGCAGGTCTTTCAACAAATGAATGTTGAAATAAGATGACAAAATCTGAGCACAAGCCTAAAAAGCAGTAGATGCAACAACAGGTGTCATTGGTAGGAATGTCTTCAAATATGGAAAGGGAGTCAAAAGGAGAGGTGTTTGCAGAGGATTCTAAACTTATTGGTTCTCACAGGCAGGTGGAGGAGTTACTTTTGAGTCAAACTTCATCATACCTCAACAAATCCTTTAATGACAACCCTAGAGAAGAGAGTTAAAGATGTTGATGAAGGAGCTAATTATAGTTCTACATTCTTCATTGCCAGAGCCTAATTCTACAGCCCATCCTTATGGTTCTTTTAGCAATCCCATACAATTTGAAAAGATACTATTACCAATGAAGTCATCAGAAAACATGGTTAATGTTGTGGACACTCCCTCGTTAAGGATATCAGGATTTTCATCATCTGTAGATGACATTACTAAAAGGGATATTTATAGGGGAACCTTAGAAGCTTTACAAGATTTAGAATCTAGGAATGAATTTATCATTTTTGAGATGTCTTCATCTTTGGGAAGTTCCGGTGAGGGATATGAAGGAAAAGCATAAAATTCTGGGATAGCTATAGAGTTTTCTACAAAGGATGCTGGAGTAGTAAAGAAAGCATCATAAGATATGAATTTTGATAAGAATAATGTTCTTGTAGGAACATTGAAGAGCCCAAAATGTAGTGAGGATGACATTAAATCATATTCAAAACTTAGAAACATGAAGAATCAACAATTTGAATCAACAAGTGATAATGATAAACAAAGCTTCAGTAATAATTTTGTTAATTCTATAATTGGAGAGAAGAAAGGTCTTGGAAATTTTCTTCGTCCTGAGCATGGGAATGTTCTGGTTTTTTATTCCCCATCTAAGTTGTCAAGTTCACCTAATGATGACATAAACAAAGAGCTAACTTATTTTTCATATTCTGTCATTGGAAAAGAAAAAGCTAGTTTGCATGATGGGGAGAGAAAAATCAATGGAATGCATGAGAGTAGTTTGGCATATCAATTCACTACACATGACAGTGGCACAATGGTTTTTCATCAAAATCTTCTCAAAGAGAAAAAATGTGAAGTGTTAGTTGTATCTGAGCAGTCAACAAAAAATACATGCAAGGTGTTTTAATGGGAATTACAATCAGAAGCTACAGCAGTGCTCCCCAAAGATGATATGGCTATTTTGGAAGAAAAACCAGGTTTTCTGTCTGGTAACAAAGTTTTTAACTCCAAACAATCTTATGGATATAGAAACAAAGGTAGGGTTAACCATGATAGTGCTAAATTACTTGGCGAAGGTTCAGCTGCCAATGTACTGATGGAAATTGACACACAAGATAAGGCTCGAGTATCCACCACTAATAGTGATATTTTTCAAATGCCTTCTCAACTTTAGGTGTCATATTTTCCTATTGAAAGTGAAGGAAAGCTAGATTTAGTAGCTAGATTGATAGAAAAGGAGAATAAAATTTCTTCTAATCTTTCTACGAAGAATAGTGTTGCAAATATTGGTGATGCTACCAAGGTAGTAGTTGTCAACAAGAAGAAGAAAAAGAAGGATTTTTCCAGTAGGGAGAATGTTGCAGCTCCCACAGGGATTTATATAATGCTTATAAGGTTCAAGAGGAGAAGGAGGAATATGTGAACCTTCCATAACCATCCAAAATAGTAACCGATGTTGTCAAGAGTAAGACTTCTTCAAAAGAGCTTGAGAAGTAAGTCTTAAAAGAAGTGAATGACTGGGAAGATGCAGCTGAGATTTCAACTCCTATGAATCAAGTAACTATTTTAGTTATTGAATGTTCAGGAGATATAAAGTACTCCAAATATTTTTTGTTGAAAATCAAGGATCAATGCAAAGATCTAATAAATCATTTTGAAAAATTTCCATACACTATTGAATTACTTGGAAATTCCCAAGCACTTGCAAATCATGTAGGAGAGGCTGATGCATTAGAAAGCACTGCAAGAGGACTTGAAAAATAGCTGAGTGGTAATTATATACTTAAATGTCATGGGAGAAATATGTCCATTTTGGATGATGATAGATGGGCCAAGCCTATGGATGCTTTTGTTGATGGCTGTGATATGTGGATGGATGTAGATATTAGTGGTTCCTCTACTGTGTTTCAACCTGGCCAATGTTATAATATTTTCTTTGCAAGAAATACCTATGCAACACAAATGAGTATGAATGTCATCCTTCCTAGAGGGCCTTATGTGCAAGCACCACTTCCACAAGTTGGACTACTGAGAAATAATTCTGATGCTGATAGGTGGAATCATGCTTCTGGTTCATAGAAGGGTTTTTTTTCCTCCTCAACATCCTTCTCTACCCACAATTCATATATCAGAGAACTAATATGAAGTGGTCAAGGTTTCTGATGAGGATGAGTTGAAACAAAGACAAATTAAACCCATCCTTAATAAATTAATGACCCAAAAATTTGAGAAACTTTTTGAATAGGTCAAAGAAGTGAACATTGACTCTGTATCATGTATTCATGGTATAATATCTCAAATATTTGACAAAGCCCTAATGGATCTGGCTTTTTGTGAAATGTATGCAAAAAAAAAATTTCAGCTTTCTATAGGAATACCATAATTTTATGAAGATAATGAGAAGGTAGTTTTCAAGCGAGTTATTTTGAACCAATGTCAGGAAAATTTTGAAAAATATGAAAGAGAAGAGGCAGGGGCTGAGAAAGCAGAAGATCATGGTGAAAAAAGCCTTTCAGAAGAATAAATATGGGAGGAGAAGGTTGCAGCACAATGATGAATGCTAGGAAATATAAGGTTTATTGGTGAGCTTTATAGAGAAAGTATGTTGACTGAAAGAATTGTGCATGCATGCATCAATAAATTGATTGGTGAATTTCAACATCTAGAGGAGGAAAATTTTGAAGCTTTGTGCAAACTGATGAGAACTATTGGTCATATAATTGACCATTCAAAGGCCGAGGAATATATTGATGCTTACTTCGATAGAATGACAAAAATGTCCAATAAACAAGGGATTCCCTCTAGGCTAAGGTTAATGTTGAAGGATCTAATTGATCCAAGGAGGAATGGATGGAAACAAAGGAGGAAATTTGAGGTCCCCAAGAAAATAGAGGAAGTGGATCGGGATGTTGTGAGAGAACTACATGGACAGGGAGGCTCCTCTTCAGGTACCAATATGGGAGATTTAGGTCAGAGACTTGTGACACCATTTGATCATGGTGTGAGAGGACATGTGATGCCACATTACATGTAAGGTGCACAGAAGGGTTCAATTCCACATATGGGTGGGATTAAAGGGCCACAACCCCATATGGGACCACGTGACTGTGGATTCACCAGTCAAGATGCTCGGATTGTGGATAGGGATCAATTTTAAATTCATTCTATGCCAAGCCCTTCAACACACAGAGCTTCTGATGATGGCCACTTGAGTCTTGTTCCTAAGGGAGGTATTTCCAAGGGAATAGGAGGGAGGGATCAACCCTTGCCATATTATAAGAGTGCTCTAGCAGATATTCCACCATTAATGTATCTGAGTAATAGACGAATAAGTGTAAGTCCGATTTCATGTTGCAGTTTTGACCGGATGCTAGTTGGTATGAGAGATGAAATTTTGATAAGGACTTATGCTGCAAAAAAGCCTTTATTTGCAAAATCATATGTCCAGGAAATAAATGTTTTGGATAATTATAGAAGAGATTTTAAGAATTAATACTCATCAGGTGACAGAGGTGGGAAGACTGCAAATGTTGAATTTCAACTGTATTAACATTATTCTCAAAGAAATTTGAGTTCACAACTCATTGAGGTTCAACTTAGGACAAAAGCTGAAATGGAAATAAAAGAATATTACATGTTCAGTCCTTTACAAATATTCCATGCATTTTCATTATGTCTTTTAGAGAAGTCGACAAGTTTCCCTAACTTTTTCTTAATTTTTCATTACATACCATCTAGTGTGAGAGATTTGAAGGAGAAATTTTTTTGTGTAGATGACCTTAAAGAACCATTGTTCCATTCAACTATGGTTTCTCTTTGGATATTAGATTCTTTTTTCAGGAAATATGTTGAAATTGATCTTCTGGGGAATCTAATTACACATTTATGCAAGTTTGAGCCTTTCTTGCTAAATCAAGGACAACTTACTAAAGGGTAGTGTGAAATTGTGTGTTTGTTCTTATTCAAGTTTGAATTTATTTAGGGATGGCTATAGTCTATGGTCATTTGCGATTATGAATTATAACTATATATAATTTTAATGTTTCTAGGTTGAAGACTGTACTATTTTCATTGAAGGATGCTACTATTGATGGGCCCAAGGCTCCTAAGTTCCTTGGTCATGTAGGGTCAAAATCCACTAAGTTGATTCCATGTCATTATAAAAATTTTGCATCCTTCCTGGGAAACAAATCCATTACTGAATAGGAGTTTCCCAAGAAGGAATTTATAACATGAAACCAAAAAATTACAAGCAATGTCAGTTAGTTTTTCTTTCCAAGGCATGTGATAAAGAAAGTTGGATTTATTTAGGGCTACTCATCCATATAGGGTTCAATATGCAATTGGTTAACTAGACAAGGAATTTTCGTTCCTCAATATATGCGCAATTCTAATTAATCGCTCAGCCTATTCTTCTATCATGGCTACAAGAGACCATGGGTAGGTATGACTAATGGATCCTCTGTCATTTTTTACTGTAGAGTAGGTGGTCTCAATAAAGTTATAATAGAGTCAAAAATAACTATAAGCTTGGCAACTATACAAATAGGAATTGCCCTAAAATTGACATATTTAGTCTTTGTTGATTATGTTTTACTTTTAAGTGATAGGACCAAGACAGATGAAATTATGTTGAGAGACCCCACCCTTGAAGAACTGAAATTCCTACCTTAAAAAATACCAACAACTAAGGAGCTAAAAGAATCAACACTATCTTTGATTTGAACCTAAATAGTCTTATTATCTCTTAGTATTTCCCTAATCACAATTACCAGTAGATTCTCCTCACGGATTATTTATCTCATTCTATTTATTAGTAAAATCCATAAAATGTATCCCTACATTTGAATCTTGGGAAGAAAACATATAATTGTTATCATTTGAATTATCCATATCTCTTGGAGCCCAAAAATCCATTCGCTTTGGATAAGCTTTATTTATAACCTCAAAAGAAACCCTATTATAAGTTGAAGGACCATTATTTCCTCTTGAGTCTTGACAAAGTATGATGGAATGAAATTGGGTGAAGACCAGATCCAGGTTTACCATGTCAGAGCCGAGGTTCATTGAGATGATGACTTTGGTTTGAAAATATCCATCATACAAACTAGGACCCCCCATACCATCTCTCTTTCATCATCAAGATTAACATACTGAGGACCTATAAACAGTGGGGGCCCATGGTAGTCATTACAGTGTAATTTATTAGAATACATGCCATTTCTTATTATGGGATTTACCACATCCAAAAATGGCATCATTCACATCATTTTGAAGAAGTCTACAGATTAGGTCAACATAACTTTTTTCACATTTAGGACTTCCCTCACATTTGTTGGTTCTTGAAGCTTGAGCACTTTCATAAAAAAAATAGGCAAAGTCAAACAACAAAAATTTTCTACTCCCTTTTCATTTTCTAATATTATAATGAAGTTTTATTAGAGACAATGTTTGTTTTGTTTAGAAAAGGGTTTGCTCTTGGTTTTATGTGAATTTCAATTTATCATATGTAGCATGTTGAGAAATGGGAAAAAATATTGTGTGACATTTATCTTGCAGAAATTCATGATGAATGAAAGGATACATGGTTTAACCAAGCTACAATTCACTTTGGTAAAGGCAGAGGAACATCTTAAAAAAATTCTTAAGAATACACCATATACAAAGTTTGACCATAATTAATATATGCATTCTTCTTTTTTAGATATGATATTTTTTCTACCCAAGATATCGCAACAAGAAAAATATTGATACTGTAGAAATTGTTTGAGGACCTCATTGAGGTCGATTTTTCTGATGTCCTATTTGATTAATACTTTCTCATATGTGAGGAAGGCTTTAAATATGAATTAATATGTTCATGAAACGAATCAGATTCAAATTTTATAGATAAACACAAATGGCAATATCTTTGTTTGATTGTTACTTGACTCTGTTTTGGGCATGTTACATGAAATGTGATTGGAAAAAGGATGGGGATACAATGCATATCACGTCTTGGATATGGTTCATTCACTGTTAGAGATCTCTTAGACACCTAATCCATTGACTTTGGAAATGCTTCTTGTAGGAATTCCTATGGTTTTTAACGTTGTGATTATTTAACTTCATGGTTATTTTAGGCAAGAAAATTGAAATTGAAAATACTTAGTACCATGTCCATTTTAGAAAAAACCAAAGTTGAAGATGGAATTAGTATTACACTCTATTGATTGGAATCCTTATAGCTATTTTGTGTTAAAATATTTTCATGCCTATCATAAAAAGTTACTTTCATGTTGTTATTTGAGTACATGTTGTTTATATACTTGACTAAGTTCATGCGTTAGAAAATGAAATGTTGTTGTGAATAAAAAGACAAGGATTAAACATCACACCTCATATTATTTTTTTTCACAATTTATCCACAGCTTGAGCTTTTTAGCATATAACTTAGTTGACATGATTGTTCCTAAGCTTTCCTTGAAAGTTGAATACTAAGTTACTAAGGTGTTCTTTTCTATATATGGTGACATTTTATATGCTTTGCTTATATAGGATATCTGGCCACATTATAGTGGAAATTATCGCCCCAATGAAGAAAATGTGTTCAAGTTCCTTACTTGTATGGGGAAAATGGCTTTGACATTGTTGATGTTGAGGTATATGTCATATAAAAAAATTATAGTCTAATTTCATTTATATTATAGTGTTCATTGTCTTTCATGTTTTACACTCTACATTGTATCTCCTTTTTCTTTCAGAAAATGAACTCAGTATTGATGGTAAGAAGCATGAATTGAAAAAGAGGGGAGCAATAACATTGGAGCGAAAAATGAAAAAAGAGAGCGAAAGAAGAATTAGTCTGGTGATACTCTTAGAGCCAATATCCCACATAAGACACACATATAAATATTGATGATCAAGTCTTAAGAGTTGGTGAATTCACCTGCAATGCTTTGGAAACAAAACGATAATGTTTTGGAGTGATGAAACACCATTTCATGTGTAAATTGTAGTCCAACCAATATTAAGTTGGAAAATCATATTGTGATACTTTAACATTTCATATAATATAATTTATGTGGTTGAAATTATTTATAGTTGTACTTGATATTGTTTAGTATTGTAATTCAAATATGTGACTTTTTGTTTTCGTATTAGATGAACATGCACATTGTATGACATTTTTTAAATCATACAAATTAATCTATGTTGGTTAATAATGAACATAAAATCAATTTAAAACTACTAAATTAGTATTTTATATTAATTAATGATGAACACAAATAAAATGAATATATGACTAAATAATTCATTTATAATGATTATTAATGAAAGTAAATGAAATGAATATAAACTACTACATTATTCATTTATATAATGAATACATGACTACTGCAAATGATAAATTTGTGATTAAAAATGACGACTAAATTTTGCATATATACGACTATTAGTAGCTAATTTACAGTATCTTATAACACGACTAAAATTTAGTCATATTTCTTCGGTCACTAATTGGTTTCAAACGATGACTAAAATTTGCATATATATGACTATTAGTAGCTAATTTACAACATCTTATGACACTACCAAAATTTTGGTCATATTTCTTTGGTCATTAATTGGTTTTCTCAGGTGATCATATAGTAATATATTTTGTTGTATATTTCGTTATTAATTGTGACAATGAATGACCAAATTAAAGATTAAATCAATGAATAAATAAATGAAAAATAATGACCAAATCAATAAATAAGTTAATGATCAAATCAATGACTAAATCAGTGACTAAATTAATGAACAAATATACTACTAGACAACAAAATTGAGATAAGAAATTAGTGACTAAACTAAAAACGGCCAAAATTTGGTCACGTTATAAGATACTGTAAATTAGATACTATTGGTCACGACTGAAAAATAGTCGTTTATATGCAAATTTTAGACATTTATTTAGTACCTAATTGGCCATTTTGTACTGGTGAAATGAAATGTTACTTATACTTCACCTTTTTATTTATCGTTATGTCATTATTTTTTGCATTCATATTTTAGTTCAGATCAAAACTAAGCAACTATTGCAACAATTACAAACAAGTTCAAATCTGAAATAATATAAACACGTAAATGAGAAATAGATAATTTAAAAATGAGAATTCTATTTTGAGGGGCCTCCCACTATGTGCTGGACTACTTTACAGGCTCAAATATTGAAAATCACCACAATGATGGGTCAAAGGTAAACTTTCATTTTAATAGGATTCAAAATTACATCAAGTTTAATGTCATAAGACAAAGGCATGGAGTTATAATTCCAAGAGGAATATGATCATTATCTCCTCGCAACAACTCCCCTGATTTATTCTTGAGCTCTAATTTATATATAAAATCCATTAGAACTCAATTCCCAAACTCAGAAATAGATTTACAATTGTTAGAAAGAAACACAAAATATGGGTTTTACTATAATTTGGGAAAATTCATGATAAAGGACCTCCATGATTTCCTCAATCATGTTGTATTTTGGCAAATGTCCATGCATAACCTATTTTTTTATATTTCCATAAAAACTGATGTATTGAAATTTTCATATTTACCTTCGCCTACATGTAAATAGAGGCATATGTTAAGTGTCTCCTAAAAATATGGGTTTGACTATAAATATAGGAAAAATTTTGTTAAATATCTTGCCATAAATCCCAAACAAAATTGACTTTTGAGAAACTAATCTCATGGTACTTAATTCTCCGTACTCGCAATAAAACCCATGTTTTGGAATTTTGATATTCAATCCCCTTTGCACATAAATTGAGGTGGAAGTTTTTTGTTAAAATTGTTGATAATTTGAAGAAAATAATTAGTTGAGTGTGAACACTTCACATGTGTGAGTTAGGTGCACTCAAAGGCATGTAGAAGCATATTATCTTAGTCACATGGAGCACAAATCTCATGTTTCCAACTATTAACTTCAAAACTTGGTATTGGTATTGAAACATGTTGCTTGGCCACATAAACACATTGTTAAAACGTCATCAATAAAACCATGTTAAAGCACATTTAATCATTACAAGGATTAGAAATCCATTATAATTAACCACAAGGTAGAAAATTTTCATTTAGTGGAACTTGATGGTTTAATGGCTATGAATATGGCTAATGAATGAAGAATTCATATTAGGGATAATATGACATATTTAGAGCCCAACACCTACCTATATTAAACATAATATAATGGATATGATGATAATAAATCATCACATACAAATTTATAAGGTTTCTAAAGCAAAGTAGCTACTTTATTAGGCCGAGTGGTTAGACAAGGACCAAATTGAACAAATGTATTATCTTTCAAGTGTAGAAACGTAATGTAGTGGGGACCATTACTTCCCAAGGGGGCATCACTAATCAAGATCAAAATTCCCTATTACAACCAACTCAAAATGATTCATATAGATGGGTGAAAGCATGAAGATGGGTTACACTTTTGGGCCAAATGTGTTGAGGAAATTTCAAGTTTTCCTCTTTTATCAAATTGTAGCCCTAAAAATTCATATAAGCATCGTGAATTTTGATTCGGAGTAAAAAATGAATATGTGGAGAATTATGTTGTTGTCCAAATGATATTTTTTTGCAAAAAAAATTAGTGTCCTATAATCTCTCAATTTTCCATTAAATTCAATATATGTCCTCATAATGTCTCACAAAACTTAAGAGGTATGTGCATGTTCATGTATCATAAATTAGTCTAAAATGTGTAAATTTTAAAAACTATATATAAATAAGAATGATCTAGAGAGAGGACTAGGTTTTCATTTTAAAAATTTAATTTTTTATGTAAAATTAAATAATTTTTATTATTTTTACAAGTTGGTGAAGTAATATTTCA
The DNA here is from genome assembly GCA_034641835.2 of Pinus albicaulis. Classification (NCBI taxonomy): domain Eukaryota; kingdom Viridiplantae; phylum Streptophyta; class Pinopsida; order Pinales; family Pinaceae; genus Pinus; species Pinus albicaulis. The sequence goes on from CM076580.1 coordinate 1,121,882,977, forward strand.
AAATGTGTAATTTTTAAAAAGTATATATAGATAAGAATGATCTACAGAGAGAGAATTAAATTTTTCACTTTAAAAAATTAGTTTTTTTATGTAAAATTATATTTTTTATTATTTTTAGAAGTTGGTCAAGTAATATTTAAATTTCATTTTGGAGACACGTGTTCACTTAAGCATTTTTTGAACTCTTTAAACAAATTGAAAAATCAAGAGTACCCTTATGAAGATGTGAAGAGGACTTGTAAAAAAAGATAATGGTATTTTTTGAATTTTTTTGTTGTATATATTTTATGTTATTGATTTTTTATTCAACCCCTTTGAAACTATCCTAAAAAGTTTCAAGAATTATCCATAAAATAAATTAGATAAAAAATATCATATGAATTTGAAAATGTGAAAGGCATATGCCATTGGGTGGAGGGATCCTTCCCGAATCCAACATGATCAACTCTTCCACTTAAGGAAATTTTTTTCTTGGAGTCCACTAGGGTACAAAATGGTGTACAAAATGATGTTAAAGAGAAATACAACGAAGACGAGCTAAGGTTTTTAACCCCTTAACAGCTCGAGTGTTTAAAATTCAAATTCTTAATAGCTTGGCTATAACTCGATCAAACTATCATAATTATCTAAAAAAAGGGAAAAAAAAAGTGGAGCCTCTCAATACTTGCCTTTAAGTGAATTATAAAATTTATTTATTCTAAAAAATCATTTTTATAAATATTCAAATATATTCGCAACTCTAATTTTCCTTAATTTTAAATCCAATTTTTATTTTATTTTGCCAAGAAAATAATTATAATAATTTATAGATAACTTTCTATAATTTAAGATAATTTGTTTATTGTATTGATTTTAAATATAACATAATTTTCTATTTAATAATTTTATAATTGTTTTATGTAAAAAATTTCAATAAAAATAAATCAAACTATAGTAAATAAATTTTAAAGAAATAACAAACTAAACTAAGTTTCATAATATTATTATTTTAAAAATAATTTCATACCCACATTTAAATTGAGATTACTGAAATTCAAATTAGTCAAATAATATTTTAAAATTTATGATTTCTTTATGTTTTTATTAATTTAAAAATATATATCCGCTTGTCAACCCATGACAGAATTGAGTGCAATCATATTTTATAGGTTGAAAGAGATTTACAACCACACATATTGCATCCATTAGAACTATATTAATTAGAACTTACAACTATTACAACTACTTTAATTATTACTCTACTTTTATATGTGTGTGTGTGTGTGTGAGAACGAGGGAATTGTATTATTAACTTTTTGGTGAATTTTATAAAATATATGTTTACAACAACTTCAAATTCACATTTTTGACTTACACTTATTCATAAAAAAAATTAATATTTATTAAGATCAAATTGATAAATTTCCTTATGTTTAATCAATATATTATCTAGATTATATTTATAATAAATTTATTGTTTAAATTATAACATTGAAAATTTAAATCATAGTTAAAACAAATTTTTAATATACAAAATTATAAATATAAAAATATTACAATTTCAATTGCAAATGAGATAGAAACTTTTTTGAAATTTATATACCAAAACACTAGAAATGTAATAATTAATTACTTATTCAAATGTAATTAGTAACTAAATTTGGTTTTTTATTTAAACTATCAAATACTTACAATTTTAAAGTTTGCATATCATTATTGATATTTACAGATAGCCCTCCTAAACTAGATTTGTTTAAACGCTCAATAACACTTATTTTAAGGGCTTCAACAACTAGATGCAAGGATTTTTTATGATTAAAATTCTAGTAAAAAAAAATGGAATAAAATTAGCATCAAAATAGAGTTTAGATGTGGAAGTTATGGCTATCTTCCACATATGGTCATCATAAATTGAAACACTAACTTCCTCAATGATGCATTTTGTTTTCCACATAGAGTCAAACTTTTTAGATCCTAGAAAGTTTTTTCATTGGAGGGATTTTGGTATTATGTTAGAAAGTATAGCACCACTTCTTTGTCATACATTTTTTTAATGAATATACACATTCATTAGATCTTTTCTTTAAAGTAATTTACCAATATTTTAATATATATATATATATATTATCACTTCCACTTTTAACAAATTTCTAAAATATATATAATATAAAAAGAAATTATATTTTTTTTCATAAATAGGTTAACCAACAATGTCTTATCAAATATATATATATATATATATATATATATATATATATATGCATATTAGACTCATTATTATGAATAAACACCAAAAGTGTGATTCTGCATACACCGCACTTGTATGATTTCAAATCACATTACAAGAATCTAGTATGGTATAATATCGTTTCTTTAACATGTTATCCAATAATGCAACCATATTTCCCAATTATCAGCGAATTTTCAACATGCGTCATATTCTTCTTTCCTTTTAGTCATACCAGTGCCAAGAATTGTGATGCCTTACAATGAACACAAAACAAACCACGAAGAACAAGTGTGCAACCACAAGGCATGACACATTTTCAAACCCATTTTTCACATGTAAACTCGGTCCCAAACAATATTCTGATTCCTCATAACAGTTCTCAAGAATTAATGAATATTGAAAGCAATAATTCTCGGGCCCTTAGAGGGGTTTTTCCCATAGCCCAGGGTCTCTCATGATCCTCATATCCTTAAACATGAGGGGTTTGGGAGCTGGCCATAAAACTTGCTCCCTTAAGGTTCTCATTTTGTGCCATCGTCCGTCGGTGGAACTATTACAAGAGATTATGGTCTTGAAAGAATCATCATGGGATCCTTTGCTTAAAATGTGTCCTGATTGGTTTGTTTGTGCATCTTGTGCATTAGGACTGTCTTCTGTCTTGGTCATTCTTAGGAACCCATGGAAAATTAAGCTTGAGGCTTATCTTTCATGTGCAGGTATTATTTTATCTAGTTGTGTGAAGGGTAACCACACTTGAATTTAGATTTTCAATTCCTATTCTCCATACAGAGATCGAAAAATTCTCTCAGATCACATTGAAAAAATTTTCTCTTTGGACCTTAAATCACTGGTTGTGGCAGAGCATCTTAACTTCCCCTCGTTTTTGATGAAGTTTGGGGCAAAAAATATGTGACTAATCTGCTTGATTCTTATTTCTGGGGACTCATTGACTCAAAAAATTTGTATGACATATCCCGAAGCCCCATGGAACTGGCATGGCACAATAGACGTTATGGGTCAGCGGGCATTTTCAAGAGCCTTGACCGTTTCTTGGTGAATACACAATTGGCACGGTGCATGGATGGGATATAGCCAGGGGTTCTAGCCATTTACATATCTGATCACTGACCTATATTATTTTCATGGGAAGGGATGATAGATCAAAGAGCGTATCCATTTAAATTTAATCATGCATGGTCAAAGGAAAAATCCTTTAAGGAATTGGTTCAAATATGTTGGAATAATTATAGGAAATCTTCGGATCAAGGGGCTTTGGCTGGCCTCGGTCATAAATTGAGGTCATTAAATTTTATTGTGCGTGCATTGGTAGGTGATAAAAAGAGGGAGCTCGGGAATGAACTAAAGGATATTAAAGGCATAAAGAGCATGTTATCAGACCCAAAATACCCTGAATATTTCTCTAAATCATATAAGAGGAAAGTATCGAAATTGGAGAATCGGAAAAGACAAATACTTTATATGGGATAAGAGGAATGGCAATTAAAGATCAGGACCTCATGATCATAAAATGAATTGGGGGCAAAAATTTGCTAAAAAATCAAAGAGTTCATAATAGCTTGGAACCTGAAAAAATGGATATGTCTCGTCTTCCTCATTCCGATGGACTTTGTTTCGCTCAAAACGAAGTCTGTATGAGAAAGTTAGAGTGATCTGTTCGATTGCACAAACAGGTAAATTTTGATGATAGCAATGTTGACTAGGCATTCGTACAGCCCAGTAAAAAAAAAAAATATTTCAAGGAATATTCCCAGAATATTCCCCCCAGGTGGACCAGTGAGGTTCTTACAAGTGTCAATTCTAGATTGGAAAGTGATTTGTTGCAATTCGATTGGTTTGTTTCAGACCAGTGATGTGTTGACATGTGGCTAGCCCGGAGGCAGCCCTGTGCCACTCCAAAGGTTGAATAGAAATATATGTTTGATCAAATTTTTTATATGGTGGATGGGAAAAGGTCGTGCTCGACCCCACGACCTCCCCCACACAAATGCACAACCTTGCCTCTATGCCCACGACAATGGTTCTTATAATACAATGGCGTTGGATTATATTTGATATAACATATGTGTAATGGTGGGGGTAAGTGGGGCTAGCCCTGTAGGGCCAACCCCTTACCATGAGACCACCACCCATGACCACGGCGGAGGCCAAACCATAATGCATGAAGGATTAACATTAAAACAAGTTTAATTAACCCATAACCTATGTTTAATTATGCGTTAATCCTTCATTAATTGTGGATTTGTTAAACGTGCTTAAGATTCTTAAACCTTAGTTAAACTTCACTTTAACACTAATTAATCTAAACTTTAATGGCCGGTTAAGTTGGTGAAGTGCACCAATTTCAGCGGGAACTCCAAATGTGGCAGATTTAACTAGATTTGTGCTAGTTTTAGTGGATTTTTCCTTGAAAAAAATGAGGAAACCATAACTAGAGCAATATTCAACCAAATTGGGTTCAAGAAGAGTCTATACTAGAATATTTGGATGCTCTAAGTAGTTTGGAAGAGGTTTCAGAGGCAAAGGAACACTTATGGGGTGATTTTTCCCATTTTAATATTAAATATATCTAGGGCCACCAGGAGAGGAGGTCATGTTTGCTTCACATGAAAACCATATGCAGATCGAGAAGAGGCTGCATAGGGTTTTCTAGATCTTCTAAATCCATTGGAGCACTGTAGGTGCATGTAATCAGATAATTGACCATTAATCCATAGAGGGCTAGCCATTGAAGCAGGTCCAAGGAGATGTAGCCTAGGAGGGATGAACTCCTTTATCAGCTTTGTGCAATGTGTTTGTTGTGTATTTTATCTCTACAATTTACGTTTTGTTATGTGTTTTTAAATCTAATTTATCTAATGAATTTATCATAAAATACACATAAATTTGACACATAAACCCTCTCATAACTTTCTATTTGAGACGATCCTTAAACACACTTTTATTGTATACCGATGAGGAAGCTAGCACAACAAAACTAGTTTGTCCATATTTAGATCAAGTTGGTATCAGAGCACAGTTTAACTCATTTTAGCCCAAGTTTATCTCAGGGTTTTCCAAGGTTAATTAGAAAATTAGCTATTGGTTTTGTATATGTGCAAGGATAATTTTACTGTGTGCAAGTTTATGTGTATTTCCTCTCTTCATGATAAGTTCAAGATTGAGGACTCAACTCTCAAATCACAACAAAGAAGCTTTTTATGCATTAATTAGAAACATCACTTGATGGGAGCTACATCCAGCATTTTTTCTAATCCATATTTCTTAGAAAGAATTTTTGATAAAGAAATGTTTCAGAAGCTCTTCCTCATGAGAGATATGGTGCAAGAGATGTATGAAGATAAGAAGGAGATCACTATACCTCAAGAGAAGCTAATTTCCATGAGGGAGGAGAGAAAATATGCATGAGATGGATACTCAACTCCATATTGTAAATGAAACCATAGTCAAGTATTTGAATGAAAAAGAGGTATGAAAATCAATTTTATCTTCAATTTCCTCTCAAGATGAATGTTTTGGTGCTTTTTAAAGACACGGTAGAGGAATAGGGTCCAAATTATTGATGAAGATGGGTTATGAAGGTAAAGGATTGGGAAAACATGCACCAGGCATAGTTGAGCTAATTTTTTTAGAGTAAATGCCTAAGTATTTGGGTCTTGGTTATGGAAAACATGATGGAGAATGCTCCAAAGCCAATGTGGCACATGAAGGTGTTCCAATAAATACTTTCATTACATGTTCAATACCTCAAGCTTGTGAAGTTTGTGTTCATGAAGAATGCAAACGTTCTACACCCACTTTTCTAGAAGATGCTCATAAGCATGCAACTAAGGGAAATGGAAAACAAGAGTATGTTGAAATCTCTAAAGCCATTGAAGTCATTTTTCGGTATTCTGAAGAGAGCCACTACCTCATCAAATTCACCTCCTCAAGAAGGCGATAAAGGTGAACGTGCAAGGTATAAATCTACCTTTAATTAAGTTTCATCTATTTATGATAAACATGGAAAATCCTCACATAATATTTGGAGAAAGTTTACATGTTCCTTTTGGGGTTTAAATAGCCATATTTTTTTGAGGTGTTGGAAGAAGATAGCCATACACAGGAACTTTTAAAACAAAGGAGACAGAAATCCAAAGGTCCAATGGACAATACAAACCATGTTGAAAAGAAGATGCAATTATTTTGCACTCATTGCCATAAGCAAGGTCATCTTATAGACAAGTGTTAGACTTTGTATCCAACAAGTCATGCACAACATTTGAAGAAGGTGGAAAGAGATATTGACAAGAATGGAAAAGAGGATTCCATAAGTTATGTGGGTCATGATGATATACATGTAAAATGCAGCTGAAAGAAGTGCCATTGAAGTGGTTTGGAAAGAGATGGTTAGATTTATTAACCAATTAAGGCCTTGCATTTCTTTAACGATTGATTAAAATCTTTCCTCATTGATGCATTCCTTTTCCAATTGAATGCATTTATTTTCTCTTGAAAAGTATGTTGCATATTGCATGAAGCAAGATGTTGAAAGTGGAGTATGTTGACTGACTTTGTTGCAAAAAATTTGGTCATTTCAACTCTTTAAGTAATTCTACATACCAATGGGATTCTTGTACTTGTGATTGTACTTGTGAGAGAGTTTATCATTGTAAATATGCATGAGAGTTGTGTGTGTGAACAATGGAACTTTTTGTAGTTTCATTGTGCTTGAACATGTATGAGTGATTGAATTTTGTTGGTTGATTACTTTGTTAACATGTATGTTTTCAACTTGAGAGTGTTGATCATTTTCACATGCATGAGTGATTGAATTGTGTTGGTCGATTGATTGTTTCATGTATGTCATATCGACTTGGAATATTTTAACTAAACTCCAAAGATGAAAGGGAGATGTTGAAGAATTGTTTCATGAGATGTGAAATTCTTATTATTTTGGGAGAAGAATCATCAAGGTGTTGTACATGATCTTGTTTGACTTAAGAGTCAATGGTTTAAAGACACATGTTTTGTTGACTTTTGTTTGGTCGATGGCTTTGTACAAAACTATGTAATAATGCATGGCAATGTTCATAGGATGTGACATTTTTTTCTTTGAAGGAGAAAAAGGAAGAGGTCGTCAAGTTGTGTTTCTTGCATGATGTGTTTTTGAATTTAATTGTTTTTCTTGTGACAATATGTCTCAATATTTTGGAAGGTCCACTCTTGAGCAAAAGGCACATGATTAGCCTTCATTCCCAAATCATGGCATGAGAAGCATGTCAATACTGGAGGATGATGGAATAAAGAAGAGGAAAGTGGACAAGATGCCAAAAATTTTGCATCAAAAACAACAACCATTGTAGACCATTTGATGTGTTGACGGCAAGAAGCAAAAGAGATGGCAAATGCATTCTTCCAGATGTGTAATTTGGAACCATGGTGGTAAAAAGAATGGTCATTTATTTTCTTGTGATTACTGATATTTGAATTCATTGTTGTAGTTTACTCAGATGGGCTTAACTTGGAAAAGTGGTTTCCAAGGAGAAGTTTGCATCGAATGCAAGTGTGTGCAAAGAAGGAATAGGATTCTCAGTGGGAAGACCATCAGTCAAGCTTTCCAAGCACATATAGATCACTTTTTCACAGCGAGATATTTTTTAGAAGTCCGCAAGCAGCCAACAAGAATTGGATTGGGTCAACAATGAAAGGAGGACATTGGTTGAAGTTCCAAGCCATTTGCAAGGCAAGGCATGTTAGTGAACCAAAGTGGTTGTCATGGATATGTTTCCAAGTAAAATCAAGTTGATAGAACTTGGAAAAGAGAAGAGTATTAAACTCTCATCAAATAACCAGCTTTTGTGGGTCCAAAATCCTGTTAATGGGAAGGAGTGATCAAAAACTGAATTGGGGGAAAAAATTTGCTAAGAATTCAAAGTGCTCCTAATCGCTTGGGACCTGAACGACCAGATAGGTCTCGTCTTCCTGATTCTGAACCACTTAATTTCGCTAAAAACAGAGTCCATATGAGAAAGTTAGATAAATCTTTTCAATTACGAAAACATGCAATTTTTGGTGACATGGATGCATACTATGCATCTCTACAGCCCAGTCAACAAAAAGAATATTCCAAGGAATATTCCTTGGAGTATTCTCAGAATATTCCCCCCAAGTGGACAAGTGAGGTGTGTATAAGTGTCAATTCCAGATTGGATGGTGATTTGTTGCAATTCGATTGGTTTGTTTCAGACCAATGATGCGCTAACACGTGGCTAGCCCAAAGGCCACCACGTGCCCCTATAAAGGTCAAATGGAAATATATGTTTGATCAAAATTTTTATATGGTGGACAAGCAAAGGTCAAGCTCGACCCCATGACCTCTCCCACACAAACGTACAACCTTAATGCTATGCCCACGACATTGGTTCTTATAATACATTTGCGTTGGATTATATTTAATATAACATATGTGCAATGGCGGGGGTAAGTGGGGCCAACCCCATAGGGCCAGTCCCTTACCATGGGACCAACGCCCAAAACCACGGTGGAGGCCATACCATAATGTGTGGAGGTTTAACATTAAAATAGATTTAATTAACACATAACCTATGGTTAATTACGTGCTAATCCTTCATTGATTATGGATTTTTTAAACACGCTTAACGGGCCTAAACCTTAGTTAAACTCCAATTTACCATTAATTAATTCGAAATTTAATTGCAGGTTAAGTTGGCAGAGTCCACCGACTTCAGTGGGAACTCCAAATGTGGCTGAGTTAACTGGAGTTGCTCGAGTTTTAGTGGAGTTTTCCTTGGAAAAACAGATGAAACCATAATTGGAGCAGTATTCAACCAAATTGGGCTCAGGAAGAGTTTATCCTAGCATATTTTGATGCTCTGAGTAGTTTGGCATAGGTTTCAGAGGTAGAGGAGAAATTTTGGGATTTATTTTTCTTGTTTTAAGATTAAATATGCCTAAGGCCACCAAGAGAGGAGGTCATGTCTACTTCACATGAAAACCATTTGCAAAGCCAGAAGAGGCCACATAAGGGTTTTTGGGTCTTCAGAATCCATTGGAGCAGGTTGGAAATCCATTCGAGAAATTTAGGTGCATGTAAGCAGAGAATTGACAATTAATCCATAGAGGTCCTAGCCATTGAAGCATGTTCAAGGATATGTAGCCCGGGAGGGGTGAACTCCTTTATCAGATCTGTGTAATGTGTTTGATGTGTATTGCATTCTCTACAATTTAATTCTTGTTATTTGTTTATAAAGCTAATTTATCTCATGAATTGCTCATAAAATACACATAAATTTGATACATAAACCCTCTCATAACTTTCTATTTGAGATGATCCTTAAACACACTTATTTTATATTGATGAGCAAGCTAGCACAAAAAAACTAGTTTGTCCATATTCAGATCATTTCATGGGTGAAATTTGGTGATAAAAACACAAAGTTCTTTCAAAGGAACGCCACAAGGAGAAGGAAAAAAAATGGTATTTGGGGTCTAAGGGATGAGGATAATAAATATATCTCAGCCCAACTAGAATTGGAGCAAGCGACCATTAATTATTTTAGGAAATAATTTAAAGAGAGGAATCATATATTCATGGATCAGAGGGTATTTTTAAACTAGATGTAGAATATGTTCTCAAATGTTCATAACCTATCATTGGGGAGACCGATTACGATGGAGGAAGTTGAATGAGTTTTTAATTATAGTGCCAAGGACAATATCCTCAGGCCTAATGGATGGGGAATTGACCTCTTTATACACTTTAAGGAAATGATGGGGCCCGACACTCTAGCATTTGTGGAGGAATCCAGGCCAAAGGGATTCATTCTGGGGGCAATCAATGCCACATTTATCGCTTTCATTACAAAAAAGGATCATTCAACAACATTTGTGGAATTCAGGCCCATTTCACTTTGTGATGTTATTTATAAGCTCATATTTAAAATCATTGCAAACAAAATGAAATGTTACTTATCGACACTCATTTTTCCGGAACAATTTGGTCTTCTGGACCATTGATTGATTCAGGGCACACTTGTAATCACTCAAGAATGTCGTCACTCCATCAAGACCCAAAAAATGAAAGCTAGTCTTATGAATATCAATTTCAATAAGGCATATGATTGAATAGATTGGGAGTTCTTGCAGTTGGCACTATATAATATTGGCATCAATCATCAGAGTATACGATGGATTATGGCATGTGTAGTGACTGCCAAATTTGTATTCATCATCAATGGACTGCCTTCCCCTTTCTTCAACTCTTCAAGGGGGTTGCGGAAGGGATGTTTCTTGTCACCATCATTGTTCATAATTTTTATGGATAGATTGAGCTGGAAATTCTCGGAACCAAGGAATAGGGGTTTGATTAAAGGGATTAACGTGTCAGAGGAAATATTTATTACTCACTCGATGTTTGTGGATGATATGTTGTTGGATGGTGAGAATAATATTGAAGAATGGAATCATATTTATGATATACTAAATACATTTGGTAAGGCTACAAGCTTATACACGAACAAAGGTAAATCAACCCTTATTATGGATTCACAGGTTGCATCATTTATTATGGATATTTTCCACATGCTTGATATTAAAAATATACAAATAGATGAGGGAATAAATTATCTCTGATATACATTAAAGCCAAAAAATATGGAAATAAAGTCTCAGAGTGCTTGTTAAGAAATTTTGAGAAGAAAATTTCTTTTGGAAAAATAAGTGGCTCTCCCTTGGGGGTGGACTCATGCTTATCAAATATCTTTTAGAGATTTTTTCGGGCTACAAGATGCATTTTTATATATTTTCAAATGAAATTATATATATGATAGATAATATTTCGACTAAATTTCTTTGGGTGTGTAAAAGCTCATGAATGAAATATCACCTGGTCCGCTTGGCCTCTATAACATGTCCCATTCAAAGTGGAGGCTGGGGCATATTGGACACATAACACTTTAATATTTCATTGGTCACAAAATCTCTTTGATGGGCATTATATGGCACAGGGATTTGGAAAAATATCATGAAGGGGAAATACCTACGACATAATGATTCCATGCAGTGGATTAGAGATGGAGCTAAGGAGTATAAGGGCGCTTCATACATTTGGCGCAGTATGACGAAAAATAAACATTGGCTATTTGCTGGGATGAGATGAGAGAATTGCGATGGTCGTCAGATTCAGTTGGGTTTGAATGCTATCAAGGGTATGGACGACCACCATTCAATTTCTACCCCATTGACTTTTCATTTATCCCAAATAGGCATTAAACATATCTGGTAGGTGGAATCTAAACTAAATAACAATTTGGGTACTCGAACATGGCAGAATGCATGTTCTATGGGGCTGTTGGGGAGATGAGGTATATAATGGAAGGAATACATAAATTGTTTAAATCAGACAAGAGCTTTTCTATCCGATGTGGACGATAAATTGTGCTGGGTGGGCACACTTAAAAAAGGACAGATTTTTGTTAAAGATATATATTCCAGATTACCTTTAGATACATTTGATGAAAGGCACCAATATTTTCAAAAAATATGGTATTGGGATATACTGATGAAGCTGAAATGTTTTAATTGGCTATTTCTCCACAACAGAGTGCTCACTTGGGATATTTTAATCCATAGGGGATATCAAGGTCCAAGCATTTGTTCCCTATGCATGGCAGCCATGGAAGACACTCTTCATCTATTTTTAAAATGTACATTTTCAGTATCTATTTGGGATGGTGTTATGACACTTCTCAACATCAAGGGCAAGTGGCAACAAGGAACGATTGAGGGATGTCTATCTTCCTGGTTCATATGTCATAAGAAACACTCTACATTACCCTTCTATATATTCTGGGGGATTTAGAGATGTAGGAACAAAAACATTTTTGAACAGCAAGACGAGACATCAGGGAAACTATAATAAAGATTGTTTCATATTTTAGGGAGATTGGACCAATTATTAGAAAATGTGATAGAAGTACCATCAAGCATATTGACATGTGGAGTGAACTCCCAGCTGGTTTTTTGATGGGGCATGTATACAAAGGAAAATGTGGATGTGGGGCATATATTGTATTGGATCCTCCTACATTTGATCACTTTTGGTGGGAAGGAGGAAGAGGCACAAACAGTCAGGTAGGACTTATCGCACTATGGCGAACATTTATATGTGAAAAATGGTTGAGTATTGAGATTTTAAAGATTTTGGGGGACTCAAAAAGAATCATTGAATGGGTACATGGATCCAATCATTTTAATCCCATCAATCTTTCTGCATGGATGAGGCGTATCGGTATTCTGGAGCATACCTTTTGTCAGATTACATATAGCCATGTGTTTTGTGAACAAAATGGGTTTGTAGACATGTTGTCAAAAGGGGGAATTACAACAAAAACATGTATGATTCACTATCATGCATATCAAGAGGATGCAATAATAAACGAAGGAACTATAGAGATCATGCAACATAGCCATTTTGTATAAATGGTTCTTGATGATTCTAGGACCGAGATATTTCACAAAAAATTTAAGGGGATATACTAATAAATTTTAGAGTAGAATTATAAGTAGATATTAGAGATATGATAGGTAAGTAGAATTTTGTAAAATATATTGACGGAAGGTAGAATGATAAAAGTGTAACAGAAATGTGTTTTAAAGAAGAAGTAAATTATAAACAAGCTATTGTAATCATCTTTATTAATGAAAAATGATGTATTTTGCGATAGAAAAAAAAAAACTCGGTCCCACTTCTCCACGTGATGCATAGGTGACGAACGACTCCAAGATAAAGTTCACACTTACCCTCTTTTACGGTGAAATTTATTCATGTGGTTACTCGACATTGAATGGTGGTACAGTAAGTGAGACTTGCATTCAATGAAATGATGAATTTAACTATTCATACATTATTATTCATCATAACAATGTGATGTAATAAGGGTTGCTAATATTTACTATTGTTTTACTTATGTTATATAAAATAATTATTGTTAAAGTATATTATTACTAATATTTACTATTGTTTTACTCATGATATATAGAATAATTATTGTTAAAGTATATTATTATAACACATTTGTGTAAAAATTATTAATTTGAAACTTCATAAATTTTACCAATAAAAAATATTTACTTTCTTCCACCGCCCAACCAAACACCAAATAACAACGACGTATGCTTGTGGGGCTCCCTAAATGGGAGCCTCTTGGCCCACTTAGCCTTTCATGATAACTAAAATCTCTGCGCCTATCATAGAGTGTGTGAAAGTACGGTTATATAGCGAGCCTTATTAAAGCGGTACATCATCCTGCGCTGCACTGAGAAATAAGGCTCGTCCGGTTATATCGGCATCGATGTGGATTGCCCCATGCAACGCACTCAACGTTGTAACGCTCAAAATCAACATATGCTCTCTTCGTCACCTCCATTCAGCAAAGCTTACACTTATTTATTCAATTTTATGCAATCCCATTTACCCGCATCACGTTAGTATGCAACATTCCTGAATAAGTTTTCGAATGAATAAAATGCGCCAATGATAATGGTAAGTGGGCGACTTTTACCCATCAGACAGTTTGAATAGATTCCTAACAACATGGTAAATTTGAACTGAGTTCATATTAAATATGGTCATCGCCGAGTCAAAATCCTTAGCATGCATTACGTTGATATTAATGCTTAAAAGCTCGGCAACAGTCACGTCTGTGCTTCGCAAAGTGAGATTAATCACATGCTAAGTTTATTTTGAATTTACATGTGAAGCACACCCACCAAATATACTAATTATTAATGTTCGCTAATTCGGAAGGATTGGAATATGGAAACCGCCATTACTGGTGACATTTTTTGTATGGTTGAAACTTTCAATGTGAATTGGACAAAAAAAAATAGAGAAATCATATTACTTCGCCCAGTCATTTGAATCATGCAATCCCTATAATTATGACAGAGTAGTGGATTTTGGACTTATCAAATATCACCAATAATGACTTTTAACAACGTTGATTGTTGGAAGTCTATTTTACCAAAGTGTTTGTGTTTCGTTTTCTTTGCACAGTGCTCTCGATCACATGGAAACACTTTCGGATAGTAAACTGAGTTGAGCAGGTAACAACATTAATTCCACCACTTTTCCGTATTTTACTGCTCTAACAATTCCAAATTTATTATATAAGAAGGGGCAAGGTGTTCAGGGAGATTCGTCCACACCAGCTGAGTTTAGCACAAGTTTGGTCATGTCATGCGTAGTAGATTTTCACGCAACACTCCTCGCTGCGGTTATAATCTATAGGAATTAGCCTACCAGCATTTTGTTCTGCTATTAGTTTTGCCTATGTCACCCTCAACACAGTATTCTCTTGCCTAATAGCAGGATATATTCAGTAGGGATTATAGACAAGTGAACATATATAGGATCGTCTTGGATTCCCACTTTTGTAGTGTGCAGACTGCAACATCCTCGGTCCTTTGCTATAACAAAAATGTTTGGCTATCGAAGTATATTGCAGGCATTGCTTGCTCTGCTTTGGATCTGTTGCATTCGATCTAATGCAGCCAACCTCTCATGAACTGTAGATAAATTGATGGGTATTGTCCCCTGACAGCCTGAGGTGGCATCTGAGGCCAAATATAACCAACAAACGAGGCTAACAAAACATATGCAAGTGGCCGAACTGGTTGTTGAAATAATCGAAAGGTAATGAGTATCCATCTACTATGTAGCTTATAGTGGATGATATGCAAGTTTTTCGTATATTTAGGGAAAACAATGCGTTTAAACATAAGGTTTAAAATATATATGGGGCCTAATTATCAAGTGTCTTGCTATGCTAGGCAAGAAATTCTATTTTTTATTTCATTTAATCTAATGGTGAAAGTAAATATCTACTTGCTGGCGTTTGCGTTCTGTGTGGATGGGTAGATTTACTCCATATAGCAAGCATTGAATTGAATCTTCGAGTGGCCCAGCTCAATTTTCTGTTGGAAATTAATTCCAACTACTAAGTCAATCAGCAGTAATTGCAGAAGTGAAAGAATTGTGGCACATTGAAGCCTTAGCAAAGGCGGTTGTCGTTGTCTTAATGCAATTGCAAAAGGATTGGAAAGCAGTTGCAGTACAGAGCAGATAAGATTAAACCCCTTCGATATTTAATCTAAGGCGGTAGCCGATTTCTTAAGAGCAGAGTTTAATGTTCAGACTCAAAGTCTCACCAGCAGCGCAGAGCTTTGATTACATGTTGAATCAGGATTTAAAGCCTTACCAATTTAATCGGCGAAGTTAATGAATGAGGCGGTAATCGCAAGTTATACTTGCAGTGTCTTGTTGATGTGGCGAATTCCGCAAGCGGAACAGTTCACATATATTTCACAGCAGAAATGTTTTAAAGTTCAAGTGTCTTGTTGATGTTGGAGGTCCGATGCGATCATCGCAATCGGAGGTATCACATAAGTAATACCACAGCCCTTTTTGTTTTGGGCCGATGCGATGAGTTAAATCGCATGTTCTATTGCAATCGCCCTCCACTGTAGCCGAAGTCCATGGGTGGTCCCACAGACCATGCGGCAGTTCAAACGACAGTCGCAACCTTTTTGTTTTGGGCCCGATTGCAACATCGCATCGGAGGCCTTTGTGTATTCGTCCCAATTGACATTTGAAGTCCCGACCCAATTCATTCATAGGGCGGATTTCATATTGGCTCATCGCATATGATCCTCAATCGGAGATAGGAACTTTTCTGATGGACCATTTTGTTATGTGTTGAAGTTCGGACCCGATGTTTTATAGGCTGGTGTTTATTGTATCATCGCGTCCGATAATTGATCGGCAATCGCAGTTTTTGTTTGGTCGTTTTACTATGTTTAAAGACCTGACCCGATCCTTCTACAGGGCGGATTTAAGATTTGTTTTAAGTTTTATTTTAATACGTTTTATGTTTTAATAATATGCGCGGCATATATATATATATATATATATATATATATATATATATATATATATATATATATAAAGTGAAAAGCCCGAGAGGCCACAGTAATGTTATTCTTATGATTTGCACAGCGGTGCGTTGTTTAAAAACAGAACATTTGTTTTGAGATAGAAAGAAAAGAAATACACAGTCAGTGTATTGTTTTATTGAGACAGTGAAGTCTATTCTGAGTACTGCGTTTCTAAAGAAGTCCAGATTTGTAATAGTTTTGTTTTGAAGTTAATGAAATAGAATTTCATGTGGAAACTCTGTCTCCTGTAAGTAAATTTTTAATTTCTCTGTGTTAAAGAGGAGAGTATTACTCTCTCCATTGTTGTTCTGGAATTTTCAGAAATTCCAACATGGTATCGGAGCCAGGTTCAGGATCTTTGAAGGTCAAAGAAGCTGAAGGAAAGGAGTTCTTTGTTGCAGCAACTTCTCCAGCAGAGTGAGGACTCAGCCAAAAAGAATTCAAGGTATTTCTCTATACAGTTTATTGTGTTACTGTTGCAGAACAGTTAGTTATTTTATATACACAGTCAAGTGTTTTTGAATCATATTTAAGAGTGCAGCACTGGTATGGGTATGGGAAATATCCACCTCCCACTGTTTAATGGGAAAAATTATGACTACTGGTCAATAACTATGAGAGCTTTATTTGTCTCCCAAGACTTATGGGAATTTGTTGAGGATGGCTTTGAAGAGCCAGCAAATGAAGAAGAGTTTGATGATCTAACTCAGGCAGAAAGAGAGATGCTGAAAGGCAATAAGAAGAAAGACTCTAAATCTCTCTTCTTATTGTATCAAGCAGTGCATGAGAGTGTGTTTCCAAGGATAGCAGCAGCCAAGAGATCCAGAGAAGCATGGGAAACTCTCAAGATAGCCTATCAAGGCATGGAAAAAGTGAAGACAGCAAAACTTCAGTTGCTGAGGAGAGACTTTGAAACTCTCTGTATGAAAGAGTCAGATACTATTGACTCATTCTTCACTCATGTGATTGGTATGGTCACACAAATAAGATATCATGAAGAGACTCTTGAAGACAAGAGGATTGTTGAAAAACTCTTGAGGAGTCTACCCTCAAGATTCGATGTGATTGTCAGCACCATAGAGGAGACTAAGGATCTTACAAAGTTTTCAGTGGATGAGCTACATGCATCACTGCTGACCCATGAACAGAGATTGGGTAGGAGTGAAAACCCATCTCTTGAGCATGCCTTTAAGACCCAGATGTCTTTCGGAAGAGGAAGAGGGCAAGGCAGAGGAAACAAAAGAGGAAGAGGCAGAAGCCAAAACAGAGGTGGAAGGAACAACCCTTCACATTCACATGGAAGGTGAAATAGTCAAAATCATAGCCACGGCCAAGGCAGCAGCCAGCAGAGTGGTCAGCAGAATGCTCAAGGACAGAGGTATGATAAGTCCAATGTCCAATGCCACTATTGTAAAAAATATGGTCATTATGCTAATGAATGTAGAATGAAGCAGCATGATATGGGAAGTAGAACTAGTGCAAATTTCACTAGAGAAAATATCAGCCAAGATAATTTATTTTTAGCTTGTAATATGGTTGAAGAAAAGAATGAAGATTTATTGTTTCTAGACTCCGGTTGTAGTAACCATATGACAGGAAACATAACAATGTTTTCTATGTTAGATGAGAGTGTGAAGTCGCAAGTCACACTAGGAACTAATAGAAAAGTTTCTGTTATGGGAAAAGCAATTGTAAATGTTTTAACAAGGATAGGTGCAAAGAAATCCATAGCAGATGTTTATTATGTTCCAGGAATGAAGTGTAACCTCTTAAGTATTGGACAGCTTGTCCATAAGGGGTATAATGTTTTTTTTTAGGATGATGTTTGTACCATAATGGATAAACCACCCAGCAAACAATGTATTGTTGAAGTGAAGATGACAAGGAACAGGATGTTCCCTCTTAAAATGAGAGCAGATTTGAAGAATGGTGAAGAGAAAGCAGCAGTGGCACAAGAGACTTTCCAAAGCGAACCAAAATATGATAATTGGTTGTGGCACTTGAGATTTGGACATCTCAACTTTGGAGGTCTTAATCTATTGAACAAAAAAGGAACGGTAAGAGGTCTACCATTGATAGAGAAACCAGACAGCCTTTGTGAAGGTTGTATCTTAGGGAAACAACACAGAGAAAGTTTTCCTTACGGGAAAAGCATTAGGGAAAAATCACCCTTAGAAATTGTCCACTCAGATTTATGTGGACCAATGCAAACTCCATCACTTGCAAGAAGCCACTACATCTTAACATTCATAGATGATTTTACAAGAAAAACTTGGGTTTACTTTTTGAAAAACAAAAGTGAAGTGTTTGAAAAATTTAGCAATTTCAAAGCACTTGCTGAGAACCAAAGTGGGCTTCATATCAAAGTCCTAAGGACTGATAGAGGAGGTGAGTATATCTCTAAATATTTTTTACGTTTTTGTAGAGAAAATGGTATTCATAAGCAATTTACAAATAGATATAATCCGCAGCAAAATGGAGTAGCCGAAAGGAAGAATAGAACCATAATGGACATGGTAAGAAGTGTGTTAAAGGCAAAGCATTTGCCTAATGATTATCGGGTTGAAGCTGTACATTGTGCAGCGTACATTTTGAATAGGTGCCCTACAAAAGAAATTATGAACAAAGTGCTGGAAGAGGCATGGAGTGGCACAAAGCAAGGTGTCACACACATGAAGGTTTTTGGATGTGTGGCTTATGCACAAATTCCAGATCAGCTAAGGAAGAAGTTGGACAGCAAGGGGGAGAAATGTATTTTCATTGGATATAGTGAGGAATCCAAGGCTTATAGGTTGTATAACCCATCCACCAAGAAGTTTATTGTGAGTAGAGATGTTCAGTTTATTGAAGAGGAAGCTTGGGATGGAAGCATAGAGAAAACAGTGAATGTTAAACATTGTTTATCTCATGATGAAAATAATGATGAGTTGGCCAAAATACATCCCCAAACAGCAGCACCAACACAAGAGCAGTAATGCACACCCTTGAGGAGAAATGAAAGTGCTTCTCCAAGCACACCACAAGGAGGAAATTCAAGTGCTTCTTCAAGAATTTGTACATCTAATGAAAAATGTAAGAAGTTCATAAATTTAAAAGACATATATGAACAAGATATAGCAAATGAAGGTATCAATTCTTTGTTTGCTTTATATTTTCATGTTGATGATCCTGTTCATTTCGAAGAAGCTATCAAGGATAAGAAATGGATAGAAGCTATGGATGAGGAGATAAATGCCATAGAAAGAAACAAGACTTGGGATTTGGTTGAACTCCCAAAAGGTAAAGATGTCATTGGAGTTAAATGGGTCTACAAGACCAAGAGTAATGCTGAAGGAAAAATAGAGAGACACAAGGCAAGACTTATTGTCAAAGGTTATAAGCAGAAGCATTAGATAGATTATGAGGAAACTTTCGCACCGGTTGCTAGAATGGAAACCGTGAGAGCAGTGTTGTCCATAACAGCACAAAACAAGTGGAAAGTTTACCAAATGGATGTGAAGTCAGCATTCCTAAATTGAGTGCTAATGGAAGAGTTTTACATTGAACAACCTCTCGGCTATGAAAAGAAAGGACAAGAGCACAAAGTGTGCAAGTTGAAGAAATCTCTTTATGGGATGAAGCAAGTGCCAAGAGTGTGGTACAATAGGATAGATTCCTATCTACTGGAAAATGGTTTTGAAAAGTGTGAGGGAGAACCCACCCTGTACATCAAAGAAAAGGATGGAAAAATATTAATTGTAGTTTTTTATGTTGATGATGTTATTTTCACAGGTAATGATAATTACCTTATTGAAAATTTTAAAACAGTCATGAAAGAAGAATTTGAAATGACTGACATGGGTTTGTTGAAATACTTCTTAGGAATAGAAGTAGAACAAGATGAAAATGGGATTTTTATCTCACAGGAAAAGTATGTTAATGAAGTGCTTGAAAGATTTAACATGCAGGAAGGCAAAGTAGCAATCACTCCCACAGTGATGGGATTAAAACTCAGCAGAGAGGACAGCAGCAAGGATTTTGATCCTAGCTTGTACAAGAGCATAGTTGGCAGCCTCATGTATTTGACTGCAACTAGGCCCGACATAATGCATGCTATTAGTTTGATTTCCAGATTCATGGAAAAGCCAAAGGAAGCACATTGGTAGGCAGCAAAAAGAATTCTGAGGTATGTTAAAGGTACAAAAAGGTTTGGTATTTTATATACTACTTCAGAAAGTTCAGATTTAGTTGGATACACTGACAGTGATTGGGCTGGAAGTGTAGATCATCGGAAGAGCACTTCTGGTTATGTTTTTCACATGGGTTCAGGAGCCATTTCATGGGCTTCTAAGAAACAACCCATTGTAGCATTGTCTACAGCAGAGACATAATATGTGGCAGCTACATCAGCAACGTGTCAAGCAGTTTGGATGAGAAAAATGTTGAGAATTTTATGCGAAGAACAGGTAAAAGGGACAGTGGTTTATTGTGACAATAGCTCAGCTATTGCATTGTCAAAAAATTCAGTTTTTCATAAAAGGACAAAGCACATTGACACCAAGTTTCACTTCATACATGAATTGGTTAACAATGGTGAGATAGTTTTGCAACATTGTAGAAAAGAGGATCAATTTTGCAGATATACTCACAAATCCACTTGCGCAGAAAAGCTTTGAACATTTCAGGAAATGCCTGGGTATGCAGAAAAACACACCAGTTGAAATTAAGGGGGAGTGTTGGAAATTAATTCCAACTATTGAAGTCAATCAGCAGTAATTGCAGAAGTGAAAGAATTGCGGCACATTGAAGCCTTAGCAAAGGTGGTTGCCACTGTCTTAATGCAATTGCAAAAGGATTGGAAAGCCCACACAGTTGCAGTACAGAGAAGATAAGATTAGACCCCTTTGATATTTAATCTAAGGCGGTAGCCGATTTCTTAAGAGCAGAGTTTAATGTTCAGACTCAAAGTCTCGCCAACAGCACAGAGCTTTGATTACAGATTGAATCATGCTTTAAAGCCTTACCAATTTAATCAACGGAGTTAATGAATGAGGCGATAATTGCAAGTTATACTTGCAGTGTCTTGTTGATGTGGCGAGTTCCGCAAGCAGAACGGTTCACATATATTTCACAACAGAAATGTTTTAAAGTTCAAGTGTCTTGTTGATGTTGGAGGTCTGATGCGATCATCACAATCGGAGGTATCACATAAGTAATAACACAGCCCTTTTTGTTTTTGGCCGATGCGATGTGTTAAATCGCATGTTATATTGTAATCTCCCTCCACCGTAGCCGAAGTCCGCGGGTGGTCCCACAGACCACGCGGCAGTTCAAATGACAGTCGCAACCTTTTTGTTTTGGGCTCGATCACAACATCGCATCGGAGGCCTTTGTGTATTCGTCCCGATTGACATTTGAAGTCCAGACCCAGTGCATTCATAGGGCGGATTTCATATTGGCTCATCGCATCCGATCCTCAATCGGAGATCGGAACTTTTCCGATGGACCATTTTGTTATGTGTTGAAGTCTGGACCCGATGTTTTATAGGCTGGTGTTTATTGTATCATCGTGTCCGATAATTGATCGGTAATCGCAGTTTTTGTTTCGTCATTTTATTATGTTTAAAGAACTGACCCGATTCTTTTACAGGGTGGATTTAAGATTTGATTTAAGTTTTATTTTAATACTTTTTATGTTTTTATAATATGCACGGCATATATATATATAGTGAAAAGCCCGAGAGGCCACAGTAATGTTATTCTTATGATTTGCACAGCAGTGCGTTGTTTAAAAACAGAGCGTTTGTTTTGAGACAAAAAAGAAAAGAAATGCGCAGTCAGTGTATTGTTTTATTGAGACAGTGAAGTCTATTATGAGTACTGTGTTTCTGAAGCAGTCCAGATTTGTAATAGTTTTGTTTTGAATTTAATGAAATAGAATTTCATGTGGAAACTCTGTCTCCTGTAAGTAAATTTTTAATTTCTCTGTGTTAAAGAGGAGAGTATTACTCTCTCCATTGTTGTTCTGGAATTTTCAAAAATTCCCACATTTTCTGCAATGCCATTCTATAGAACATGGTTAAAGCATATGTCAGCGTAAAAATATTTTAACCTCTTGTCTAGAAAAAGGCATGAAAGTAATAAAACTATTCCCCATCTGTCGGCTGCCTGTAGACCACCGATTTCATTTGACCTAATAATTTCTCACTGAGCATAACCCGACTGTAAATGAAGGCCAAGTTGTATACAATCATCTTACGTGTGGAGCACCAGGATTCAATTGAGGGAATTATACATTCACACCAGGGCTGGAGAGACCTTGTATATAATCCCACATGAGCAACTTAAATTTCTCTCCACCGTGGCTGTAGGGTACCTTGTCTCCAAGCAATTATATAATGTCTTTTGAGATTTCATGTTGTTTAGGGCTTAATTAATGTAATGTGCCACTATAGCAGGGGTATTAAGAATTAATTTACTTAATGTATGGCAGGAGTTTTAATAGTTCGAGAAGGCAGCTAAGCTACTTGTCTTGCGGAAAGGGGAACCCCATCAATGATTGTTGGCGCTGCGATCCAGATTGGAAAAACAATCCTAAGAGGCTTGCAGACTGCGCCATTGGGTTTGGCAGGAATTCCATTGGAGGGAAGAATGGAAGATTATATGTGGTCATGGATCCCAACGACTACGATGCAGTCAATCCCCAGCCAACCACCCTGCGCCATGTTGTTATTCAAACGGAGCCTCTGTGGATCATTTTTCAGAGAGATATGGTCATCCAACTCAAAGAGCAGCTCTTCATGAATAGTTACAAGACAATCGATGGCATGTTCGAAATTAATTCCAACTTCAACTTAGCAGGAGGAAGGAATTTTTTATTATTATTTTAGTTCAAAGGACACTGCACCAGCAATTTCCTTGTTTAAGTTTGGCCCTCAACCGTGCATTCATTCCCTCATTTGAATAACCCTGCAAATCCATTTTTTTGGTTTATATGGCTATAGCCCTTCTTCGTGGTAAAAGTTTTGGTTCTAACACCATGCAACCCCGCACTATTTAACCCTCACCTACCCGCCATTAAAAGCTATCCACCAACTATCATAAAACCCATGCTTTGTTTCAATTTGAAACTCACCACGTCATTCCTATGGAACCCGCGACTCCATGTCACATAGCCCGCAGTCAATCACATGTTTTCGCAAAGGCCTCAAGCCTCGTCACCACACCATTCAACTCGCACAATGAACTGTACCCACCACCACTCCACATCGACAACCCAACAGCCAATCATATTCATATCGCATAGAATGGTGCCTACGTCACCAGAGGCCTGAAAATTTGCGATAAGGTCTGGCCCACCATCACCACGTCGTCAAGTCTTCAACCAATGGGAGCGTTTCACATCGATTGGGTGCACAATCAGCTAGCGCTCAAATGGATGCGATAACGCATTGAAACATTTTGCATAACTTTTGAAATCTACACAAATGAGGTTATAATGTTTAGAACCTTAGGTTTAATGTATTTGTTTAAATACGTTGCGATGTAATAAGGTTTGTAAACCTTGGTTTAAATATTTATATGTCGTGATAGTTTTATGCATTGAAAATTAGGATTAAAGGTTTATAATATATATATATTGTAAACATATAATGTTTACAATATATATATATATGTTATGTAGTGTGTAGAGTGTGTATGCCCGAAGGCAATGACTGTGTGTTAAAATGGAGAGCATAAATCAGAGTTTGTAGAGCGCTGTGTTTTGTAGTAGCCATAAGTTTTGTTTTGTAAATCAAGAACAAAAGTAGTTCTGAAGAATTTCATTTTGTAACAGTGTTTTGTCTAAATGAAAAATATTTTTTACTCCATCTATCTCTATATTGTTTTCGTTAAATATCTGTGTTGGAAGAGGAATTTTATTTCCTCTTTGTTGTTAGGAATAACCAGAAATTCTGACATGGTATCGGAGCTAGTCCAGGCTCTCAGTATTTACTGAAGAAGCTGAAGGAAGAAGAAGATTGTTGAAGTTTTCTCCAACAGAGTGAAGGTTCAGCAAAGTCAGGTATTTACCAAAATAGATTTTTTTGTTTGTTTTAAGGTTACATTCCATAGAACTGTAAAAGAATAAGTCTCAAGAGTTTTTAGAGACAGATTTTATCTCTCATCAATGAGAAGTTTTGGTTAAGAAACACAGTCAAGTTTTTAGCATAGTTCTATAAGCTAGCTATGGCAAGAGCCAACACAAGCACGAGTATGGGAAATACTCAACTCCCACAGTTCAATGGGAAGAACTATGACTATTGGGAAATCACAATGAGAGCCATGTTTGCCTCTCAAGATTTATGGGAGCTAGTTAAATATGGTTTCGAAGAACCAATAGATGAATAAGCATTTAATGCCTTAACACAAGCAGAGAAAGATTTTCTGAAGAGTAATAGGAAGAAGGACTCAAAAGCCCTCTTCTATCTGTATCAGGCAATGCATAAAAGCATATTTTCAAGAATTGCAGCAGCAAAGAAGTCAAAGGATGCATGGGATACCCTCCAGATATCCTATCAAGGAATGGAGAAGGTAAAGACAACAAAGCTTCAATTAATGAGAAGAGATTTTGAAGTCATTTTCATGAAAGAGTCTGATACAATAGACTCATTCTTCACATTGTTGATTGGGTTAGTTACCCAAATGAGATCTCATGGAGAGACAGTTGAAGAAAGAAGGATAGTGGAGAAAGTATTGAGGAGCTTACCCTCAAGATTTGATGTGATAATAACAACCATTGAAGAGACAAAGGATCTCTCAATTTTTACTGTTGATGAGATTCATGCATGATTGATGACACGTGAACAAAGATTGGGCAGAACCGCAAACTCATCTTTGGAGCATGCCTTCAAGACCCAAATGTCCTTTGGAAGAGGAAGAGGTCAAGGAAGATCAAACTACAGAGGCAAAGGAAGAGGCAGAAGCTAAAATAGAGGAAGAATTAACCCTGCAAATACAAGTGGAAGGGGCATCAACCAAAGTCAGAATCAAAGCCAAGGTAACGGCCAACAAGGTGGAAAAAATCAAGCACATGGAAAAAGGTACGATGAATCCCAAATCCTATGTCATTACTGTAAGAATTATGGCCATTATGCCAATGAATGTAAGAAGAAATAGAGTGACATGGGTATTAGACCCAATGCTAATTTTACCAAAGAGAATCTCAGTCAAGAAAATTTGTTTTTAGCATGTAATATGGCTGAAGAGAAAAATGAAGATATATGGTTTCTAGATTCAGGATGTAGCAACCATATGACTCGAAATATTTATATGTTTTCCATGTTAGATGAAAATGTAAAGTCTCAAGTAACATTAGGGACAAATCGTAAAGTCTATTTCATGGGAAAAGACAGAGTAAGTGTATTGACAAAGAAAGGAGAAATAAAAACCATATCAGATGTATACTATATACCTAGTATGAAGTGTAACCTTTTGAGCATTCGACAACTCATTCAGAACTTAGGCTACAATGTATTCTTTGAAGATGATGTATGTACCATCATGGATAAACCACAAAACAAGTAATGCATTGCACAAGTGAAGATGACAAGAAATAAAATGTTTCCTCTCAAGATGAGAGCAGATTTGAAAAAAGACGCTACAATGACAGCAGTGACACAAGAGACATTCCAAAGAGAAGAAAAAGATGAAAACTGGTTATGGCATTTGAGATTTGGACATCTCAACTTTGGAGGTCTAAACTTGTTGCACAGAAAATGAATGGTAAATGTATTTCCATTGATTGAAAGACCAGATAGCCTATGTGAAGGCTGCATCTTGGGCAAACAACACAGAGAAAACTTCCATCAGGAAAGAGCATAAGGGAAAAAGCACCCTTATAAATAGTCCATTCAGATTTATGTGGACCAATGCAAACATCATCATTAGTAGGCAGCCACTATATGTTGGCCTTCATTGATGATTACATATGAGAAACATGGTTATACTTCTTGAAATTGAAGAGTGAAGTGTTTGAGAAGTTCTGCCACTTTAAAGCTCTTGTTGAGAATCAAAGTGGGAAGCATATTAAAGTCCTTAGGACTGATAGAGCAGGAGAATATATCTCCAAACAATTTCTGCATTTTTGCAGAGAAAATGGGATACACAAGAAATTTTCAGAAATTTATACACCAGAGAAAAATGGAGTTGTTGAAAGGAAAAATAGAATCATCATGGATATGGTAAGAAGCATGTTGAAGGCAAAAAATTTGCCAAATGAATATTGGGTTGAAGTTGTACATTGTGCAACATATGGTTTCTGAAGAGTGTTATGAAATTTGCCAAATGAAATTTGCCAAATGCCCAACAAAGAGTGTTATGAACAGAGTTTCTGAAGAAGCATGGAGTGGCATAAAACAGTTTCTCACCCACATGAAAGTTTTTGGTTGTGTGGCTTATGCACACATTCCATATCAGCTGAGAAAGAAGTTGGATAGTAAGGGGGGAAAGTGCATATTTTTTGGATACAGTGAAGAATCCAAGGCATACAGATTGTATAACCTATCCACCAAGAAATTTATGATAAGCAGAGATGTAAAATTTACTGAGGAAGAAGCTTGTGATGGAAGAATTGAGAAAACAATGAATGTAAAAGGTTGTTTGTCTCATGAAGAAGATGAGGAAGAAATGGCTGAAAGGCATCCCTCGTTAGTAGCATCACCTCCACCAACACAAGGATAGCAAGGGACACCACAAGTAGGTATGAGAACACCCTTGAGAAGTGATGATAGTGTTTCTTCAAGCACATCACAAGGAGCAGATTTGAGTGTTTCTACAAGCACAAGTTCAACAAGTGAAAGAGGAACCAGATTCAGAAATCTGAATTAAATTTATGAGCAAGAAGAAGGTATCAAATCTTTACTTGCATTTTATTTTAATGTAGAAGATCCTATTCATTTTGAGGAAGTTGTAAAAGATAAGAAATGGATAGATGCTATGGATTAAGAAATAAGTACAATAGAGAAAAATAAGACATGGGAATTAGTTGATCTCCCAAAAGGAAAAGAAGTAATTGGGGTAAAATGGGTTTATAAAACCAAGAGCAATGTTGAAGGTAAGATTGAAAGGCACAAGGGTAGACTTTTTGTCAAAGGCTACAAGCAGCAACAAGGAAGAGATTCTGAGGAAACTTTAGCACCAGTTGCAAGAATGGAAATAGTAAGAGCAGTGTTGTCCATAGTAGCACAACACAAGTGGAAATTTTACCAAATGGATGTGAAATCAACGTTCGTAAATGGAGTATTGATGGAAGAGGTTTATGTTGAAAAACCTCTGGGCTATGAGAAATAAGGCCAAGAGCACAAAGTATGAAGATTGAAGAAAGCTATGTATGGGCTGAAATAGGCACCAAGAGCATGGTACAGTAGGATAGATGCCTATCTACTGGAAAATGGTTTTGAAAAATGTGAAGGAGAACCCACATTATACATCAAAGAAAAGGATGGTAAGATGCTCATTGTTGTTTTGTATGTTAATGATGTGATATTCACAGGTAATGATGCTTACCTCATTGAGAATTTTAAGACATTCATCAAAGAAGAATTTGAGATGACTGATATGGGATTGCTGAGATACTTCTTAGGAATAGAAGTAGAGAAAAATGAAAATAAGATTTTTATTTCTCAAGAAAAATATGTTAAAGAAGTTTTGGAAAGATTTAATATTCAGGATTGGAAAGCAGCAATTACTCCTACAGTGATGGGATTGAAATTGAGCAAAGAAGACAGAAACAAGGATTTTGATCCATGTTTGTATAAGAGCATAGTTGGCAGCCTTATGTATTTGATTTCAACTAGGCCTAATATTATGCATGTTGTAAGTTTAATTTCCAGATTTATGGAAAGGCCAAAGGAGGCACATTGGCAAGCAGCAAAGAGAATTATGAGGTATGTGGAAGGAACAAAGAGGTATGGTATTTTATACATGACTTTAGAAAAATTGGAATTTATTGGATATACAGACAGTGATTGGGCTGAAAGTATAAATGACAAGAAAATCACCTCTGGATATATTTTTCATGTGGGATCAGGAGTCATTTCATGGGCTTCTAATAAACAGCCAATTGTGGCTTTATCAACAGTAGAGGCAAAGTATGTGGCAGCTACAGCAGCGGTATGGATGAGGAGAATGTTAAGAATTTTGTGTCATGAACAGGTAAAAGGCACTATAGTTTATTGTGATAATAACTCAGCTATAGCTTTATCCAAGAATTCAGTGTTTCATAAGAGAACAAAACACATTGATGCAAATTAATTAAGGGGAGTGTTGGAATTTAATTCCAACTGCAACTAAGCAGGAGGACATCATTTTTTTATTTGAGTTCGAAGGACACTGCAGCAGGAATTTCCTTGTTTAAGTTTGGCACTCAACCATGCATTCATTCACTAGTTTGAATAACCCTACAAATCCAATTTTTTGTTTTATATGGCTGTAGCCCTTATCTATGGTAAAATTCGTGGTTCTAACAGCACGCAACCCCGCACCATTTAACTCTCACCTACTCGCCATTAAATGCTATCCACCAACTATCATAAAACCTGCACTTTGTTTCAATTTGAAACTCACCATGTCATTCCTGTGGAGCCCACGACTCCACATCCCATAGCCCACAGCCAATCACGCATTTTCGCAAAGGCTTGAAGCCTCATCACCACACCATTCAACTCGCGCAATGAACCATCCCCACCACCACTCCACGTCAACAACTGAACAACCAATCATATGCATATCGCATAGAATGGTGCCTATGTCACCAGAGGCCCGAAACATTGTGATAAGGTCTGGCCCACCATCGCCACGTCATCAAGTCTTCAACCAATGGGAGTGTTTCACATCGATTGGGTGCACAATCAGCTAGCGCTCAAATGGATGCGATAACGCATTGAAAAGTTTTGCATAATGTTTGAAATCCATGCAAATGAGGTTATACGGTTTAGAACCTTAGGTTTAATGTATTTGTTAAAATACACAGTGATGTAATAAGGTTTGTAAACCTTGGTTTAAATATTTATATGTTGTGATAGTTTTATGCATTGAAAATTAGGATTAAAGGTTTATAATATATATATTGGAAACATATAATGTTTACAATATATATATGTTATGTAGTGTGTAGAGTGCATATGCCCGAAGGTAGTCACTGTGTGTTAAAACAGAGAGAAAAAATCAGAGTTTGTAGAGCGTTGTGTTTTGTAGCAGCCAGAAGTTTTGTTTTGTAAATCTAGAACAATAGTAGTTCTGAAGAATTTCATTTTGTAACAATGTTTTGTCTAAATGAAAAAAGATTTTTTACTCAACCTCTCTCCATATTGTTTTCGTTAAATCTCTGTGTTAGAAGAGGAATTTTATTTCCTCTCTGTTGTTATGAATAGCCAAAAATTCTGACATGGCAGAGGAGCCAATGTCCACATTGCCAACGGTGCCTGCATCTCGGTAGAACATGTGACCAGCATTATCATCCATGGGCTTCACATCCATGACTGCAAACCTACTGGAAACGCCATGGTGAGGAACTCCCCGAGACATTACAGGTGGAGAATGATAAGTGATGGAGATGGAATTACCATTCTTGGGGCAAGAAATATCCAGGTAGATCATTGCTCCTTATCAAGCTGCATAGATGGTCTCATCAATGTTACTCGAGGGTCAGGTGCAGTAACAATTTCAAACAACTTTATGACACACCACGATAAGGTTTTAATCTCAAACCCAGTTTTACAATCGGAAAGTTTCAAACATTCCTATTGATGTCCTGCTCATCTATTTGCAATACTAAATGTTGTAGGACATGCTCCTGGGACATAGTGACGACTATACATGGGACGTTAACATGCAAGTAACAATTGCCTTCAGCCATTTCGAGGAAGGCCTCGTGCAACACATGCCCAGGCATCTAAAACGATTTGAGTTCACAATTTTTGATTCGTGTTCCATGTATTAACAATCAAGAAAACATTAAGCTTCAGAAGTTTATTCGTAAAATAATTTTAAAGGTATAATGAAGATGCCGACATGGAAAATTTCACGTGGTAAACAACGATTTCACCCACTGGGGTATGTATGTGATCGGTGGAAGTGCGAACCCAACAATTAAAAGTCAAGGAAATTGATTCATTGCGCCTGCCTATTCCTCTTGCAAGGAGGTAAACGTTGCTTCCTTAATCAATTTTATAGTTTTGACATTAGCAGAAAGAGTAGATGGAGTTATTAAATATGAATGAATGAACAGGTGACGAAGTGTGAAGACACACGAGAGAGTGTGTGGAGCCAGTGGAATTGGAGATCAGAGGGCAATCTGATGTTGAACGGGGTGTTTTTTGTTCCATCGGGCACGGGGGCATCGTTGAGCTATACAAAGGTTTCTAGTATCACAAAAAAAATTTCGTCTCTTGTTGCCTCCACCACAGCAAATGTCGGCGTTCTGAAATGCAGAAAAGGCTCCCCATGCTGACTTCAACAACACGACCCCCATGACAATCTTGAATTTCCTTTCATCTCACAATTACCTATTTCTTTGTTTTTCTTCGTGTAATAACATTCCTGAATACATTGGATGACCTAGTATTAATCACACACTGACTCCTGTGTGTGAGAACATGTTATGAGAAGTTATTCAACCCACCAACTTCGGCGGGCATGTATATGCCCTCCAACACACTCCACTATGGAGATTAAAGGGCAAGTGCATAAAAATTGTTGGTTGTTTCCGTTTACGTAATAATAATATGTATCTATTATGCATAAGCTAATATATATGGAGAGGCAGTTGTGGTTATTATACCTACCCCGCAGTACATATAAGCAACATGATTTTGTGATGAGATATTCCATTTAGGAAAAAACAAGGGGATGACATGTTCCATTTAGTTGTTTATTAATTTCCACTTAACCTAAAATGTGAACCGCATGGATGTGACGGAAAACATAGTTATTGTAGAAGTGTGATGACGGGTTGAACTTTACGATTTTAGGCAGATTTCTTTACAATTTAATAACACGACGTGGAAAATAATTGTAAATAAATATAGAAATATGTAAAGGAAGTTGTTATCGAGTGTTTGAGGTTGCATCTTTAATATTGAAATATTTGCACCTATGGAATTGGCGCAATGGAAAGTTGGGAAAACTACATTAATTTAATCGATATACAATACTTTATTCATAGGGTTTGAAAGGGTGAGATATATATAATACTTTATACATAAATGATTTGAAAAGGGGTAATATGAATGTGTCATTGTTATAATAATAATTAGTTGATTTACAACAGAATTTAACATAATTTTTTTAAATGTTTTTTGAAATAGTTTAAAAAAATATCGGAGGTTGTTTAAGGTAGAAATTTTCTATTATTATTTATAGTAAGCCTATCTTCTGCTTTTTAATATTTTAATATTTATATTGACAAGTTAGAGGTTTTGTTATAAAAGAAGGATGTGAAGCTAAAGAAACACACGATAAAATGGAAGAAACTCGCCATCAAAAGTAGAAAATACACAATTAATTTGATATGTGGTGATATCTCTTTTCGATATTTAGACCCATTAATTCAAATGAGCCAAATTTAAAATAAAATTAATTAGCATAGAATTACCTGCGAACTTGTGCCAACCTTCGAACTTGTGTGAATTTGTGCTTTGCACTTAATACTATTTTTTTTTCTGCCAGCGCCTGTAATTTCATTTTTGCTCTGCACATTTTTTTCTTTTGACTTTGGAATCTCGGCTTTGCAATCAACTTCTACGAGTGAAGTTAGAATTTATCATGAGGGTGGATGCTACAGGGTATACAAGCAGGGCTGGTCTGTTTCAGCTTTGATTTTAGGTAATTTTTCAGCTTTCTCTGATATTTAAGGGTTCCACTGTGTATCTAGCAATACATCTTCTGTTAAATGTCTTCAATGTTTTCATGTAGTATGGGAATACATATTCTTTGACAGTTGACCTAAATAAAATATCATTAGAAAAAAAGTGGATATGTTGTGTTTCCTTTGTGAATATTGGAACTTCCCAGTATAGTAAAGTTGGAACCAATATTTAAAGATATTGAGAGAAATTAATCAAATTTGAGTGAATGAACATTGAGATAATATGGAAGCTTAATTGACAGTGTATTATTTTAGGAAAAGTAAATCGTTTTTCTGTGCCATTTTTCATGGCATTTCCCTGAAATTTACCTCGAACTAAGAAGAAGAGATGGAATTATTTTAGTGGTTTCTGCTATAACTTAGACAGAGAATGTGGATTTTGGAAAATGCATGCTTGACACGTAGTAAAAATTTGTAACTGGTCAGGATTCTATAGTGATATACCTCATTGGCCATGATAACGATGTCGATTTAGTGTAGCCCAAAATCTAATGTCCTCCATGGAAATTGGATTTCTATTAGTCGTGCCATTTTAATTTGTGTCACAGTCCCAACAAGAGAGGCTCAAAGTTCTGACAAATTTGGCTTTAGCTATTCTTGACATTGACATTTATTTAGTCATCACCATCGATATTGTTGAAAATTCTGGTATGCTGCTATACCATGTTGGAAAATGGAAATAAACAACAGAGGGATGTGTTTCCCCATTTCAACAAAAAGGATGCAATATATGTGGAAATAAAAATTACACACAGACAAAGAGCAAGAACACATAGGAGAAGAATTATTTTTCATTCATTCATTCATTTCTCTCTTTCAATTCATTTGAAATACATAGTTTTATACAAAAAAAAAAAATGTGGAGGAGCTTGACAATTAATGTCAATTCAATGCTCGACCTAACACTAAACGACGCGGCGGATGAGTTGTCGCCGAGCTGACTTGACGACTTGCTTACATCACTATGGAGGGACCTTGGGGTATGGCTCATTCATCGGTGTTGTGCCCCCGCAGTAGATATCAGTCGTTGATCTCGGTCAAAGGGCGTCTGGTGAGGTCAACAACAGAGGCACCCTTTGGTTAAACAGTGGGGTTGCTTGTGCCCGCAGGTAAGCATTGATCTGGGATCGATGGTGACCGTGCCCGTTGATCTGCACAAGTGTTAACATAATGTCCGGTCCCACTACAAATAACATGCGAAGCGATAAACTCCTGAGATTGTGACGTGCGATTTGCGATCACATCGCATCACAACTTAAATAAGATAACTTGCGGGCGCTTAAAGGTAATTCATAAATTGTGCGAAGTGCAATATGTAGGCACTAAAAGGTAAACGGTAAAATGTGTGAAGTGCGATATGTGGGCACTAAAAGGTAAATATTAAATCATGTGAAGTGCAATATGCGAGTGCTAAAAGGTAAATGTTAAATCATGTGAAGTGTCAAATGCGATGCGATAAACGACGGGACATGCGAAAAGGCGAAAGGTAAATAATAAGCAAAATACAAAGGTTTGCATGTGGTTTTGGTATTGCGATAAGGTATGAAGGGTAGAACCAAATCGCATCGTGGAAATATAAGTTTCAGCGAAGTCTTAAGGGGAAAGGCTTAAAAATTATGGGCTGCGGTATGCAGGAAAAAGGTAAGTGAATGCAGTGGGTAAGGAATTAACACAGAGTAAAGGCTTGGGTACTCCATTTCTGATATTGCGTAAAACGCCTGCAGATTTCGATCCTGGGCTTTGTCCTTCCCTGAAAAAAATCAATGTAAGTGTGGAATTTTGGCAGTTTTATTCATGGCGATGGTTGGGAGTATTTCCAACACTCTCCCTTAATCACAATTGCTGCCATCAACCATTCCCAAACATTTTCTAAGGTAAACAAAACTTTTCTGTCCCAATGGATTTGTGAGGATATCTACAAATTGTTCCTCTGACCTGCAATGTTGCAACACAATTTCGCCATTGTTAACTAATTCCCTTATGAAATGGTATTTGGCATCAATATTCTTTGTTCTCCTATGGAAAATAGAATTCTTTGACAATGAAATTGTTGAACTGTTATCACAGAAAATTGTGGTTCCTTTGTCTTGTTCATGACATAAATCCCTCAACATCCTTCTCATCCAAACTGCTTGACATGCTACTGTTGTTGCTACTACATATTCATCTTCTGTTGTTGATAATAAAACGATTGGCTACTTCTCGGCATAGAAAAATTTAGGGGCTAATATTCGTAGGTGGGATAATTTTCCATGGTTTTTCCAAATAAAAGATTTTCCAATTTCCATTTTTTCTAAAATTAATTCGCTCAAATTTTATAATATAAAATTATTTTACCTTAAATATTTCCAAAATTATATAGAAAGTATATATAAAAACATAAAAAATTTGAATGTTTTTACAAATATATCACCAAATATTTTATAGTTTTCATATTAGAGATTAGCAAGATTCGCTAAGGTTTCTAAACTTTAAGATAAATCTCCATCCTTAAAATTTTCCCTACTTCTTGGAAGCCCATGAAATGGCTCCCGATCTCAAATGAAAAACATACCCTGATGTGTTCTTTCTGTCATCAACACTTCCAGCCCAATCATGTTCAGTGTAATAAATAAGCTTAAAATCATTTGTTTTGGAGTATAGAACACCATATTCCTTTGTTCCATTTACATACCTCAATATTATCTTGGTTGCTTGCCAATGTGTCTCCTTGGGTGTCTCCATGAATCTGGATATCAAACTTACTGGATACATTATATCAGGCCTATTTGCAGTCAAATAATTTAGACTTCCAACCATGTTTTTGTACAATTTCAGATTGACATTCTTGCTGCAATCTTCCTTGCTCAACTTCAACCAAATGACAGTTGGAGTTGATGATAGCTTGTTTTTCTGCATATTGAACCTTTTTAAAAATCTCTGCAGCATAATTTGTTTAGGAGATAAAAGTTCCCTTTTCTGTTTTCTTTACTTCCATGCCCAAAAAATGTCTTAATAATCCCAAGTGAATCATTTCAAACTCACTTTTCATGACTGCTTTGAAATCAGCAATGAGAGAAACATCATTGCTTATAAAAATCAAATCATCTATATACAAAAAAACAATAAGGATCTTGTCGTCATTTTATTTGATGTAGAGTGTGGGTTCACCATCACACTTGTTGAACCCATTGTCCATCAAGTATGTGTCAATCTTGTTGTATCGTGCACGTGGTGCTTGCTTCAGCCCATAAAGAGCTTTTCGCAAATTACACACCTTGTGTTCTTGGCCTTATATTTCATAGCCAGGAGGTTGTTCAACATACACTTCCCCTTTTAGCACTACATTCAATAATGTTGACTTCACATCCATTTGATAAAATTTCCATTTTTGTTGTGTTGCTATAGACAACATTGTCTGCACTGTCTCCATCCTTGCAACTGGTGCAAATGTTTCCTCATAGTCTCTTCCTTGTTTCTCCATGTAGCCTTTGACAACTAGCCTTGCTTTGTGCCTTTCTATCTTGCCTTCAATGTTTCTTTTGGTCTTATATACCCATTTCACTCCAATAACTTATTTTCCTTATGGGAGGTCCACTAACTCCCATGTGTCATTCCTTTCTATTACTCCTATTTATGCATTCATTGCTTCAATCCACTTCTCTTCTTTGACTTCATCTTCAAAATGGATTGGGTCATCAACATGACAAAATAATCCAAATAAATAATTCAGACCAACACTATTATCAACTTCTTCTTGCTCATAAATTTCACTTAAATTTATGAATTTTGGTCTTCTTATACTTGTTGAAGATGTGCTTGGAGTTGCACTTGAACTCAAGGGAATTTTTGATCCCTGTGGTGTGCTTGGAGAAGCACTTCCTTGGTTGTCAAATGTTGTCTTATTTCTTGCTTGTGGTGTGCTATGTTGAGCTTGTGTAGCTGAAGGAGGAGCCATCGTTGAGGAGTTACTTGCTGCAGTGCATTCCTCTTTCTCTTCATGAGACATACATGTCTTCACATTTATTGTCTTCTCTAAACTTCCATCCCATGCTTCTTATTCTATGAGCTGGACATCTCTGTTGACGATTAATTTCTTGGTTGATGGATTATAAATCTTTTATGCCTTGGATTCATCATTGTATCCAATAAATATACATTTCTCCCTCTTTCTATCCAACTTCTTCCTTAACTGATCCAGGACATGCTCATATGCCACACATCCAAACACTCTCATGTGAGTGAAAAGTTTCTTTATTCCACTCCATGCTTCTTCTGTAACTCTGTTCATCACACTTTTGGTTGGACATCTATTTATAATATATGCTACATAAGAGACAACTTCTCCCCAATAATCATTTGGAAAAAAAATTTCCTTCAACATACTTCTTTCCATGTCCACGATGGTCCTATTCTTTCTTTTTGCTACACCATTTTGCTGATGTGTATACCTTGTGGAAAATTTCTTGTGTATTCCATGCTCCCTGTAGAAACATAGGTTAATTCTTTCGAGATATATTCTCCACCTCTGTCATTTCTCAACACTTTTATGTAGCTCCACTTTTCTTCTCAACAAGATCTTTGTAGTGGTAGAACTGTTCAAACACTTCACTTTTCTATTTTAGGAAATAGACCAATGTCTTCCTTGTGTAATCATCTATAAATGTCAAAATATAATGACTTCCACCTAATGATGGCATTTGCATTGATCCACATAAATCTGAGTGGAAAATCTCCAAAGGTGTCTTTGTCGTTATACTCTTTCCTATTGGAAATGATTCTCTGTCTTGTTTTCCCAAGATGCAACCTTCACATAGGTTGTTTGGTTTCTCTATGAGTGGTAATCCATTTACCATGCCTTTTCTATGCAACAAATTCAAACCTCTGAAATTGAGATGACCAAATCTCAAATGTCATAACCAATTCTCATCTTTCACTTCTTCTTGAAATATTTCTTGTGTGAAAGCTACCACAACACCTCCTTCCTTCAATTCTGATCTCATCTTGAGATGAAACATTATATTGCTTGTCATGTGCACTTTTGCAATGAGCTATCTACTTGGAGGTTTATCCATGATTGTGCACACATCATCTTTAAAAAACACATTGTAGCCCTTTTGCACGAGTTGTCCAATGCCTAGAAGGTTACATTTCAGGCCAGGGACATAATCGAAATCTGGCACGAACTTCTTCTCTCCCTTCTTTGTCAGAACATTTACTCTCCCTTTTCCCATGACAAAGACTTTGCTATCAATCCCCAATGTCACTTCAGATTTTACACTTTCATATAGATTGGAAAACATTGTTATGTTTCCAGTCATATGGTTACTACACCCTGAATCTAAGAGCCATATATCTTATTGTTTTTATTGTGCTACATTACAAGCTAAAAACAAATCTTCATGGTTCCTCTTTTATTTTGTAAAATTTACACTTGGTTTACTACCCATGTCATTTTTCTTCCTTCTACATTCATTTGCATAATAACCATACTTTTTGCAATAATGGCATTGCACATGAGATTTATCATACCTCTGTCCTTGTGCTTGATTCTGGCTTGAGCCTTGGCTTGGATTCTGATTGCTGCCCCTTCCACTTGTTCCTGCAGGGCTGCTTCTTCCACCTCTGTGTGGGCTTCTTCCTCTTCCTTGGTATTTTGATCTTCCTCGACCTCTACCTTGACCAAAATACATATGTGTCTTAAATGCATGCTGCAATGAGGAGTTTGTTGCTCTGTTTAGTCTGTGCTCATGAGACAACAGTAATGCATGAAGCTCATCCACTGAGAACTATGAGAGACCCTTTGTCTCTTCTATGGCCACAACTATGGCATCAAACCTTGATGACAGACTTCTTAAGACTTTCTCAACTATTATCCTCTCTTCAAGTGTCTCACCATGAGACTTGATTTGGGTAACCAACCCAATCACATGTGTAAATAATGATTCTATATTATCAAACTCTTTCATACAAAGAGCTTCAAAACCTCTTCTCGACATTTGAAGTTTTGTTGTCTTCACCTTTTCCATGCCGTGGTAGGCTGTCTGGAGGGTATCCCATGCCTGCTTGGACTTCGTTGCTATTGTAACCCTTGGGTCTTTCATGCACTGCCTGGAAAATATAGAAGAGGGCTTTGGATTCCTTCTTCTTATTATCTCTCAACAAATCTCTTTCTTCTTGTGTCAAATCATTATATGTTGTTTCATCTGTTAGTTCTTGGAAACCATATTCCACCAACTCCCAAATATCTTGTGAGGAGAACATGGCCTTCATTGTAATAGCCCAATAATCATAATTCTTCCCATTGAACTGTGGTATTTATGGATTATTCAAGCTTGTGCTTGCTGCTGCCATCTTGACTATGAAAACAACTTTCTCGCTGCTCAAAATAACCTTTCAACTTCTTCAATAAAGAGCTTGTTCTTTCACTGAGAGCCTAGACCTGCTCTGATACCCTGTTGGAAATTCTAGTATGCTGCTATACCATGTTGGAAAATGGAAATAAACAATAGAGGGATGTGTTTCCCCCTTTCAACACAGAGAATGCAATATATGCAAAATTAAAAATTACACACAGATAGAGAGCGAAAACACACAGGAGATGAATTGTATTTCATTCATTCATTTCTCTCTTGTGATTCATATGAGATA
Organism: Pinus albicaulis; assembly: GCA_034641835.2. Taxonomy (NCBI): domain Eukaryota; kingdom Viridiplantae; phylum Streptophyta; class Pinopsida; order Pinales; family Pinaceae; genus Pinus; species Pinus albicaulis. The sequence goes on from CM076580.1 coordinate 1,121,921,718, forward strand.
GATATTTTTATACAAAAGAAAAAAAATGTGGCGGATCTTGAAAATTAATGCCAATTCAATGCTCGACCTAACACTAAATGATGCAGCAGATGATTTGTCGCCGAGTTGACTTGACAACTTGCTTACGTCACTGTGGAGGGACCTCGGGGTATGACTCATTCATCGGCATTGTGCCCCCGCAGTAGATATCAGCTATTGATCTCAGTCAAAGGGCGCCCGACGAGGTCAATAGTAGAGGCACCCTTTGGTTAATCAATGGGGCTACTTGTGCCCGTGGGTCACCGTTGATTTGAGATCAATGGTGACCGTGCCCATTGATCTGCACGGGTGTTAACAAAATGTCCGGTCCTGCTACAAATAACATGTGAAGCGTTAAACTCCTTAGCTTGCAATTTGCGATCACATCACATCGCAACTTAAATAAGATAACTTGCGGGTGATTAAAGGTAAGTCATAAAATGTGCGAAGTATGATATGCAGGTGCTAAAAGGTAAACTGTAAAATGTGTGAAGTGCAATATGCGGGCGCTAAAAGATAAATGTTAAATCATGTGAAGTGCGATATGCGGACACTATAAGGTAAATGTTAAATCATGTGAAGTGTGAAATGTGATGCGGTAAATGGCAGGACATGCGAAAAGGCGAAAGGTAAGGAATAAGCGAAATACAAAGGTTTGCATGTGGTTTTGGTAATGCAATAAGGTATGATGGGTCCCACGAAATCGCATCAGTGGAAATAAAAGTTTTAGCTAAGTCTTAAGGGGAAAGGCTTAAAACTTGTGGGGTGCGATATGCGGGCAAAAGGTAAGTGAATGCAGTGGGTAAGAAATTAACCCAAAGTAAAGGCTCGGGTACTCCAGTTCTAATATTGCATAAAAATGCCTGCGGATTTGGATCCTGGGATTTATCCTTCCCTACAACAAAATTCAATGTAAGTGTGGGCTCCTGTCAATTTTATTCATGGAAATGGTTGGGAGTATTTCCAACAGATATCTGCATATAATTCATTTCTCTCGAGACAACAAAAGGAGAGATCACAAAGAATATGTTGGATCATAATGGATTAAATTTATTTGTTCTGAGCCATTTGATGGAAAAATATAGTTAGTTAATGATAACATATTAGCAGGTAATTTGGAATGTGATTGTCAACGCACACCTCCTCGAGAGATCCCATAGAGTGTTCCCGCATTCTACTCTCACTAGTATTCACTAGTATTATTCCAGGGGATCTTTGTGCTCCCTTTTCCATCAAAACGACCTCAAACTTACGGCATTACAAAAAAATTAGGCATGCCCAATAACTACAAGATATGTGTATTCTAATTATTTTTAATTTTCCTAGTCAATTGTAAGAGATTATTAGTTCGAATTGAAAACAACACCAATGAAAACAATATGTTGATGATGGTGTTGCCAATCCAAGGTATACATCTTTCGGATATTAAATTTATGATAGAAGGAAGAAACAAGTACAAAAAGGGAACGAATTGTTAGAGAGAACACTACATTAGTTTTATTAAAGGAGATATATATATATATATATATACAGGTCAGAAACAATTATAACTACTAAACGGTTCTCATAACTAATCCTACAACTAACTAAAGATTAATTCTTTAACATTCCCCCTTAATCTTGAGAGTTACATTTTTTTTATGCCTAAATTTTGACATTGAAATTCAAAATTAATTTTTCCTAGCTGTTTGGTGAAGATATTCGCTAGTTGTTCCTTGGAATCGCAAAATTTGAGAAAAATATCACCATTCTTGATGAGTTCATGAATGAAGTGAAAAGCAACACCCAACAAGAAATAACAACAAAGCAGAAATAACACCAGCCACAGTCTATGTGCTTGGCCTCAAAGGCATGTAAAAGCTCGGTCTCAAACTCCAACATCGACTTTTAGAGGAATCTCACTGAAAAAAAACAAAACAACAACAATCGAATCTCATAAAATAGATGAGGTGGGATAGATACCCGTAGCCTGCCTTAAGAAGGAAGCAACTAACAAATCAACACAGTAGTGGAAAAACTGGATTGGTTTCCAATATTCCTATGCTAAATCTTGTTGTGTGGATCAATAATTTGTCATGAAGATCCAGAAAATAAAAATTAGGAAAGTATGAAAGACTTTTCTCTTCTGTGGTTCTGCACATCCACTTCACACACGCAGTGGAAGGTTCACTTCAACGATGTAATAACAAATATACCTTTCTCTCTGACGGTTCTGCACATTCTCTTCATACAAAAAATGGCAGGTTCACCTCAACAACAAACAGGAACATGTGGCTCTCGATCCTTAGGTTAGAATCACATAATTTTGTCATGTTACAGGGAAAGGATAACTGTCATGGTGGAGATATCTGCTTTAATGCAAAAGATATTTATGTAACAGGAAATAAATTGGCTGATGTGTCAGTCACCTTAAAGAGAGGAATCCAAAATGGCATATCCACTGAGCGAACTGCTTAACTAGCAGCAAAAGGAAGCAACTGGAATGGAGGTTCTTCACACAAGCGAACAAAGGCTCTTCATACAAGAGAATGACAAAAAAAATTGGAAGGAATCCCTCGTGCTCTTCACTCTATAGCCAGCTCTGACAGGTTGCTCCTTCTCCCTCGACAACAAGCTCCTCACTCTATGGCTCGCTCTGATACCGTGAGAGAAGGAAGAAACAGATACAAAAAGGGACCGAATAAAAAATCCAGTGCAGGGCTCTAACATCATTGAAATTTTTTTTGGGAAATCTTACATCCACTCTTGGTTCTATTGGTTAACATCCTTGAAAAAACAAAGGACCCAATTAGAAAGTAAGAGTATAATTGCAAAACCTGAAAAACCTAATTATAAATCGAAAAGGTGAGGAATACACATTAGGGTTTCTAGAGATTGAGCAGTCAATCCAGGGGTATTTTGGTATTCTAAACCCATTGGTAAAATCCAAACAATTGTTGGATTTGAGCATCATCTTGTAAAATAAATTGACCATCTTAATCCCAAAGAGCCAAGTCCATTGACAGAGGCTCAAGGAGACGTAGCCCAAGTGTTCATGGTGAAATCCTTTATTATGTCTGTTGTTATGTGTTGTTGGTTAATTTGTTGCAATTTATGGTTGATGTACATGCTTTTAATCAGCTTAAACAAATTTTTAATTGCTCACACATAAAGCCTTAAACCAGTTAAAACACATAGACCTGAATCAAGAATTCAATTTCGCACATGCATGTATAAGAAATATCCTTAATTTTTTTTAATTGAGTGGGAGGTGCTTGCATAGAAAAACAAGTTAGCCAGCCATATCAGATCAGGTTGGTATCAGAGCACTAGGTTGCTTGCTTGACATAGCACTAGGTTGCTTGCTTAACAGAGCACTAAGTTGCTTGCTTGACAGAGCACAAGGTTTCTTGCTTGACAGAGCACAAGGTTTCTTTCTTGAAAAAGCACTAAGTTTCTTGCTTGACAGAGCACAAGGTTTCTTGCTTGCTTGTTTGACTTGAAGGGTGTTTAACAGTGCAAATAATTTAACTCTTTGCAAATTGACTGATGTTTACAAGTTTGAGTTTGCTAGAGGTGAAGGGGAGCTACTGCTAGCTAAGTCCAGAAGAGGACAATAAGGAAGAAGGCTGAAAGTATCCTCCTTACCCAAAGGGCCTCAGGGAAACCCTTGAAGCACAAGAGGGATTGTTTGCAAAAGAGGTTGCTTGAAGAAGAGATACAAGATGTAGATAAGAGCTTGAATCTATAGCCAAATTGTTTTTGAATCTTTTTCAATTGTTTTTGAAGCTTTTTGAATTGTTGTGAAGATCTTTCATTCATTACAATTGTGATGGCAACTTCATCAAGTGCTGATTCTAAACCATCCTCCTTTGCAAGACTCTTTGGTAAAGAGATGTTGCAGGACTTTCACATCATGAAAGATATGATGCAACATTTGTATGAATATGTAAGGGAGATCACTAAACTTCAAGAGAAGTTGGTTTCTATGAAAAAGGAGAAGCAATAACTTCTTCAAAATATGCATAAGATGGAGATTCAGCTCCATGATGCCAAAGAAGCCTTAGCGAAGAATGTGCTTGAAGAAGAGGTAACTAAGTCAAATTCTTCTTAAATTTCCTCTCAAGATAAATGTGTAGGTTCTTTTGCAAAACACGCTAGAGGAATAGGGTCCAAATTGATGATGAAAATGGGCTATGAAGGTCAAGGATTAGGCAAACATACACAGGGCATGGTTGAGCCAATTATGGTTGAGGAAAGGCCTAAGTATTTGGGTCTTGGCTATGGAAAATTTTATGGAGAAAGTTATAAATCCATGAAGGCACTTGAAACAGTTCCAAGAAGGAATTTTGTTGCAGGTTAAAACCATCAAACATGTAAAGTTTGCAATCAATATGAATGCAATTGTTTGAAACCCATGTTGCAGCAAGATGCTTTTAGGCATGCAGCATATGGCGAACAAGAGAGTTGTGATAGCTCTAAGGACATGAAAAATGTTTTTGGTCTTCAAAAGAGAGATGGAACATATTCAAGTTCATCTTCTCAAGAAGGTGAAAAATATGAACATTCAAAGCAACATTCAAGGTATAATTCTTCCTATAATCATGCTTTTTATGATTATGTTAAGCATGAAAAATCTGCATGCATGAATGGGAGAAAAAGTTGTTGTTCATATTGTGGTTTGAATAACCATCAAGTTTCGAGATGCTAGAAGAGAATGATAGCATACATGAAACAGTTCAAGAAAAGGTGACTTGAATAGAAGATGAAAAATATTTGCACACATTGCCATAAAAAGGGACATCTCATTGCCCAATGTTGGACACTGCATCCAACCACCCATCCAAAACACATGAAGCAAGAGGATTAAAATACTAGCGAAAATGTGACCAGAAATTCCATCATCGATGTGAGTCCAGATGATTCACAAGAAGAAGATGTTCAGCAGGAAAAATCGCCATTGAATTGGGTTGGCAAGAAATGGCTCAATTTCTTGACCAAGTAAGGCATGCATTTGCTTTGTACATAGATGCAAATTTCAGCCTTATGTATGCCTGAATATTTGTTGAAAGTATGAAAATTTGCAGTAGATTATCACAACTTGTAGGATACAATATTGTATGTGAATGTTTTTTTGTTGAAGGCATTTCGTTTTGTTGCAAAAATTCATCGTGTAGGTGTAAAATATGGGTATGTTACTCGCTTATGTTGCAGCAATATCATTCAATTCAGCTCTTATAGTCACGCACATGTTTTGGGATTATGTTCTTGTTTGTACTTGAAAGGAAGAGTTGAAAGTGTACATATGCATGAGTTTGTATGTGTAAATGGAAAACTTGTAAATAGGTTTATTGTACATAGATACATGCATGAGTGTTTTCAATAAGTACCATGTTATATATCGACTTGTGTCGATTGTGTCGCACACATGTTTTCCGACTTGTGTCGATTGTGATGCACACTTTCCATATCCTCTTGTGTCGATTGTATTGCACATTTCATGTCGACTTGTTTTTGATGTCACATGTTGCATGAATTATGTTTTACTCAAGGGTGTTTGTCGATTGTGATTCGATAAATGGATGCACCAATGTGCAAGAGGATCGCCATGTATGTGATGTTAGAGGAAGGTGACAATCAGTGCTTTGAAGAAGCAAAAAGAGGTGGTCTTCATTTCAATTATTGCATAAGGTTTTCTTTTCAAGATTGATCATGTGTTCTTGTGACAATATGTTATAGGAATTTTTGGTCCATTCAGTGAAGAAGTGGAGAAGATGTAAAGTGATTTACCACCATTACAAAACAAGTTGGTTTCTTGTGTTGACACCAAGAGTTCACTCATATTGCAAGCTTAATTTGGATAAGAGGATTTCCAAGAAGAAGCTTGTATGCCTTTGTTGCAAGAGGGACTTCATTCTCGGTGTGAAGGCTAACAGTTTACCAAGCACATAGAGAGAAAATTGGTAAATCAGGGTATGCATCAGTTTATAGCAGACAACAATGCTGAAGTGGATCAACAACAGCTAGAGATAAGTGGTAAAGAGAAATATCTAGTTGCGGTGCAAGGCATGTCAGGGTGATTTATAAAGAGACTTATCAAGAAAAATTAGTTGATATAACTTGAAATCAGCAGAGTGTTGAAGTTCAAGGCAGATAATCATAAGCTTTTTTGGGTCCAAAAGTCCGTCAGTGGGAAGGACTGATCAGATTGGGATCAAGGCCTAAGGATTAGCTAAAATTTTGAAAGTGCTAAAAAATACTTCAAACCAAGACGAGAGTGTAGAGCTTGTCACCAGGATTACAACGCAGCTTTTTTCATCAAATAATGAGTTTGTATGATTGAGTTATGACCTATTGTTCGCTTTCTAAAACAAGTTCAAAACCGGATCGACCAAAAGAGTGGGATCTGAATTGGTGGTTGTCATGGATTCTTGAACTCTACATATAGAATCGAAGATTGCACAGTTGCGGAAATGTTGTAGGTGGAATGGAGAACCGTGATCCAGTCAACAACGAGGGCTGAACGATGGTGATTAGATCATCGAAGCAGCAGTGGGAGATCAATGGGAGAGATCTCATTGCAGTGGAGAAACATCGCACATTGCACAGAACAGAGTTTACTGTTAAAGAGCTTCGCAAACTTAAAAATTTTAAACTGTGATGCGAAATAAGGAGGTGGAGAGATAACAACGATCGTCAGATTTTTTATGGCCTAAATATACCTCAGGATGAGAAAAGTAGAATGTAGGGTAACATCAAACCACGCTTAATCTGGTAGCTAGCCCTACCAGATCGAGAGAGGGCTCTCTCCTGGTCAATCTCAGAAAAAATAATTAGTGAGGCTTGAGATGACTTGAATTAAGGCTGATTTTAGGCTAGGTATATATGTAAAATAGTTTGATTTGGTTTTGAGGGTGTTTGTTGGATCAAAGGGAAGGGTAGATTTTGGGTCTGGGAAATGAGTAGTTTTGCAGGGATCTGATTGGGGCAAGGTAGGAAATTGTTTTGACGCTTTCAATTTTGAATGAAATGGATAGCTCAGACCAGTGAGGAGTTGAAGAGGGAAAGAGACTTTCATGAATCGTCTTCAAACAGTTTAAAACATAGAAAATTAAACAAAAACTAGGTAGAGCACTGCAAATCTAATGAATTCCACCTTTATCCTTGTTTGTTTAACTTAAGAAGAAATAAGAGGGAATATGATACACATAAAGCACCAGTAAACATACATTAACAAAGAGAAACACATCATCAAAACAAAGAGCCACATGAATCCGAAGGAGTGTTGCAAACCCTGGTCTATTCCTTTGCCAAACTGCAGAGATGAAATGTACAATGATGCTCAAAGCATTCCCAACTGTCCAACCATGAAAATGACTAAAAAACTACAAGATATAGACAAGCATAACTCATCCCCATGCCTATAGGGGTCGAGCTCACTAGTTTAGGAGCTATTTCAACAAGATCTAAACTAAGAACTAGAAAATAGGCAGTGGAACAACTTGCCTCTATAAGATAGGAAACTGATTCATTCAGTTGCATTTCACCTTTTGAGGGATGAATCTACCTCCATGAGTAAACATTTGAAAAAATTACATCAATACCCATAAAATTACATCAAATTACATCAATATTTTTACATTTGGAAGTAATAAAGTCAAACTGGCCAAAACTAGGCGAAAAACAGAGTTACTGAGTAAAAAATGAGCCAAAATCCCCAATGCGTCGCACCTGATTTCTCTATACATCGCGCCAGTTTGGAGCTGATTTTGGAGGACTTCCCTTGATCCAAATTGGCTCCAAGTGGGCTTTTTGGAAAGGTTTTCCTGTCTACTTTCTAACACAAGTGGAATTTCTAAATTTGGTCTTCATTTTCCCCTCCAAAAATGAGTTCTCCCAACACTGCTTCCTGTGTGTCCAAAAAGGGGCAGAAAGGTCATTTTTAGGGTGTTTTTGACCCTTCTAGAAGCCCAAAACCTGTCAAAATCTCTTTTCCATGGGTAGGAATGCATAAATATTCATGAAAAATCCAAAAATACAAATTTTTACCCCAGAGGAGCTCCCAATCATAAGCGCGCACCAAGTGGCACGACGCGTTGAGCTGAAAAATCTGTGTTTAGGCCAAAAAAATCAAAATTTGCAAAATGTGTCCCAAATTCCTTGAAATTTGGGCTGAGTGTCCTCTATCATGCACTATGCTGGGCCAAGGAAGCCTTGGCCAAAATTTGAAGTCTATCATGCCTTTTCCGATGCTTTAATGCCCTCTTCAACTTAGCCTTCAGGATCTTGATTCGTGCCTTGCAAACATGATTTCTTGCCCAATAATGATTCGCCATGTGCCTCAACATGTTATTTTCCTTTTTTGCCTTCTCCAACAGCTTCTCCAAATGAATATTGACCCTTTCAAGCCAATTTTCGCGATCAGCCTCAATCTCTTGCTCAATGGATGTCATCTCGGTTTGGCTCCTTTTGGCGGCTTGTCGGTTCTCACGTATATTTTGCAACTCCATGATAGTTTTCTGATCTTCCAACTGTTTTTTTCTCTGCTCAAGGTAGTTGATTATCCATTCGGCTCTTTGCAACTTGACAGACAAAGTGTTTATTTCCGCCTTCTGCTCCTGAACAACCTCTCTCAGCTTTGAGCTAGGAGAGCCCAACTCATCATCAATGAGTATGAAATCTGTATCCTGGCCTCCTGAAGGCCCCTCATCCTGCATGGGCCTTTTACCCTTGTCTTGTACCTGTACTACTGATGAAGGAAGCGAGACCCCTTCCACCCCGGGTGGAGATAATACTCACCTGGCTGCTGCAAATAATCTTCTAGTGCCTCTCTGATAAGTGACAAACACCGGCATACTAGTGGCTTGTGTCTCATGACCTTCATGCTGATATGAAGGTTCACTTGCCTCATGAAAAGCCTCCAAAGGTACCTGAGAAGCTGTGAAGAAATCATTAGAAATGAAATCCTCCCATGAAATACCCTACAAGCTGAGCTGATGCGTAACCACAATTCTGATGAGTGCAAAGTGATAGATATTGCTATACTGCTGCTCAAGAGTTTTCCTTTGCACGAGAGTGGTCATATTCTCAATATTCCGGCACATGAAATAAGGGAGGTTCATCATCCTCACCCTGGTGAAATGCATCAGCAACCTGATATGATAGGCATAAAGACGTGAAAACCGGCCTTCACAATTGAAATATTTGATAATAAGTTTCATCAAAGGAGCATATGAATCCTTTAGGAACCGGAAGGGAAAAAATCTGCTGAGTTGTCTCACAAAACTAGGCTTGATATATGGTTCATAGTGTACCCTGTCAACCTGCTGCCTTTTGTTCCATTTTTCTCCAACATTTGGAATTCTAGTTGCTTGAGAGATAGTTTCAGGTGTTAAAGTGAATGTCACACCTGCAAGGGTGACTTGGTTATCATGTAAATGCAACATGAACAATCGGGCCAGCTCTTGATGGTGGTGGACCCTAGCAACCATTTCACAAAATTCATAACAAGACTGTTGTTGAAAACATGCCATAGCAAGTGGACAAGCCTGCAGCTCAACCAACGAAGTGGGCTCCTCCCTCACATGTATGCCACTCTTGTGAGGTCATCTAGGTGCATGCAATTCAGTTGTGGAGTCACTGTCTCGGTCATAAGAAGTATCTGTCTCCATGATTTCCAAAGTCTAGGTAGTTTTGGATGAATATGAGGAGTTTGGTGTCTTTGGTTTTGTTTCCAAATATGTAATAATATGGAAGGGACTATGGAGGGAGAGGGTAGGGAAGATGATGGGATATTTCCAAGTGAAATCTGTCAATTAAAGAGTTACGGGACAGCCATTAGGTTTTTTGGGATAGCATTGGGGTTTTGGGAAGTTTATAATTGGGATGTGGGGTAATGGGAATGGGATAAGAAATGAGTGATCTAGGGATATAAGGGAATATGGAAATGGACTAATGTAACAAGATAGTCAGTGAGGAGGGAATGACAGGGTGGGGAAGTAGGAGTGATGGACACAAAACCAAATCATAAACCCTATAGGAGCATTCTTCAAACAAGATAATAAGGTTTGAATTTTTTATTTAAATCCTCATAAAAAACACAAGACCATGTTCATTGGCAATGGAGAGTCTACTTAACTGACTTGGACAAAGAGGGACCGAGCCGATTTGAAATGTGAGAGGAATGGCAGTGAATTTTTTTTCCGGCCCTATGCGTCACGCAAAAAACCCAGTGCGTCGTTTAACTTCAATGCATCGCGCATGAACAATCTCACCACAGTGGGGACCGACCCAATGCGTCGCACCTGCCCAATGCTTCGCGACACCCAGCCAATGTGTTGCGCGACTGAACTTGCAAAAAATTCGCCTTCAAACTACTTATTTTTCTCTTCACAAATTCTCCTTAGCTCACTCTGTTCTCTTGGCATAAAAATGAGCTTTGGAAAGATGAAAATGTTTTATATGCCAAGGATTTTAATTCTTGATTTCAAAAAACCCACTTTGCAATGTTTCAAATTTTGAAACTTTTTTTTTTTTTTAAACTCTGTTTTGCTTCATTTGGCTTTTTGACTGAAAGATGTGCTTTATGTTTGTTCTTTGCAGGGAATGGATGGCTGGAGCTTGACAAAGGCGACCAGGGTTGCCAGTGATAGTATTATTACAACTGAGAAAACTTAAAATTACATTACATTTATACATAAAGATGAAATACTCTATTTTTCTTCAAACAAAGTTTTGAAGAAAAATACATTATTAAGCATATGATGATGAGATTTTTAGCACTGAAACCTTATTTCAAATTCCTCATGTGCGTGCTGACCATTGGGTATTATGAAGACCTCATTAATGAAACCCTAGACCTAATGACACTAAAATTCTAAAAATGACTCTTTGTAAACTATGAGACCAAAAGTGACTGCAAATGATTTTAATGAACATAAATAGGCCAGCAGGTAAAGGACATGAGGGACATGAGTGACAAGCCACTACCGTCAGATAATCCATGCTCCTAATGGAATGCAGCTAACTGAGTGAGACACCTAATATGCAATGCAACAAGAGAAATTTTGATCACTGACGGAGGGATGAAGATACTGACACTAACAGGATCAAGGACCAAACCAATGGTGGAGATTGTAGTGCATGGGAAGCGACTTCTCAGTTCACAAGGAATAAGGTTTAACAGTGTAAAGTTAAACTTGCGAAGTGCGACGATCTATATGTGAGATAAGCCATAGAGAGATGGATTAAGATTTCCGATATGAAAAATCTTAAACCTTGTGATCTGTGAAAAGGTATTTCGGTCGAATTGCGATGTGGAGATGCGATCACAACTTTGATTCGACACTTGTATTGTTTAAACGTTAAGGGTATTTGTTATATTTCAAGACATATGATTTGCGAGATCATATGTCTCCCGATCTAAGTACCTTGTATTACAGTTGCGAATTTATTTGATATTGCAAAGTCCCATAAAAGGTATCTGATGTTGATCACGAACGTATGTATGTTTAATGAAACTCCGATATTGTATTTCGTTGTTTCCGCTAACGTATCAGCCACTTAACGGTTGGTGGTGCGCATGTGGCCACCACCCTGACCATAAATTTTAATTCACAACTTTATTGGCGGAGTGGATAAGGGCACGCCAAATTTGGTGATCAGCCCTAACTTAACTCCAATTAACTGGAGTTCTCCACATTTAGTGGAGTTAACTAGGAGATATTGGGAAAAACTGTAGAAGGCTCAATTTTAAACCATTCTAAGAAAATTAAGAGTCATTCTTGATTAATTTGAGCATTCTAGAGCCATTGGTGAGGTTTTTAGAGCCAATTGAGGACTTCTGAGCATTATTTTTCTTTAGAGAAGTTCCAAGGGCCACGAGCAGCTAGCAGGAGAATGAAGCCTAGCCAGGGCAGCCTGAGGCCATTCTCAAGAAACCAATAGTCATTTCTAACTATCTTTAACCTTTTGAATCCAATGATGGTGTTTACAAAAGAATTTAGAGACTTATAGAGCTGAAGAAGCCATATTGAAGTTTCAGGGAGCCTAATGCCACCTGGTGTTGGAGGCATAGAACGAGGAGCCTGAGTTCATTTTGATCAAATGAAAAACCTATTTTGGATGATTGATATGTGATAGAGTGATCGAGGTGGATATCGGTGACCGCCCACCTATTCCATTTGGACCCGCAACATTAATTCTTGCAGCTTTTCACTTCCAGCAGCTTAATATTTTTAGCATTTTTTTGGGCCCTCAACTTCCGGAGTCGTTTTGAGGCCCTAAACGACGTTTTTTGGGAAAACCGAGAGAAACCAAGCCTTTATTTCTTGCACCAAAATTTTTACTCTAATAGATATTTCTAATGAGCTATTGAGCGCGTAAAACGAAGATCGGATACCAAAGTTACGTCCCCAAGAAGTTGAAACACCAATTTACCCAAATGGGGTCCACAGTTTTGGCACTTCATCTCCTAGGGTTAGGTTTTTGGATGTTTCAAATTCTACATTATTTCTCAACAATAAATAGGCCCTCGAGCCTCATTGTAACACAGTTCAGGGGCTGGTAGCCATCACATCTGTTCTCAGGGATACGTTGCTAGTCCCTTAGCTCATCTACTTCCATTATGTCTGTAATAGGTCTTCGAGCCTGAATGTAGCACAGTTCAAAGGCCCGCATACACCACATCGCTTCTCAGAGATACGCTGCTAGCACCCTAGCTTGCTTCCACTATGTTTGTAAGCTTATTTCAATCATTATTTTATTAATAAAATGAAGCATTATTTCTGTTGCATCTCTATGCTTATGTGTATATGTGTATATTGTTGCATTCACACATAAAATCCGGATCAGTGGTATTAGAGTGGGTTTGCTCTTTCTTTGTTTTTCTTTGCATGTCCCCAACATGGTCAGGGTATAAGGAGTTCAAGCTTGATCTAGTTTCACCCTTCCAAGGTCAGCCTCGCCAACCCCGAGGACCCCCCATGGCGGCAGGAAAGAAAGACGAGGGAGCAGGAGATCCTATCAAAATATTTCTCGAGGAGGCCCTCGAGAAACAGAGGAATGCGATGATGGATAAATTTTCCCAAATCCTTCAATGGCTGCCCACCGATGGCACATCTACATCCAGCATGTCTGCCAACAGGTCTATGACATCCTGGAAAAATCCAATACCAAGTTCAGGAGAATTTTCCCCCCCATGGAGGAACTTAACGCAATGGAGACCATTGATTCCTAAGGAGGGAGGAATGATCCAGGTGGATATCATCGGCCACCCACCTATTCCATTTCGACCCGCAACATCAATTCTTGTAGCTTTTCACTTCTACAAGCTTACTATTTTTAGCATTTTTTTGGGTCCTCAACTTCCAGAGCCGTTTTGAGGCCCTAAACGACATTTTTTGGGAAAACCAAGAGCGACCGAGCTTTCATTTGATTCACCAAAAGAACTAGATCTTTCTAACGGGCTATTGAGTGCATAAAACGAAGATCGGATGCCAAAGTTACGTTTCCGGGAAGTTGAAACACCAATTTACCCAAACAGGGCCCACAGTTTTGGCGCTTGATCTCCTAGGGTTAGGTTTTTTGATGTTTTGGATTCTACATTGTTTCTCAATAATTAATAGGCCCTCGAGCCTCATTATAACATAGTTCAGGGGCTGGTATCCATCACATATCTTATCAGGGATACGCTGCTAGTACCCTAGCTCATCTACTTCCATTATGTCTGTAATAGGCCTTCGAGTCTCAATGTAGCATAGTTAAGAGGCCCGTGTATGCCACATCTCTTCTCAGAGATATGTTTCCAACTCCCTAGCTTGCTTCCATTATGTTTGTAAGCTTATTTCCATCATTCTTTTATTAATAAAATGAAGCATTATTTCCACTGCATCTCTATGTTTATGGGTATATGTGTATTATGTTGCGTTCCCACATAAAATCCATATCATGGAGATAATAGAATAAGTTTCAGGAGCCGAAGAGGATTTCTAGGAGAGTTTGTGCCACAAATAAGCTCAAGGGAGCTCAAGGACACCGACCGAAGAGGTCAAGCCCAAGGGAGCCTAGGTCCATTTCCAGAGATTGAGTAGTCAATCCAGGGGTATTTTGGTACTCCAAACCCATTGATATAGTCCAAACAGCCATTGGAGTTGAGCATCAACTTGTAAAAGAAATTGGCCATCTTAATCAGAAAGAGCCAAGTCCGTTGACAGAGGCTCAAGGAGTCGTAGCCCAAGTGTTGAGGGCGAACTCCTTTATTATGTTTGATGTTATGTGTTGTTGGTTAATTTGTTGTAATTTATGGTTTTTTTACATGCTTTTAATCAATTTAAACAAATTTTTAATTGCTCACACTTAAAGCCTTAAACCAGTTAAAAAACATACACCTGAATCAAGAATTCAATTCCACACATGCATGTATAAGCAAGATCCTTAATTTGTTTTAATTGAGTGGGAGGTGCTTGCATAGCAAAACAAATCAGCCACCCATATCAGATCAGGGAGATCAAAGTTATTGGTTCAAATTCTTGAGAATTTGAATAAAATAATTAGTGTGAGCTAGGTGCACTCAAAGGCATGTAGAAGCATATTTGACATGTGGAGCAAAAACATATGTTTCAAAATCTTAACTTCAAAACTTGGTACAGGTATTGAAACATGTTGCTTGGCCACAAAAACACATTGTTAAACCATCATCACTAAAACCATCTTAAAACACATTTAATCATTACAAATATAAGAAATTCGTCATAATTAACCAGAAGGTAGAAAATGTGCATTTAGTGGACCTTGGTGGTTTAATGGCTATGAATATGGCAAATGAATGAAGAATTTATATTATGGATGATATGAAATATTTAGATCCGAAGATCTACCTATATTAAACATAATATAATGGAGATGATGACAAGAAATCATCACATACAAATTTATAAGGTTTTCTAAAGAAAATTAGCTACTTGACTAGGCCAAGTGGTTAGCCAACGACCAAATTGAGCAAATGTATTACCTTTATGGTGTAGAAACTTCATGTAGTGGGGACAATTACTTCCCAAGGGGGCATGACTAATCAAGATCAAAATTCCCTATTACAACCAACTAAAAATTAGTCATATACTTGGGTGAAACCATGAATATGGGTTACAATTTTGGGGCAAATCTGGCGATGGGAATTTCAAGTTTTTCCTCTTTTAGCAAATTTCAACTCTCAAAATTCATATAAGAATTGTGAATTTTGATTAGGATTAAAAATACAATATGTGGAGAATTGTGTTATTGTCGAGATGATATTTTTTGCAAAAAATATTAGTGTGGTATAATCTCTCAATTTCGTATTAAATGCAATATATGTCCTTGCAATTTTTCACAAAAGGTAAGAGGTATATGTATGTTCACTTAGCATAAATTAGTCTAAAATGTGTAATTTAAAAAAAATAGATATATGAGCATGATCGAGAACCAAGTTTTCCATATTAATTTTTTTTCGAAGTTGGCCAAGTAATATTTGAATTGCATTTTGTAGACGTGTTCACCTAATATTTTTTTTAACTCTTTAAATAAATTAAAAAATCAAAAGTACCCTTTTGAATACTACTAGTAAACAAAGATAGTGATATTTTTTGAATTTTTTTGGTTGTGTATATTTTATGTTATTGATTTTTTATTGAACCCCTTTGAATCTATCCAAACAAATTTCAAGCATTATGCTTAAAAGAACTTAGATAAAAAATATCATATGAATTTGAAAATATCAAACTCATATTCCATTGGATGGAGGCTTGCTTCCCTAATCAAACATGATGAACTCTGTCACTTAAGGACAAATTTTTCTTGGATTCCACTAGAGTACAAAATGAAGTTACAGAGAAATTTGCAGAAGACGAGCTAAAAAACTGTTTTTTAAGCCCTCAACAACTTGAGCACTTAAAAATCTAATTTTTAAGCCCTCAACAACTCGAGCACTTAAAACCCTCCATCGGGCGTTTGAAATTAAAATTTCAAATAGTTCGATCGAGGATTTAAGAAACCCTTGATCGTGCCCTTAACATCCATAAATGAACAAAGACTCTATCCACTTATAGGATCGATCCAACCTATAGCTAGATGGAAATATTCAAATATATTTGAAACTCTAATTTTCCTTACTTATAAATCCAAATTCTATTTTATTCTAGCAAGAAAATAATTATAATAACATATATATAACTTTCTATAAAGGATAGTTTGTTTATTTTTTTTATTTTAAATATAACATAATTTTATACTTAATCATTTTATAATTTTTTGTGTAGAAAATTTCAATAAAAATAAATAAATTTAAAAAAACAACAAACTAATTTCATAAGCATATTTAAATCTAGATTACTCAAATTCAAATAGTTAAATAATGTTTTACAATGGGGAGTATAATTTCTATACATACTTAGCACTTGTGCAGGTTGAGGACAAAATTGAGTATAGGCTTACGAAAAAAATTGAGTACAATCAAATTTTGCAGGTTGAGGGAGACTTACATCCGCATATGATACAATTGTTAATTATGACTGCACACTTTTCTTCAGTGAATTTTATTAAATATATGTTTAGAGTAGAGTCAATTTTACATTTTTGCATTACACTTATTCATATAAAAAATTGTTATATTTATTAAAATCAATGTGATAAATTTTCTTATGTTTAATTAATTTATTATTTAAATTATAACATTGAAAATTTAAATCATACTTAAAACTAATTTTTAAATCTACTAAATTATAAATAAAAAAATATTACAATTTCAAGTGTAAGTGGAATAGAACCATTTTTCGAATCTATAAACAAAGGTGCTAGAAATGTAATGAGAAATTAATCCACATTATTGTTAATTACTTACTCAAATGTAATTAGTAATTAAATTTAGTTTTTTATTTAAACTATCAAATACTTAGAATTTTAAAGTTTTCATATCATTGTTGATATTTACATAAATTTCAATATTGTCAGCATTAAGACTAGGTAAATCGAGCTTATAACCTAGGTTTGCTTAAAAGTTGGATTGAGCTATTTTTAAGTGCCTCAACAGAAGACTTAAAATTACTCAATAAAACATCCTTTTTCCATCAAAATGTGTCTTTGTTTCACAAAAAATGTAAACTTAGAATTGTTTTTGCAAAGCTTAAACTTCACTGCATTTTTTAGACTACTCCTATTTTTATTTTCATTTTTTCGTTAATTTTAAAGCCCCATAAATTTTTCATAGCCAAAATTATAGTAAAAAATGATGAAATAAGATTTAAAACATCAAAAGAGAATTCTTATGTGAAAATTATGGCCATCTTCCACATATAAGCATCATAAATTGAAAAACACATTAACTTCCTCAACGATGCCATTTTGCTTTCCACCTAGAGTAAAAGTTTTTAGATCCTAGAAATTTTTTTCCTTTAAAAGATTTTGGTATTAGGTTAAAAAATATACTCCACTTATTTGTTATACATTTTTTAAATGAATAAACACACTCATTTTTTAATTTACCAATATTTTAACCACTTTATATATATATATATATATATAGATATAAAACTTTCCACGCTTTTAACAAATTTCTAAAATATATATAATATAAAAAACCATTATAATTTTTTCAATGTCCCATCCAAAATATATATATATGATGCATATTACTGAATAAACACCAAAAGCACGATTCTGTATTCACCGCACTCGTATGTTTTGCAATCACATTACAAAAATCTAGCATCGCACAATATCGTTTCTTTCAAACGTTATCCACTTATGAAACCATATTTCCCAATTCGCAGCGAATTTTCAACATGCTTAATATTCTTCTCTTCTTTTAGTCATACCAGCACAAGAAAAGGCGATATCCTAGAATGAACACAAAACAATCCAGGAAGCACAAGTGTGCAACCACAAGACATGGCACATTTGCAAACCCATTTTTCACGTGTAAACCCGGTCCTACTTCTCCATATGATGCACAGCTGACGAACGACTCCAACATAGAGTTCACACTCACCCTCTTTTACGGTGAAATTTATCGAAGTAGTTACTCAACATTGAATGGCGGTACAGTAAGTGAGACACAACCTGTTGCATTTGATTAAATGATAAATTTAACTATTTACACATTATTATTCAGCATAACAATTGCATATAATAAGAACTACCAATGTTTACTATTCTGTTAATTATGTTTTATAGAATAATTATTGTTAAAGTACATTGTTATGACACCTTTGTGTAAAGATTAGTAGTTTGAAACCTCATAAATTTAATTTTTTATTTACTTTCTTCCACCGCACATACAAGATAAACTTTGTCTAACATCAGATACTAAAATATACAACATATTTGCACAAAGAACCCTAGCATGTGAGCGCTCAACTAAACACCAAAGAATAACGAAGCATCTTTGTGGGGCTCGCTAAATTGGCGCCTCTTGGCCCACTAAGCCTTTCATGATAAGTAAAATCTCTCCGTCTATTATAGTGTGAAAGTACGGTCATTATATCGGCATTGATGTGGATTGCCTCATGCAGCGCACTCAACGTTGTAACGCTCAGAATCAATCGTCCCCTCCACTCAGCAACGCTTACACATATTTCTTCAATTTTATGCACTCCCATTTACCCGCATCACGTCGAGTATGCAACAGCCTCAATATTTTTTCTAATGAATAAAATGCGCCGATGATAATGGTAAGTGGGCGACTTTTACCTATCAGTCAGTTTGAATATATTCCTAACAACATGGTAATTTTGAATTGAGTTTATATTAAATATGTGTTTTTTCTGAAGAAGTTACAGGTTCAAAATCAGAGGGGTAGAGTATGTATACTTTTGTAAACTTAATAGTCAAATCGGTAAGCTGAAATGAATCTCTTGTTCCACAAATAAGGGAGTCTTATACACCAATTTGGTATCTGGCTCGACTGTAACCTTAAAATTAGATTATTATTATTATTATTAATGCCTAAAAACTTGACAACAATCACGTCTGTGCTTTGTTAATATTAATACCTAAGTTTATTTTTTATTTACATGTGAGGCACACCTACCAAATATACTAATTATTAATGTTCGCTAATTCGGAAGGATTGGAATATGGAAACCGCCATTACTGGTGACAGTTTTAACTTTTTTGTATTGTTGGAACTTTCAATGTGAAATGGACAAATAGAGAAAACATATTACTTCGTCCAGTCATTTGAATCGTGCAATCCCTATAATTATGACAGAGTAGTGGAGTTTGGACTTATCACACATCACCAATGATGACTTTGAACAACGGCGATTGTTGGACGTCTATTTTACCAAAGTGTTTGTGTTTCGTTTTCTTTGTATAGTGCTCTCGATCACATGGTAACACTTTCGGATAGTAAACAGAGTTGAGCAGGTAACAACATTAATTCCACCAATTCTCCGTATTTTACTCCTTTAACAATTCCAAATTTATTATATAAGAAGGGGCAAGGTGTTCAGGCAGATTCGTCCACACCAGCTGAGTTTAGCACAAGTTTGGTCATGTCATGCGTAGTCGATTTGCACGCTGCAAGACTCCTCGCCGCAGTTACAATCTATAGGAATTAGCCTTTTCATAATGGTCATGTCATGCGCAGCCGATTTGCACGGTGCAAAACTCCTAATGGCAGAATCGATTCAGTAGGGATTATAGACAAGTGACATCTATAGGATCGTCTTGGATTCCCATTTTTGTAGTCTGCAAACTGCTACATTGCCGGTTCTTTGCTATAACAGAAATGTCTGGCTATCGAAGTGTATTGGCATTGCTTGCCTTGCTTTGGATATGTTGCACTCGATCTAATGCGGCCAATTTCTCCGGCACTCTAGATAAATTGACGGGTGCTGTGCTCGGACAGCCTGAGGTGGTATCTGAAGCCAAATACAACCAACAAACGAGGCTAACGAAACATATGCAAGCTTCCGAATTGGTTGCTGAAACAGTAGAAAGGTAATGAGTATCCATCTACTCTATAACTCTCATAGTGGATGATGTGCAAGTTTGTCATATATTTAGGGGAATAATGTGTTTGCAGATATGTTATTCAAGCAACCTTTGTTATTAGATGCTAAGTTAATATCCATCTTAGAGGTGTCTAATAATAATGTATTGTTTATTTCATTCTTTAATCTATTTCATACTATTCAAATAGGATTTCGTTAAGCTTCGGTATATATTTAAGATGATTTCGTTAAGTTTCAACATGTCAACATGTATTTAAGATGATTTCATTAACGTTCAACATATATTTAAGATTTAAAATATATACAAGTTTTTGTTCTCAGCCTAGGGAGTTGTCTACCAATTCAATAGAATAGTTTTTATGACAGTTTGTTGTTCGAATTCAGTAAAAAATTCAAAAAATCAGATAATTAGAGTATTTGAATTGCATTTTTATAGTAGAAATAGGTTTAATCTCATCAAAAATTAATAAGAGACCCAAAATACTGAAGTTTAAAACTGTAACCCAAATTTTAAAAAATCTTGATCTAAATTTTTGGTAATCTTAAGACTACGGCTTTATCAAGTGTCTTGATATGCTAGCGAAGAAATTGTACTTTTTAAAATATCAAAAGTGTAAGTAGTTTAATCTAATTGTGAAAATAAATTTCTACTTGCTGGCGTTTGCGTTCTGGATGGATGAGTAGATTTAGTCCATAGGAAGCATTGAATTGAATCTTCCAGTGACGCAGCTCAATTTTCTGCAATGCCATTCTATAGACCACGGTTAAAGGATATGCCAACGTAGAAAGATTTTAACCTCATCCCTAAACAAAGAGATGAAAATAATAAAGCTATTTTCCATCTGCCGGCTGCTTGTATACCACCGATTTCTTTCGACCTAATGTCTCCCTGTGCATAACCCGGCTGTAGATCTCAGTAATGAAGTCAACCATAAAGTCAATCATTGATTCTGTAGCTAGTCCTCACTTACTTCCACCATTTAGTTAAGGATGGCCAAGTTTTGTACAATCATCCGCCGTGTGGAGCTCCGGGGTTCAACTGAGGGAATTATACGTTCACACCACGGCTGTAGAGACCTTGTCTTTTGAGATTTCACGTTGTTCTGGGCTTAATTCATGTAATGTACTATAGCGGGAGCATAAAGAATTAATTTACTGAATGTATGGCAGGAGTTTTAACAGTTCGAGAAGGCAGCTAAGCTACTTGTCTTGCGGAACGGGGAACCCCATCGATGACTGCTGGCGCTGCGATCCAGATTGGCAAAACAATCGTAAGAGGCTGGCAGACTGCGCCATTGGGTTCGGCAGGAATGCCATTGGAGGGCAGAATGGAAGATTCTATGTGGTCACGGATCCCAATGACTACGATGCAGTCAATCCCCGGCCAGGCACCCTACGCCATGCTGTTATTCAAACGGAGCCTCTGTGGATCATTTTTCAGAGAGACATGGTCATCCAGCTCAAAGAACAGCTCTTCATGAATAGTTACAAGACAATCGACGGCAGAGGAGTCAATGTGCACATTGCCAACGGTGCCTGCATCTCGGTAGAGCACGTGACCAACATTATCATCCATGGGATTCACATCCATGACTGCAAGCCTGCAGGAAATGCCATGGTGAGGGACTCCCCGGGACATTACGGGTGGAGAACGATAAGTGATGGAGATGGAATTACCATTCTTGGGGCAAGCAATATCTGGGTAGATCATTGCTCCTTGTCAAGCTGCACAGATGGGCTCATCGATGTCACCCGAGGTTCGACTGCAGTAACAATTTCAAACAACTTTATGACGCACCACGATAAGGTTTGAATCTCAAATCCGGTTTTATAATCTGAAAGTTTCAATCATTCCTATTGATGTCCTGTTCATCTATTTGCAATACTAAATGTTGCAGGTCATGCTCCTGGGACACAGCGACGACTATACACAGGACGCTAACATGCAAGTAACGGTTGCCTTCAACCATTTTGGGGAAGGCCTCGTGCAACGCATGCCCAGGTATCTAAGACGATTTGAGTTCACAATTTTCCATTCGTGTTCCATGTATTAACAATAAAAAAAACATTAGGCTTCAGAAGTTTATCCGTAAAATAAGTTTAACCGTATAATGCAGATGCCGACATGGAAACTTTCACGTGGTAAACAACGATTACACCCACTGGGGTATGTATGCGATCGGTGGAAGTGCGAACCCAACAATTAACAGCCAAGGAAATCGATTCCTCGCGCCTGCCGATCCCTCTTCCAAGGAGGTAAACGTTGCTTCCTCAATTCATTTTATCCTATCGACATTAACAGAAAGAGTAGATGAAGTTGTTGAATATGAATGAATGAACAGGTGACGAAGCGTGAAGACACACCAGAGGGCGTGTGGAGGCAGTGGAATTGGAGATCAGAGGGAGATCTGATGTTGAACGGGGCGTTCTTTGTTCCGTCAGGCGCGGGGGCATCGTCGAGCTATACAAAGGCTTCTAGTATCGCAGCAAAGCCGTCGTCTCTCGTCGCTTCCATCACAGCAAATGCCGGCGTTCTGACATGCAGAAAAGGCTCCCCATGCTGACTTCAACAACACGACCCTCACGACAATCTTGAATTTCCTTTCCTCTCCCAAATACCTAGTTCTTTGTATTTCTTCGTGTAATAACATTCCTGAGTACTTCGCATTACGTAGTATTAATCACTCCTGTGTGTGAGAACATGTTGTGAGGAAGTTCTTCAACCCTCCAACTTCGGCCGGAATGCATACGCCCTCGACACACTCCACTCTATGGAGATTAAGGGCAAGTGCATAAACGTTGTTGGTTGCTGCCTTTTACATATCTCCTTTACGTAATAATAATACGTATCTAGTATGCATCAGCTAATATATACGGAGAGGCAGTTGTGGTTATTATACCTGCCCCGCAGTACGTATAAGCATCAGCATTTTGTGATGAGATATTAATTTGTGTATGAGTAGAAAAATTATAGTTTTGCCATAGTTCAATTTAAATAGATTTTATTATTTATTTATTTTAATTATTTAAATCTATTTTTTCCTGAATGCGATTGGCTGATCTTTTGAATTTTTATTGTCCATGAACGTCTTGCAACTGAAGTCATTTTGATGTCGCTGACATAAATAAGTGTACGGCTTGATTAAAATGGACATTACCTGCTTAGAGGCCATCTAGTGTAATAATTTGTCATGTCAACGTACTCTAAAGACAACATTGGCATGTGTGTCTGGTTGTTCACTTTGCAAACAGTCCCAAGAAAAATAAATATATATCTGATTTCTATCAATATTACCCATATATTAGAATCAGTAGGGTTATTTTTAAAAAATATATATTTTCTCCAACAAAAAATTTGTCATTTTAACTCCGCTTCACCTCAGGAAAAAGCACATTTTTTTCCATTTTTAAACCATATATACATAATATGATCTCCTTTGCCTTAGGCGCCCCCATACCTGTTTCCGCTGTGCTAGTTTTATTATGAAAGTATAGTTTTTATTTGTTTAATAAATATTGTTTATATATATTATCTTTTAGTATTTACTATTAAAACTCTAAATTATTTATGTAAATTTAGTCTATAGAAAAAACACTTGGGCAAAATTTGTGTTGGTAGGAAAAAACAAAGGGATGACATGTTTTATTTAATTGTTTATTATTTTTCACTCAACCTATAATGTGAACCGCATGGATTTCACTGAAAACATAGTGATGCAGCCATAAGGCCGCAAATACCCACATACGCAGAATTTAGACTATGTCTGCTTGGTTCCAAGGATTTTCTTCTCATTAAAATTTATTAAGTGGAAGTATTTAACTTACCTGTAATATCATCATAATTAATGCAGGCTTTGCACTATCTCAATTTAACTCTAAAACCATTACGTTATAAACGCTTTAACCTTAAAAAACTTTAATCTTTAATCCCCACTTTGTTCTATTATAAAACCTTTTTACTATAGAATTATGCCGTAAACCATCAAGAACACACATAAAACCTTTAAACTTACCCTTCCGTCTTTTGCAAGTGACTCTGCATGCTTACCAAGGTTCCACACATTTACGAAGGCACTTCCCTGCCCAATATCACAATAACAAATTTTCAACATGCTTAATATTCTTCTCTTCTTTTAGTCATACCAGCTAGCACCAAGGAAGGCGATATCTTAGAATGAACACAAAACAAACTAGGAAGCACAAGTGTGCAACCATAAGACATGGCACATTTTCAAGGAGTTGTTTTTAGTGTGACTTTTTGAAGTTTCAGGTGCCGAAATTTGGTGAAAAATTTTGAGATAAAATCTTGGTTTTTGTTATTCAAACTGGTTTTTTGACTCTATATATGGATTCATCACCTTCGAAAACCTCTAGGGCACTTCGATTGTGCAAAGTTAGCAATCAAACTTCTTTTTTCAATAAATTCCTGCTGGAATTTAGAGAAATTACACCATAAAAAGTCGCCGTAAAAGCCTTCAAAAAGTCGCATTAAAGACTACTCACATTTTCAAACCCATTTTTCACGTGTAAACCCAGTCCCACTTCTCCATATGATGCATCGTTGACAAACGACTCCAACATAAAGTTCACACTCACCCTCTTTTACGGTGAAATTTATTGAAGTAGTTACTCAACATTGAATGGTGGTACAGTAAGTGAGCCATAGCCTATTGCATTTGATTAAATGATAAATTTAACTATTTACACATTATTATTCATCATAACAATTTCATATAATAAGAGCTACTAATGTATACTAT
This sequence comes from Pinus albicaulis, assembly GCA_034641835.2. Lineage (NCBI taxonomy): Eukaryota > Viridiplantae > Streptophyta > Pinopsida > Pinales > Pinaceae > Pinus > Pinus albicaulis. The sequence continues at coordinate 1,121,946,463 of CM076580.1, forward strand.
TCCGTTAATTATGTTTTATAGAATAATTATTGTTAGAGTATATTGTTATGACACCTTTATGTAAAGATTATTAGTTTGAAAGCTCGTAAATTTTATTTTTAGGCTGATACGCCTTCTCTTTTGAAAGAGAACCAGTTTTTCATCGTCAACACTTTTCATCCGGACATGACACCTGTTACTCGTTTAAAAAATGACACCTGTGGATATGCGATGGGCTTTCACAATTTCCTGTTCAGAGCTATTCTTTTGAATATGAAGTTCGTTATTATCTGCATAAATCTCTGACCCTCACGATGCATAAATCTCTGACCCTCGCGGAAATCGCGTTGAATTCATAAATATGAAGGGGTTTCGTAACAGCATCAATTTCACCGGCAAAGAATATGAAGTTCGTTATTATCTGCATAAATCTCTGACCCTCGCGGAAATCGCATTGAATTCATAAATATGAAGGGGTTTCGTAACAGCATCAATTTCACCGGCGTGAATAACTCTTCAGTTGATGTGACAAATCTTGAAAGAGCAGATGCAAAGGCGGGACAAACGAAAGACGATTTTGATGGTATAACATTGATACATGGCTTTGGGGAGGAGTCTTTTATTGGAGGCATATTATGAATCCTCTGGCCAGACAAACTGGTTGTCCTATTGCTGCATTTGACCGGCCTGGTTGGGGACTGCCATCTCGTCCTCCTAAAACAGAATGGGAAGAAAAGGAAATGCCTAATCCATATGAGCTTCAATCTCAGGTGAAGACCATGAAGCCAACTGCTTTCCTAATTTGCCCCAGCTTTCTATTATGTCTTTTGTTTATCGATTCAGAGTTTTTCTTACTTATTTCTTATGATTTTAACTTTTACAGGTCAATTTGTTGTTTTCGTTCTGTCGTGAAATCGGGTTCTCATCAGTTGTTCTTGTGGGTCACGATGATGGAGGTTTGCTTGCCTTAATGGCGGCTGAAAGAGCACGTTGTTCTGTCGCTGCATTTGATCGGCCTGGTTGGGGACTGACATCTCGTCCTTCTAGAACAAAATGGGAAGAAAAGGAAATGCCTAATCCATATGAGCTTCAATCTCAGGTGACGACCATGAAGCCAACTGCTTACCTAATTTGCCCCAGCTTTCTATTATGTCTTTTGTTTATCGATTCAGAGTTTTTCTTACTTATTTCTTATGATTTTAAATTTTACAGGTCAATTTGCTGTTTTCGTTCTGTCGTGAAATCGGGTTCTCATCAGTTGTTCTTGTGGGTCACGATGATGGTGGCTTGCTTGCCTTAATGGCGGCTGAAAGAGCACATTCCTGTAGAGAAGTTCATCAGATAAGTTTAAACTTTATAATATCTATTGGGGTATCTTTATTTATCCATGTCTATATTTCCAAATTCTTAAAATGACACTTTTTGAATGTTGCAGGTAGAAGTTAAAGGTGTTGTGCTTGTTGGTGTGAGTCTCACAAGAGTAGTGCTAGCATTTGCAGTGATTCTGTTGCACACGTCTCTTGGACAGCATATGCTGCGCCCTCTTCTGCGTACAGATATAAGCCAAGTTGCTAATCGTCGTGCTTGGTTTAATGCAACAAAATTAACATATGATGTTCTTGACCTTTACAAGGTATATAATTAGTAAACATAGCTTTGCAGTTCTGTAAACAAAAAGTTTCATTTTGCACCATTATGTGTAGAAGGGTGGGATAAAGCTCTTCGGGGAAGTCAGCAAGTTGTCCTCAACCTCCATGCTTTCCCCACATAGTGCTACCGAATTGTTAAAAAAATTAAAAGATTTGCCTGTGCTGATAGCTTCCTGTGCAGAAGATATTTTAGCTCCACTTAAATCATCTCAAGTATTAGCAATGAAACTTCCTAATTCTGTGAGTAAAATTCATTTCTTTAAAATATGACATGATTTAATATTAAGCGTTTCTTAAAGTGCTTGACTCTAACACACAGCTGGTCGTCATATTGCAGAGAATAGTACCAATCTCTGGATGTGGGCATTTACCACATGAAGAATGCCCCAAAGCATTATTGGCAGCCTTGTTACCTTTTCTCTCAAGATTGTTCAATGTTTCATCGCAACTTACAGGCACAGTATGAGAAGTAACATAGCATAGGCAGATGATATTTATTTAAGTGCTGGGTGTGAGTCCTAAACATCCCGAAGTGGATGGTATTTCCGAAGGACAAGTGCAACGCCTGTACACAGTCAGATGGAAACCATTCATATTCTTTGGGCAGCACATTTCTTTCCACGCGGTAGAACACTGCTATTTGATCATGCATTCTCTGCCAATGTGATTGGCATATTTATTCATTAAAATTTGCAAGTTCAGAGTGCAGAGTTATATGTACGCTTTGTGCATGTTCCTCTTGTTCAACAGTGATGACTGGTGAACCCAAGAGCATATATCTGCAAAGGAAGAAAATGGCATCATCATAAAGGCGTATTTTTCGAAGTGTGCAGTGATTTTGTGTAACATTACATGTGAGTTGGAGTTTGTATATATTGAGGATTTGAGTGTCTTGTGTATACTTTGCGTTTGATTGGCACGAAAATATGATATTATTGAATCATCTGTTGTCTTGATTCAAATGGAAAAAACAGTAATCCTGCTGAAGGAACTGTTCTGGAATTGTTTGATTGGGTAATTTAATTTTCCTTATGATTTTTCTTGATTTCACTTATTTTAATCAAAATTAAACAAATAAAATGCATGAAGTAAAGCGAAACATTGAATAAAATCAACATTAAGTATATAATTAGCATGAAGTAAAGAAAAAAATAAAACAATTAAACAATTCCCTGTCAAAAGGGTAATTTTACAATCACTGAGTATTATTGTTAGGAGGAATCTCTGGAAACTATTTGAGCACACACAGCAATGGAAGAGAATCACTCATCCTCATTCAACGGTTTTTTGTTGGAAATGGATGAGTTGATCTCCACGGACGCTCTGTTAGGTGGTTTTGTTGGAGATGGGTCAGTTGATATCCATGGACGCTTTGTTAAGAGAGCTCATACTAGTCGATGGAAAGCATCACTCTTCATAATTGGTATGAATTCATTTCAATTCTTTTGTCTTATGCATTTAATTGTGTTGCAATAGTTGTTGTATTTGGTCCATTGGTTCTATGATCAACACCTGGATTTTATTCTCAGATTCAATTGTATAGAAGTAGCTGTTGTGTTTGGTCCACATGTTTTATCAACATCTTCTTCACAGGAGTGGAGATAGCAGAAATGTTAGCCTATGCAGGCATTCTTGCAAACTTGGTGATTTACCTCACAGATGTTATGCATGACAGCACTGCTACTGTTACAACGAATGTCAATGTCTGGAATGGTGTGGCATCCATGCTTCCTTTCGTTGGAGCTTTTGTTGCAGATTCATATTTGGGTCGATATTGGACCATTACCCTGTCTTCTGTCATATATTTGATGGTTGGTATTTGTCTTTTCCTTTTCAAATTGTTTCTATAAACATATTCTCAGGGTTTGTGTGGCCTTCCTTATGCAGTTTGAGAGGTAACTATGTGGCCAAAACAATATGGGATTTGCATCTAATCTCATTCCTTTGAAACCCTGTTAAACAACTAAGGTAGACCGCAGCTAACGGCTGGTTCGTACTTTTCTTTTTCTTTGACTCTTTGCTGAAGTGATTCAAGAAACATACCCTGAGTGTGCATCGAATCTCATTCCTTTGAAACTCATGCTATACAGCTAGGGATTGCAGCATCTAGACACTGGTAAGTAATTTCTTTTTTTCCCTTTCCCTTCTAGAAAATGTCTGAAGAAATGAGGAGTTTGAGGGGACTTCCTTCTATTCAGATGCCAGGTCTGAGAGATAAGGCCAAAACGACCCAGAATTTGCACCCAATCAATGTCCCACCCTTTGAAATTCATGCTCTACAGCCAGGGCAAACCGAAGCTAAAATGGAACAGTAACTGACAACATAGCAGTTAGTGAACCTCATATTGCAGCATGGAAACTTACCTGATTGCTCCAGGATTAAGTCAGGACCAACCCACTAAAGCCAACATGGACGCTACTTTCCACGACTCAATCTTGAAGGACAAACCCTTTGTTAGCGCCAGTGTTGATCACTACCCTATTGCGTTGACCTTTCAGGATCTGGCACCCCACTGGCCTTTTTTTCTCATGTTCTAACATTAAGAAATTGATAATTCTGTATCTGCACAATTTCTTGCCAATGAATTCGTGAAAACTTTGATGGATACAAGAAGGTTTTGCTATATATTTGGCCGAATTAAACCCCTTTCTGAAAGGACAATAGGGTTTGAAAATAGTTTCTGCTTTAACCTCGTGAATGGAGCCCGAATAACAAACTCTGCATGAAATGGGTTGTTACAGGGATTAATTTTGGTCACTTTATCAGCCTCTTTGAGAAGTTTGAATGGGATTGAGATTTTCTTCTTCTCGATCTACTTGGTTGCTCTGGGGCAAGGAGGCCACAAACCCTGCTTAAAAGCATTTGGTACAGATCAGTTTGAAGAGAACGACCCGGTAGAGAAGAAGCATAAGAGTTCATTCTTCAACTATTAGTATTTTGGTATTTGCATTGGTACTCTTATAGGAGTCACTGTACTCTCGTATATTCAAGACGATGTTGAATGGGGTCTGGGATTTGGCATTCCCGGTGTGACTATGGCAATAGCACTGTGTATCTTCTTGTGTGGGACAAGATTTTACCGGCATAGACTGCCCAGTGGTAGTCCTCTCACTCGAATTATCCATGTCTTTGTTGCAATGTTTCACAAGTGGAATGTTTCTACTTCTCATCAAGAAAAAAGGAAAGTAGCTGCTGCCCCAGACAGAGAAGTTTTGGAGTTTGGGTCAAGAAGACAGTATTTGCTTACTAATCAGTTTAGGTAAGCTCTCACTGGTCACAGTCGCTTTGCAAATCGAATTTATTGGAGTCACAGTCGCTTTGCAAATCGAATTTATTGGAGTCACAGTTGATTTGCCATGTGACATAGTAGTTTCTCAATCTCTTGGTTGTTGAAATAACCATATTGCAGAGAGTGGGATGGGGTGTACTGACAATTTAGTTTTCAGATATATAGGATAGGGTATCTCTATTTCCTAACCACGGTTAAGGTGCAATGAGTCCCTAAGCCCTATTTCTGTTCCGTTTCAGTCTTGTTATTGTTGCCTCTTGTTGATTGTACTCTGTTCTTTTCAATTTTAAATGAACCAAGAGATTTGTGATGGATATCCTCATTCTTGAGTTTCAGGTTTCTCGACAAGGCCACAGTTGAAGATAAATTAGACTACGAGTGCAAAAGGTGCAATGAGTCCCTAAGCCCTATTTCTGTTCTGTTTCAGTCTTGTTATTGTTGCCTCTTGTTGATTGTACTCTGTTCTTTTCAATTTTAAATGAACCAAGAGATTTGTGATGGATATCCTCATTCTTGAGTTTCAGGTTTCTTGACAAGGCCACAGTTGAAGATGAATTAGACTATGAGTGCAAAACAACCCGTAATTGGCGACTATGCATAGTCCAAGAAGTTGAAGAGGTGAAAGCTGTTCTTGGCCTGACACCAATTTGGATCACATGTTTGATATTCGGGGTTGACTTTGCACAATCTTCAACATTTTTCACAAAACAAGGCGCCACAATGGATAGAAAGATTGGAAAACATTTTGAGATCCCTGCTGCAAGCTTACAGTGTTTTAAATACTTATAATTCCACAGTTTAGAGTGAGTGTTTCAATGAATGAACTCTTCTATTACTGGAAACACGGTGCAAATTATAGACCCTCTAAAAGGTCCCCCAGGGCTCTAATTTCAAAGCCAATATATTTGCGTATAAATGTGTAGCAAATTTTGCCCCAGAAAAAATACCATAAATGCATGCCCTGCCTACAGAAATATCATCATTTGGCAGAATAAGTTATACTAAGGACCAACAAAATATCCATTAACAGCAGCTACATAGCAAGCATCTAATGGAAAACAAGCTTCATGTTCTCCACAGATCATTAGCCATTTGACCATGAAGTTCATATGGAAATCCCTTCCACCAATAAGAAAAATCTGTTCAATTTGCATATTTCCTCCAATTTTTCATCAAATAAACAGGAAAAAAATTCAAATTTGGGTTACGGAACAAAATGATATCAAATATGGAATTTATACAACCAAATCACTCATTACATAAATCACTTGTATAAATGGATGCCTCTCTGGCTGCGACTGGCATGTTGGATGTGTTTGCCACAAGAGTCGTACGCTTCATCACAGATTCTTCTCGCCCATGAGGCAATGTCATTGTCAGTTGTGGAAAATCCATTAGAACCTATAATACAGTGGTGGAAAGCTGTCAGTCTAATTTACAACATAGTATTTGACATGTTATTTGCGATAGTTTAAAATAGTGGTTTAGAATCTGTTCACCTCAGCCATCTCATTTCCTCTTTCACCACAACCAACATATACAATAGTATCAGAGTTTGAATACTGCACAGAGTTCATGAATGAGTCAGCAATTTCTATGCTTTAATGTACATTAGCATGCCTATTAAAAATACAAAGGTTCTACAATAAGAGAACATCTAAAAGTTACCTTGGAAAGAGCTTGACTAATGACAGTTTTACCACAACCAAATGCACCAGGTATGGCACATGTTCCTCCATCACATCATCTTTACACTTCTAGACCTACTCCATCAAATCTTTACTTCTGGATCTGACAAACAATTTATACATGCTTCGTCTTATCATGTTGGTTTTGTTAATATCAAAGAAGGTTGCTGATACATTTAACAGCGGTATCTATGACCAAATTGTTCACATGAAGGGGCTTCCTTACCTTGAAGCACATGCAGAGGCATATATGAGGCAACTAACTGCCGGTGATGTTGTCACAGGTCCACTCGTAACTTTTGCTGGAATAGAGAATGTAGGAAATATTGTGCAGGTCTTGAGAAGCACCAAACACAATGGATTTCCAGTAATTGATGAACCCCTTATATCAGAGGCACCTTATGGAAGAGAAACGAGAAGGGATTGTCGGAGTTGCAACGAATGGGTATAGGTAAGTTATTCGCCATGTTTTCTATGGTGTGTGCTGCAATTCTTGAAATCAAATGGTTGCAAGTTGTGAGGAGTCACAACCTGGTTCATGATATAGAGACACCAGTTCCTCTAAGCATTTTGTGGCAGATAACACAGTATGTATTGTTAGGCGTTGCAGAGACATTTGTATTGGCAGGGCAGCTAGAATTCTTCTATGAAGAGGCACCTGATGCCATGCGCACCCTGTGCAGTGCTCTGTCCCATCTTAGTACCGCATTCGGTAACTATTTTAGTTCTGTACTAGTCATTGTTGTAATGCTTATCACCACCACAGGAGGAAGTGTGGGATGGATACCCAATAACTTGAATGAAGGTCACCTGGACTACTATTTTTGGCTCTGATGGATACCCAATAACTTGAATGAAGGTCACCTGGACTACTATTTTTGGCTCTGGGCTGCATTGAGTTTGCTCAATTTAGCTCTATATGTTGCTGCAACTCGTAAATACAGAAGTAAATATGTGGCCCATGAGATGAGGGATGTTTGAATTTGAATACCATTCTTATAGTCAATGTATAGTAACCTTTGTCTTGCCAAGTTACTTACAGCAGTAAGAAATGTTGACCAGTTATAAATAATCAGCCCCATGGCTCCAAGGGTATTGTCAAAAAGGTTCTCGGATACTTTTTGAAAAACTATTAATGAACGAGCCTCGTTGTCAAAGTGATCCTTCAGGGAGGACCATCCAGATACTCCTATCGGCCTCTCGTTGCACCTCCTGGGGCAACTGCTAGTTTATTTACTTTCTTCCACTGCGTATAAACATAAAATTTTGATTTACTTTATTTACTTTCTTCCACCTCATATAAACCTCATAAAACGCTACCATGTGAGCGCTCAACCAAACACCAAATAACAACGAAGCATCTTTGTGGGACTCGCTAAATTGGCGCCCCTTGGCCCACTAAGCCTTTAATGATAACTAAAATCTCTCCGTCCATTATAGTGTGAAAGTACGGTCATTATATTGGCATTTATGTGGATTGCCTCATGCAACGCACTCAACGTATGCTCTCTTAGTCACCTCCACTCAGCAACGCTTACACATATTTCTTCAATTTTATGCACTCCCATTTACCCGCATCATGTCTAGTATGCAACATTCCTGAATAAATTATCTAATGAATAAAATGCGCCGATGATAATGGTAAGTGGGTGACTTTTACCTATCAGTCAGTTTGAATATATTCCTAACAACTGAGTTCATATTAAATATGGGCGTTGCCAAGTCAAAAGCCTCAGCATGCATTATATTAATGCCTAAAAACTCGGCAACAATCACGTCTGTGCTTAGCGAACTGAAATTAATCACAGCCTAAGTTTATTTTTGATTTACATGTGAGGGACACCTGCCAAATATACTAATTATTAATGTTCGCTAATTTGGAAGGATTGGAATATGGAAACCGCCATTAGTGGTGACAGTTTTAACTTTTTTGTATTGTTGGAACTTTCAATGTGAAATGGAAAAATAGAGAAAACATATTATGGACAAGTTGTATGGCTGTGTAAAGACAAGTCGCAGGCAGAGAAAGAAAAAAAAACACAGTAAGACAAGAGAGCACTGTTGTGTGCGTTTTGAGAGACAGAGAGAAGTCTTTTTTTAGAGCACTGCATTTGTAGCAGTCAAGTATTTTTTTAATCTATAATATCCCTTTTCTTGATCCCGTCAAAATGGATAGAATTGACCCATGGTATTAACCCATGGTATTGACCCATGGCATTTCTTGATGGTATTTTCCCATGGTATTGACCCATGGTATCTCTTGTTGGTATTGACCCATCAAGCCTATAAAAGGGGATAAAAGCTAGGAATTTAGGGCATTCTGGATTATCTATTTTATTATGTTTGGGTTGAGAATCTGGTCTGGCCAGTTCTTTATTTGATCCAGGGATGAAAACCCCGCGGTAATGTTTATGTGGTGAATCCATTCATGATTCACAATTGAGCTTCAATTTCTTATGTTTGTTGTGTTGTGTGATGTGTTTAAAATTTTGATCCTTGGGATATTACAATGGTATCAGAGCTGTGCATCCTGCCAGCCTGAGAATTTTACGCAAGGAACTTCGGTGAAATTTATTTTTCACCCTAGCCAGTATTTCTCACTTCGGTGATATTTATCACCCTAGTTTGATTTTTATTTTGCAGTAAATTATTTTATTGGGAGATATAAGTGAAAGGAAAATCATTTATATGTCTGTGGGTTAAATTTGTGAAAATATTTGAAGGCATGATTAAAAAAAAAAATCATTTATAACTTGTATATGGCCTCTTATGAATAAATGTACCCATGATATTTATTCATTTGTATGGAATATTATGAATGTACCCATGATATTTATTCATGTCTTTCTTGCAAATATGGTCATTGTTGAAAGGCTGGGAAGCTATTGCTAGATAGGGATCATTCTCAGGTTTCTCATTAGCTAAGTATTGAGATCCATTGATGCCAATGTCATCATTTTGTTTTTGGAAACGCCACAAGAATCAACATAATGATATATCAGTCGATTCTTTGGGCTACAATACTTCTGTCGATCAAAGATGGCAACAACATACAAATCAGAAGCAAGAACAGAGCGACAGGCCTTTCTCTCGAAAGGTCCATGTTATTCTTCAGCAGTCAAAAGATATCCGGAAGGAAGATGTAACAAGCAAGTGTCTCTTCGAACTTGGATCCAAATTGCAGGGTACAAAGTCAAAAGATGTTCTCCTGCAGCTAGACAGATTAAATGCGGCTTTGAGCTTGATAGATAAATCAGAATGGGAAGGGTCAAGCTGGGCCTTGAAGCCATCCATGCTTGCTTTGATACAACCTAGGTTCTTGGAGCATTCTTGTGAAAATGTTAGACTCACCGTCGCTTCTTGTCTCAGTAAAATCATAGCCTTAACAGCACCACTATTGCCCTACAATGATGACATCATGAGGAGGACTTTCCGGGTAATGGTAGAAGCACTCCAAGGGTTGGACAACACAACACCACCATTCTTACTTTTTTTCCAGAAGCGCACAATTTTGGAACACATGGTGAAATTTAGATTTGGTATGATTATGCTGGATCTAGAGTGTGATGATTCAATCCTTCAAATGCTCCAATACTTCTGCAATGGAATTACAACATCTCATCCAAACTACATCAAAACAGACATGAAAAAGATCATGTCTCCGATCTTAGGAGAAGATAGGGCCATCTACGAACAATTGAGATCCAAATTGTTGGCCATTTGGAGGAAGGAGCTAATTGCATCACCTGCTGCTTATGAACTAGTTGAGGGGTTGATCAAACAGAGCATCAAACTACTTAGAAAGAAGTTAACCAAGGAGGAACTAACAAAGATTTTTGGAGACAACAAGAATGAACTAAGGAGGAAAGGCTTATGCTTTGTATGCAAGGGAGTTTGGGCACTTGACCATTCATGTCCAGAAAATAAGGAGGCAACAAGGATAACAAAATTAGAGACTTCTTCAGATCATGGGGATTCATCCATTGATGGGTTCGTTGGTTTTCAGGAGAGGACCTATGAAGGATCTGAGCAGTCAAATACAAATGGTGAACAACAACACCATGCTCTTCAGAGAAACTTGCAGGACAAGCTGATCAGTCAACTTGAAAAAGTACATGATGAAAGGAAGGATGCAATTCCTCCTGATGATGTGGTAGTTGAATCTATAAATACAATGGAGGACATCCATAAAGGGTATGGGCAATCAGGTATAGACAACAGTCCACCAGTACATCCATGTTTGACAACCAGAAAGGATGGACAACTCATCCTCACATGTGAAGAGGTCCAGGATGAATACACTCAAGGAGAATCAAATGAGGAGAGAATCATGCATTTTGAGGGGAGGATACTCACAACCGAGGGCATATTGCAGCTTGGGCCCTTTGGTGCGGACAACGATGGAGGGTTGAAATGGTACCATAACCCACAGGTCCCAGGATTCAGGTGGCATTGGGATCCAGGAGAATCCATTGGGGAAATGATTGGCCAAAGGATTGCTTGGGATCCATGTATTGAAGGATCCATTCAGGATCATTCAACGTGGAGGCCACATCGGATTGTATGGGATCCTAGTATTAATGTACAAATGCTTCTGTTGTGGATAGAAGTGGATCGCTTGAGGACAAGCAATCTTTGGGCGGGAGGATTTGTAATATTCCCTTTCTTGATCCCGTCAAAGTGGATAGAATTGACCCGTGGTTTTAACCCATGGTATTTCCCCATGGTATTTCTTGATGGTATTTTCCCATGGTATTGACCCATGGTATTGACCCATGGTATTTCTTGTTGGTATTGACCCATCAAGCCTATAAAAAGGGAGAGAAGCTAGGCATTTAGGGCATTCTAGATTATTTTATCTTATTATGTTTGGGTTGAGAACCTGGCCTGGCCAGTTATTTTATTGATCCCGGGACGAAAACCCCGCAGCAATGTTTATGTGGTGAATCCATTCAGGATTCAAAATTGAGCTTCAATTTCTAATGTTTGTTGTGTTGTGTGATGTGTTGATTTATTTATAATTTTGATCTTTGGGATATTACATAATCCCACTTCTGTGAAAGAAACTTGTAATAGTTTTAGTTTGTTGATGAAATAGAAAGCATTTTTATGCCATCTTTGTCCAACATTTCTCTGTGTTAAAAGAGGATAATTTTATTCTCCCTGTGTGTTTGGAATATTCAGAAATTCTAACATGGTATTAGAGCTTATCCAGGGTCTTTGAAGGTGTCAAAGAAGTTGAATGAAGGAAAGATTTGTTGCAACAGTTCTCTGGCAGCGTGAAGGCTCAGTAGAAGATTAAGTCCAGGTATTTCTCAAAAAAACAGAGTTGTTGTTTTGTTTAAAAGGAAGTCCTCAGAGACAGAGTTTGTCTTTTAAAAGAAGAAAGACAGTTTGTTTGAAAAACACAGTCAAGTTTTATTTCAAAGTTCAGTTTATAAGCAATGGCTGGACCAAGCACTAATATGAGTATTGAAAATGCTCAGCTTCCCAAATTTTATGGGAAAAACTATGATTATTGGGCCATTACCATGAGAGCCATGTTTGCCTCCCTAGACTTATGGGAATTTGTTGAAGACGATTTTGAAGAACCGGTTGATGAGTAGGCCTTTAATGCCTTAACACAGGCAGAGAAGGATTTATTGAAGAACAATAAGAAAAATGACTCTAAAGCCCTCTTCTATCTCTATCAAGAAGTACATGAGAATGTATTTCCAAGGATATCAGCAGCTAAGAGATCTAAGGATGCATGGGTTACTTTGAAGATAGCCTATCAAGGTATGGAGAAAGTGAAGACAACAAAACTACAATTGCTGAGGAGAGATTTTGAAACTCTTTGTATGAAAGAGTCTGATAACATACACTCATTCTTCACATATGTGATTGGGATGGTAAACCAGATAAGGTCTCATGGAGAAACACTTGAAGAAAAAAGGATTGTGGAGAAACCACTGAGGAGTCTACCCTCACGGTTTGATATTATTGTTACCACCATAGAAGAGACTAAATATCTCTCAAAGTTCACAGTAGATGAACTTCATGCATCACTGATGACTCATGAACAGAGATTGGGAAGATCAGTTAACCCATCTCTAGAGCATGCCTTTAAGACCCAGATGCCTTTTGGAAGAGGAAGAAGTCAAGGCAGAGGAAGAGGAAGAGGCAGAAGCCAAAACAGAGGAGGAAGAAACAGCTATTCACATTCACAAGGAAGGAGCAACAGTCATAATCAAAGCCACAACCACAGCAGCAGCCACCAAGGTGGACATCAACATGCTCAAGGACAAAGGTATGAAAAATCCAATGTCCAATGTCATTATTGCAAGAAATATGGGCACTATGCCAATGAGTGTAGGAAAAAGAAAAATGACATGAATAATAGGCATAATGCTAATGTAGCAAGAGAAGAAAAGAACCCAAAGAATGTGTTGTTGACATGTAATGTAGCACAATATAGACAAGATGATGTATGGTTCTTAGATTGAGGCTGCAGTAATCACACGACTGGAAACATAGCAATGTTTCCAATCTTGATGAAGAAGTTAAATCAGAAGTAATCACAGGAACTGATACTAAAATTTATGTCAAGGGAAAAGGCAGAGTTAGTATCCGTGAAAGAAATGGAGAGCAAAAATTTATGCCAGATGTGTACTATGTTCCTGGCTTGACGTGTAATATTTTGAGCATTGGGTAGCTCATAAACAAAGGTTACAATGTAGTTTTTAAAAAAGATGTGTGCACAATAATGGATATATCTCCAAGCAAGAAGATCATTGCTGAAATATAAATGACCAGCAATAGAATGTTTCCACTCAAGCTCAATATTGACTTGAAGGGAAAATGAAAGAATGTAACAGCTGTAACTCAAGAGGTCTTTCAGAAGGAAGTGAAATATGAGAATTGGTTATGGAACTTGAGATTTGGACATCTAAATTTCGGAGGTCTGAATTTGATGCACAAAAAATGAATGGTAAGAGGACTACCATTGATTGAGAAACTGGATAGCCTATGTGAAGGCTGCATCTTGGGAAAACAACACAGAGAAAAATTTCCATCAGGAAAAAGCATAAGGGCGAAAGCACTCTTAGAAATTATTTATTCAGATTTATGTTGGCCAATGCAAACAACATCATTTTCAGGCAGCAATTACATGCTGACCTTCATTGATGATTTTAAAAGGAAAGTATGGGTTTATTTTCTGAAATATAAAAGTGATTTTTTTGAAAATTTTTGCCACTTTAAAGCTCTAGTAGAGAAACAGAGTGGGCAGCATATCAAAGTTCTTAGAACTGATAGAGAAGATACACAAACAATTTAATACAAGGTACACACCATATAAAAATGGAGTTGCTGAAAGGAATAATCGAACCATAATGGAAATGGTGAGAAGTATGCTAAAGGAAAAACATTTTCCAAATGAGTATTGGGCAGAAGCTACTAATTGTGCTGTGTATATTTTAAATAGATGCCTAACAAAAGTTGTAATGAACAGAGTTCCAGAAGAAGTGTGGAGTGGAAGAAAACAAGGAGTCACCCACATGAGAGTTTTTGGGTGTGTGGCTTATGCACACATTTCAGATCAGATGAGGAAGAAGTTGGATAGTAAGGGGGAGAAGTGCATCTTCCTTAAATACTGTGAAGATTCCAAGGGATATAGATTATATAACCCATCCACAAAGAAATTTGTTATAAGTAGGGATGTGCTATTCATTGAAGAAGAAGCATGGGATGAAAGCATTGAGGAAATAGTCAATGTTAAAAGTTGTTTGTCTCATGATGAAAATGAGGAAAATGTGGCTAAAAATAATACCTCATCGGTAGCACAACCTCCACCAACACAAGGACAGCAAGGGACACCTCAAGCAGGAGTAAGAACACCCTTGAGAAGAAATGAGAGTGCTTCTCCAACCACACCACATGGAGTAGATTTGAGTGCTACTTCAAACACAACTACACCAAATGAAAAGGGAACAAAATTAAGAAATTTAAAAGAAATTTATGAACAAGAAGCATCAAATGAAGGTATGAACTCCTTATTTGCTTTGTATTATCATGTTTATAATCCTATTCATTTTGAAGAAGCCATAAAATATAGGAAATGGATAGAAGCAATGGATGAAGAAATTAATGCAATAGAAAAGAACAAAACATGGGATTTAGTTGATCTCCCAGAAGGGAAATAAGTCATTGGAGTAAAATGGGTCTACAAGACCAAAAGTAATGCTGAAGGTAAGATAGAAAGACACAAGGCCAGACTTGTTGTCAAGGGATATAAGCAACAACATGGAAGAAACTATGAAGAAAATTTTGCACCAGTTGCAAGAATGGAAATAGTGAGAGCAGTGTTGTCCATAACAGCACAAAAAAAAATAGAAAGTATACCAAATGGATGTAAAATCAGCATTTTTAAATGGAGTGTTAATGGAAGAGTTTTATGTTGAACAACCTCTAGGCTATGAGAAAAAGGGCCAAGAACACAAAGTTTGCAAGTTGAAGAAATCTCTTTATGTGTTGAAGCAAGCACCAAGAGCATGGTACAGTAGGATAGATTCTTATCTACTGGAAAATGGGTTTGAAAAATGTGAAGGAGAACCCACATTATACATCAAAGAAAATGATGGTAAGATGCTCATTGTTGTTTTATATGTTGATGATATGATATTCACAGGTAATGATAATTACCCTATTGAAAATTTTAAAATAGTCATGAAAGAAGAATTTGAAATGACTGACATAGGATTGTTGAGATACTTCTTAGGAATAGAAGTAGAGAAAAATGAAAATGGGATTTTTATCTCTCAAGATAAATATGTTAATGAAGTTTTAGAAAGATTTAATATGCAGGAGTGCAAGGCAGCAATTACTCCCACAGTAATGGGATTGAAGTTGAGAAAAGATGACAACAACAAGGATTTTGATCCAAGCCTGTATAAGAACATATTTGGCAGCTACATGTATTTGACTGCAACTAGGCCAGATATTATGCATGCTGTCAGTTTGATTTCCAGATTTATGAAGAGGCCAAAAGAAGCACATTGGCAAGCAGCAAAGAGAATTCTGAGGTATGTGAAAGGAACTAAAAGGTATTGTATTTTGTATACTACTTTAGATAATTCAGAATTAATTGGTTATACTGACAGTGATTGGGTTGGAAGTATTGATGACCGGAAAAGTACCTCTGGTTATGTTTTTCATATGGGTTCAGGAGCCATTTCATGGGCTTCTAAGAAATAGCACATTGTAGCATTATCTACAGCGGAGGTAGAGTATGTAGCAGCTACAACATCATTGTGTCAAGCAGTGTGGATGAGAAAGATGTTGAGAAATTTATGCCAAGAACAGGTAAAAGGGACAGTGATTTATTGTGAAAATAGCTTAGCTATTGCATTATTAAAGAATTCCGTGTTTCATAAAAGAACAAAACACATAGATGCTAAGTTTCACTATATTAGAGAATTGGTGAACAATGGAGAAATTGTTTTACAACATTGTAGAACAGAGGAGCAATTTGCAGATATTCTGACAAAGCCATTGGGGCAGAAGAGTTTTGAATATTTAAGAAAATTCTTGGGTATGACTGATAACCCACAGCTGACTTTAAGAGGGAGTGTTGAAAATGTTAAAGTTACCTGCGTACCCCGTGCATGTAGAAAACATAGTACAAAGGGGTAGAGGACGTTGCGTGCACAACACTGTGCATTCAAGAGGAATGGAGAAACCGTAAGGATGAATCTATTTTGATTATGGCCACAACCACCATTGCAGAGATAAATTAAATTGTTATGGGCACAGCTGTATATTGCAGAAGAAAATTGAAGAATCCGTGGTCCAAACCATGGAACATCAGCTTTATTAAAGAGAAGTCTTTTTGGGCTTTTAAGCCCTCAACAACCACTCAGAGTTTTGTTTAAACACGCCAAGTCCTTTTAAGTTTTGAATGGGCCACGTCATAAGTGGTCCCCACTTCATCGCCCATCGCCAAGTTATATTTTGAGTGTCTTGTTGATATGAAGTCCCGCTGCAATGCGATGTTGCGATATTGCACATCACATATTGCAACGGGCAAGAGCCATATACCACCACAAAGGTTTCCGTCGAAGGTTTGTTGCAATGCGATGCGGTTCGGTTCCTACCACCATCACTCACCACAATCTCTCGTCACCGAAGTTCTTCGTCCATCCAAAATATTCCGCCAAAGTTTAAACTGCCGATGCGCCGATGCCGATAGCGCTTAGCGCTCATCGCACATCACGCCATCGCACATAGCAATGTCACAAAGCCAAGTCTTCTGCCATCCATGTTTGTTATTCGATGATGTCGATGTACCAATGGGATGTGGTCCCCACATCGCTCATCGCTCATCGCGCATCGCAAGGTCACAAGTCCAATCCATTTATCTCGCTATTCCACCGATGTCGATATGTGTTGTGGGCTCCACCAAGTGCACTTATAATTCTTCGTTTGATTGTTTTTTAAAATACATGCGGCAATGTTTTCTTATTTTTCATTTTTATTTTATTTTATTTTATTCTAAAAGAAAAAGGGTCGTGCCTCATATAAAATAAAAAGCACGTAGGCTTATTAAAAAGTTGTATTTCTGTGTAAAGAAAAGCCCGCAGGCAGAGAAAGAAAAAAAAACACAGTAAGAACAGAGAACACTGTTGTGTGCGTTTTGAGAGACAGAGAAAAGTTTTTTTTTAGAGAACTGCGTCTATAACAGTCAAATATTTTTGTAATCCTATTTCTGTGGAAGAAAATTGTAATAGTTTTAGTTTTTTGATGAAATAGAAAGCATTTTTATGCCATCTCTGTCTAGCATTTCTCTGTGTTAAAAGAGGAGAATTTTATTCTCCTTGTGTGTTTGGAATATTCAGAAATTCCAACATATTTAGGGGAATAATGTCTTTGCAAATATGTTATTCAAGCAAACTTTGTTATTAGATGCTAAGTTAATATCCATCTTAGAGATGTCTAATAATAATGTATTGTTTATTTCATTCTTTAATCTATTTCATACTATTCAAATAGGATTTCGTTAAGCTTCGGTATATATTTAAGATGATTTCGTTAAGTTTCAACATGTCAACATGTATTTAAGATGATTTCATTAAGCTTCAACATATATTTAAGATTTAAAATATATATAAGTTTTTGTTCTCAACCTAGGGAGTTGTCTACAAATTCAATAGAATAGCTTTTATGACAATTTGTTGTTCGAATTCAGTAAAAAATTCAAAAAATTAGATAATTGGAGTTTTTAACTGCATTTTTATGGTAGAAATAGATTCAGCACCATAAAAAATTAGTAAGACACCCAAAATACTGAAGTTTAAAACTGTAACCCAAATTTTTAAAAATCTTGATCTAAATTTTTGATAATCTTACAAGAATTTCTAAATTATTCTGTGGGTTTCTTAAGACTACGGCTTTATCAAGTGTCTTGCTATGCTAGCGAAGAAATTGTACTTTTTAAAATATCAAAAGCGTAAGTAGTTTAATCTAATTGTGAAAATAAATTTCTACTTGCTGGCGTTTGCGTCCTGGATGGATGAGTAGATTTAGTCCATAGGAAGCATTGAATTGAATCTTCCAGTGACGCAGCTCAATTTTTTGCAATGCCATTCTATAGACCACGGTTAAAGGATATGCCACGTAGAAAGATTTTAACCTCATCCCTAAACAAAGAGATGAAAATAATAAAGCTATTTTCCATCTGCCGGCTGCTTGTATACCATCGATTTCTTTTGACCTAATGTCTCCCTGTGCATAACCCGGCTGTAGATCTGAATAAAAAAGTCAACTATAAAGTCAATCATTGATTATGTAGCTAGTCCTCACTTACATCCACCATTTAGTTAAGGATGGCCAAGTTTTGTACAATCATCCGCCGTGTGGAGCTCCGGGGTTCAACTGAGGGAGTTATACGTTCACACCACGGCTGTAGAGACCTTGTATATAATCCCACATGGTCAGTGGAACAACTTCAATATATGATGTCTTTTGAGATTTCACGTTGTTATGGGCATTAATAATTAATTTACTGCATGTATGGTAGGAGTTTTAACAGTTCGAGAAGGCAGCTAAGCTACTTGTCTTGCGGGGAACACCATCGATGACTGCTGGCGTTGCGATCCAGATTGGAAAAACAATCAGAAGAGGCTTTCAGACTATGCCATTGGGTTCAACAGGAATGCCATTGGAGGGCAGAATGGAAGATTTTATGTGGTCATGGATCCCAATGACTACGATGCAGTCAATCCCCGGCCAGGCACCCTACGCCATGCTGTTATTCAAACGGAACCTCTGTGGATCATTTTTCAGAGAGACATGGTCATCCAGCTCAAAGAACAACTCTTCATGAATAGTTACAAGACAATCGATGGCAGAGGAGCCAATGTGCACATTGCCAATGGTGCCTGCATCTCGGTAGAGCACGTGACCAACATTATCATCCATGGGATTCACATCCATGACTGCAAACCTGCGGGAAACGCCATGGTGAGGGAATCCTCGGGACATTACGGGTGGAGAACGATAAGTGATGGAGATGGAATTACCATTCTTGGGGCAAGCAATATCTGGGTAGATCATTTCTCCTTGTCAAGCTGCACAGATGGGCTCATCGATGTCACCCAAGGGTCGACTGCAGTAACAATTTCAAACAACTTTATGACGCACCACGATAAGGTTTGAATCTCAAATGCAGTTTTATAATCTGAAAGTTTCAATCATTCCTATTGATGTCCTGTTCATCTATTTGCAATACTAAATGTTGCAAGTCATGCTCCTGGGACACAGCAATGACTATACACAGGACGCTAACATGCAAGTAACGGTTGCCTTCAACCATTTTGGGGAAGGCCTCGTGCAACGCATGCCCAGGTATCTAAGACAATTTGAGTTCACAATTTTCCATTCGTGTTCCATGTATTTACAATCAAGAAAACATTAGGCTTCAGAAGTTTATCCGTAAGATAAGTTTAACAGCATAATGCAGATGCCGACATGGAAAATTTCACGTGGTAAACAACGATTACACCTACTGGGGTATGTATGCGATCAGTGGTGTTGGAATTTCTGATAATTTTAGAACAATGACTAAAATAATCTCCTTCTCACGTAGAGAATAAAATAAATTTTTTTGCTTACTAATAGATAGAGATGGCATAACATTTCTTTCTATTTTGTCAACAAGCTAAAACTATTACAAAATGATGGATTTCTTCAACTGTGTGGGATTACAAAGATACTTGACTGATACAGACACAGTGCTCTCAAAATATTTCTCTCTCTCTCAAAAACGCACAAAACAGTGCTCTCTGGTCTTACTGTGTTTTCTGTGCCTGCAGGCTTTTTCACAACACAGCGATACAACAAAAAATACATTGAGCCTACGTGATTTACAATTTATATGGCGCGACACTTTTTAAACATAAAAAAGAATAAAATAAAAATCCAATTTTCGTACATTAAATTCCTAAGCGTAAGTCAAAACTTCATTCGCGGCGAATAAATCAAAACATAAATAAAAAAATTTCATACGCGTGATTTGCGAGTGGAACCCAAATCGCAATCAGAAATCGACGAAATAATAGAACAATGGTTTGAACCTTTGACATTTACGCTGGCGATGAGTGATGTGTGATGGACCCCACGGCGGAGATCGCATCGGCGCATCGGCGATGAACTTTGGAACGGTTGCGCGAAAGACTTATGATGAGCGATTGTGATGTTGCGATGCGGGGACCACATCGCATCGCGGGAATTACTTTGGCGGAAACCTTGCGGATGGGAAAACGGTGATGTTGCAATGAGCAATGTGGTAGGGACCACATCACATCGCGGTGGATCAGTGGAACATAACACGATGGAGGACTTTGATGAAATGCGATTGCGATATGTGATATCGCATCGCGGCTGATCGACGGTAACACATTGGAGGGGGCATATACCTTGATCCTTTGCGATGTGCGATGTGAGATATCGCACCATCACATTGCATCGGATGCTTCATATCAACAAGACACTTAAACACTCGGCTGCTGTGATTTGCGATTGCGACATAGAAATGACTGGTGGGCCCATTCAAACCTAAAATACTTGGCATTTGAATCAAAACTCTGATTGGTTGTTGAGGGCTTAAAGCTCAAAAACACTTTTCTTTAATGGAATTGTTGTTCCATGGTTTGGACTATGGATTCTTCAATCTTCTTCTGCAAAATATAGCTGCGCCCATAACAATTTAATTTATCTCTGCAATGGTGGCTGCGGCCATAATCAAAATAAATTCATCCTTAGGGTTTCTCCATTCCTCTTGAATGCACAGTGCTGTGCACGCAATGTCCTCTACCCCTTTGTACTCTATTTTCTAGATGCACAGGGTACCCAGATGATGTTAATATTTTCAACACTCCCCCTTAAAGTCAGTTGCTAGGTTATCAGTCATACCCAAACATTTTCTTAAATATTCAAAACTCTTTTTCCCCAGTGGCTTTGTCAGAATATCTGAAAATTGCTCCTCTGTTCTACAATGCTGTAAAACAATTTCTCCATTATTCACCAATTCTCTGATATAGTGAAACTTCACATCTATGTGTTTTGTTCTTTTATGAAACACATAATTATTTGATAATGCAATAGTTGAGCTATTGTCACAATAAATCACTGTTCCCTTTACTTGTTCTTGGCATAAATTTCTCAACATCCTTTTCATCCAAACTGCTTGACACGCTGCTACTGTAGCTGCCACATATTCTGCCTCTGCTGTAGATAGTGCTACAATAGGCTGTTTCTTAGAAGCCCATGAAATGGCTCTTGAAACCATATGAAAAACATAACCAGAAGTACTTTTCCGGTCATCAATACTTCCAGCCTAATCACCGTCAGTATATCCAATTAATTCATAATTTTCTGAAGTAGTATATAAAATACCATACCTTTTAGTTCCTTTCACATACCTCAGAATTCTCTTTTCTGCTTGCCAATGTGCTTCTTTTGGCCTTTCCATAAATCTGGAAATCAAACTAACAACATGCATAATATCTGGCCTAGTTGCAGTCAAATACATGAGGCTGCCAACTATGCTCTTATACAAGCTTGGATCAAAATTATTGCTACTGTCATCTTTTCTCAACTTCAATCCCATTACTGTGGGAGTAATTTCTACCTTGCACTCCTGCATATTAAATCTTTCTAAAACTTCATTAATATAGTTTGCTTGTGAGATAAAAATCCCATTTTCATTTTGCTCTACTTCTATTCCTAAGAAGTATCTCAACAACCCCATATCAGTCATTTCAAATTCTTCTTTCATGACTGTTTTAAAATTTTCAATAAGGTAATTATCATTACCTGTGAATATCACATCATCAACATATAAAACAATTATCAGCATCTTACCATCATTTTCTTTGATGTATCATGTGGGTTCTCCTTCACATTTTTCAAACCCATTCTCCAGTAGACAGGAATCTATCCTACTGTACCATGCTCTTGGTGCTTGCTTCAGCCCATAAAGAGCTTTCTTCAATCTGCAAACCTTGTGCTCTTGGACCTTTTTCTCATAGCCTAGAGGTTGTTCAACATAAACCTCTTCCATTAACACTCCATTTAAAAATTTTGATTTTACATCCATTTGGTAAACCTTCCATTTGTTTTGTGATGCTATGGACAACACTGTTCTCACTATTTTCATTCTTGCAACTGGTGCAAAAGTTTCTTCATAATCTCTTCCATGCTGCTACTTATATCCCTTAACAAAAAGTCTGGCCTTGTGCCTTTCAATCTTACCTTCAACATTGCTTTTGGTCTTGTAGACCCATTTAACTCCAATGACTTCTTTACCTTCTGGGAGATCAACCAACTCCCATGTTTTATTTTTCTCTATGGCATTAATTTCTTCATCCATTGCTTCTATCCATTTCCTATCTTTTATGGCTTCTTAAAAATGAATAGGATCATTAACATGACAATATAAAGCAAAAAAAGAGTTCATACCTTCATTTGCTACCTCTTGCTCATAGATTTCATTTAAATTTTTGAATCTGGTTCCTCTTTCATTTGGTGTAGTTGTGCTTGAAGAAGCACTCAAATCTGCTCCATGTGGTGTGCTTGGAGAAGCACTCTCATTTCTTCTCAAGGGTGTTCTTACTCCTTCTTGAGGCATCCCTTGCTATCCTTGTGTTGGTGGAGGTTGTGCTACTGATGAGGTATTATTTTCAGCCACATCTTCCTCATCTTCATCATGAGACAAACGGCTTTTGACATTTACTGTTTTCTCAATGCTTCCATCCCATGCTTCTTCTTTAATGAATTGCACATCTCTGCTTATAATAAATTTCTTGGTGGATGGGTTATACAATCTATATCCCTTGGAATATTCACAGTATCCAACGAAGATGCACTTCTCCCCCTTACTATCCAACTTCTTCCTCAACTGATCTGGAATGTGTACATAAGCCACACATCCAAAAACTCTCATGTGGGTGACTCCTTGTTTTCTACCACTCCACGCTTCTTTTGGAACTCTGTTCATTACAGATTTTTTTGGGTATCTATTTAAAATATACACAACACAATTTGTAGCTTCTGTCCAATACTCATTTTGAAAATGTTTTTCCTTTAGCATACTTCTCACCATTTCCATGATGGTCCGATTCTTCTTTCAACAACTCCATTTTGCTGCAGTGTTTCCCTTGTAGTAAACTGTTTGTGTATGCCATTCCCTCTGCAAAAATGCAGGAATTATTTTGAGATGTACTCACCTCTTCTATCAGCCCTTAGGACTTTGATATGCTGCCCACTTTGTTTCTCTACAAGAGCTTTAAAGTGGAAAAATTTCTCAAATACTTCAATTTTATATTTCAAGAAATAAAATCATACTTTCCTTGTGAAATCATCAATGAAGGTCAGCATGTAATTGCTGCCTAAAACTGATGATGTTTGCATCAGCCCACATAAATATGAATGAATAATTTCTAAGGGTGCTTTCACCCTTATGCTCTTTCCTAACAGAAATTTCTCTCTGTGTTGTTTGCCCAAGATGCAGCCTTCACATAGGCTGTTCAGTTTCTCAATCAATGGTAGTCCTCTTACCATTCATTTTTTGTGCATCAAATTTAGACCTCTGAGATTGAGACATCCAAATCTCAAGTGCCATAACCAATTATCATCTTTCACTTCCTTTTGAAAGACCTCTTGAGTTACAGCTGCTGCATTCTTTCCTTTTCCCTTCAAGTCAATATTGAGCTTGAGTGGAAACATTCTATTGCTATTCATTTGTATTTCAGCAATAATCTTCTTTCTTGGAGGTATATCCATATTGTGCACACAAAATTTTTAAAAACTACATTGTAACCTTTATTTATGAGCTGCCCCACGCTCAAAAGATTACACTTCAAGCTAGGAACATAGTACACATCTGGCACAAATTTATGCTCTCCATTTCTTGCATGGATACTAACTGTGCCTTTTCCCTTGACAGAAATCTTAGTATTAGTTCCTGTGGTTACTTCTGATTTTACTTCTTCATCAAGATTGGCAAACATTGCTATGTTTCCAGTCATGTGATTACTGCAGAATGAACCTAAGGACAATACATCATCCTGCCTATCTTGTGCTACATTACATGTTAACAACACATTCTTTGGGTTCTTCTCTTCTCTTGCTACATTAGCATTCTACCTATTATTCATGTCATTTTGCTTTTTCCTACACTCATTGGCATAGTGCCCATATTTCTTGAAATAATGACATTGGACATTGGATTTGTCATACCTTTGTCCATGAGCATGTTGGTGTCCACCATGTTGGCTGCTGATTTGGTCGTGGCTTTGATTCTGACTGTTGCTCCTTCCATGTGAATATGAAGGGTTTTTCCTTCCTCCTCTGTTTTGGCTTCTGCCTCTTCCTCTTCCTCTACCTTGACCTCTTCCTCTTCCAAAAGGCATCTGGGTCTTGAAGGCATGCTCTAGAGATGGGTTTCCTGATCTTCCCAATCTCTGTTCATGAGTCATTCGAGATGCATGAAGTTCATCTATTGTGAACTTTGAGATATCCTTAGTCTCTTCTATGGTGGTAACAATAATCTCAAACCGTGAGGGTAGACTCCTCAATAGTTTCTCCACTATCCTTCTTTCTTCAAGTGTTTCTCCACGAGACCTTATCTGTGTGATCATCCCAATCACATGTGAGAAGAATTAATCTATGTTATCAGACTCTTTCATACAGAGAGTTTCAAAATCTGTCCTCAACAATTGTAGTTTTTCTGTCTTCACTTTCTCCATACCTTGATAGGCTATTTTAAGAGTTTCCCATGAATCCTTGGATCTCTTAACAGTTGCTATCCTTGGAAATACACTCTCATGTACTGCTTGATAGAGATAGAAGAGGGCTTTAGAGTCCTTCTTTCTATTACTCTTCAATAAATCCTTCTCTTCCTGTGTTAAGGCATTAAAGGCCTGCTCATCAACTAGTTCATCAAAACTATCTTCAACAAATTCCCATAAATCCTCGGAGGCAAATAGGGATCTCATGGTAATGGCCCAATAATCATAGTTATTCCCATTAAATTTTGGAAGCTGAGTATTTCCAATACTCATACTGGTGCTTGGTCCAACCATTACTTATAAAATGAACTCTGAACTAAAATTGACTGTGTTTTTAATAAACAAACTGTCTTTACTTCTTTAAAAAAAAAACTCTATCTTTGAGGAATGTTCTTTTAAACAAAAAAACAACTCTGTTTTTTTTGAGAAATACCTGGACTTAATCTTCGGCTGAGCCTTCACGCTGTTGGAGAACTGTTGCAACAAATCCTTATTCCTTCAACTTCTTTGACGCCTTCAAAGAGCCTGGATAAGCTCTGATACCATGTTGGAATTTCTGATAATTCTAGAACAATGACTAAGAGAATAATACTCTCCTTCTCACACAGAGAATAAAAATAATTTTTTTTTCTTACTGCTAGACAGAAATGGCGTAACAATACTTTCTATTTCATCAAAAAAATAAAAATATTACAAAATGATGGATTTATTCCACTGTGTGGGATTACAAAGATACTTGATTGATACAGACGCAGTGCTCTCAAAATATTTCTCTCTGTCTCTCAAAAATGCACAAAACAATGCTCTTTGGTCTTACTGTGTTTTCTCTGCCTGCGGGCTTTTTCACTACACAGCAATACAACAAAAAATACATTGATCCTACGAGATTTACACTTTAAAACATGAAATAGAATAAAATAAAAATCGAATTTCCATACATTAAATTCCAAATCCTAAGTTAAAACTTCAGTCGCGGCGAATAAATCAAAACATAAATTAAAAATTTTCATACATGCGATTTGCGAGTGGAAACCACATCACAATCGACGATCGACGAAATAGCAGAACAATGGTTTGAACCTTTGACATTTACGCTGGTGATGAGCGATGTGCGATGGACCCCAAAGCGGAGATTGTATCGGCGCATCGGAGATGAACTTTAGAACGGTTGTGCGGAAGACTTGTGATGAGCGATTACGATGTTGCGGTGCGGGGACCACACTGCATCGCGAGAATTACTTTGGTGGAAACCTTGTGGATGGGCGGACAATGATGTTGCGATGAGCGATGTGGTAGGGACCACATCACATCGCGGTGGATCAGCAGAACATAACATGGCGAAGGACTTTGATGAAATGCGATTGTGATATGTGATATCGCATCATGGCTGATCGGTGGTAACACATTGGAGGGGGAATATACCTTGATCCTTTGCGATGTGTGATGTGCGATATCACACCATCGCATCTCATCGGATGCTTCATATCAACAAGACACTTAAACACTCGGCTGCTGTGATTTGCGATTGTGACATAGAAATGACTGGTGGGGACTACTGTGACGTGGCCCATTCAAGCCTAAAATACTTGGCATTTGAATAAAAAATATGATTGTTTGTTGAGGGCTTAAAGCTCGAAAAGAATGTTCTTTAATTAAATTGCTGTTCCGTGGTTTGGAATACGGATTCTTCAATTTTCTTCTGCAAAATACAGATGCGTCCATAACAATTTAATTTATATCTGCAATGGTGGCTGCGGCCATAATCAAAATAAATTCATCCTTACGGTTTCTCCATTCCTCTTGAATGCACAGTGCTGTGCACACAATGTCCTCTTCCCCTTTGTACTATGTTTTATACCTGCACAGGGTACGTAGGTGACTTTAATATTTTCAACAGGTGGAAGTGCGAACCCAACAATTAACAGCCAATGAAATCGATTCCTTGCGCCTGCCGATCCCTCTTCCAAGGAGGTAAACGTTGCTTCCTCAATTCATTTTATTGTATCGACATTAAGAGAAAGAGTAGATGGAGTTGTTGAATATGACTGAATGAACAGGTGACTAAACATGAAGACACACCAGAGGGCGTGTGGAGGTAGTGGAATTGGAGATCAGAGGGAGATCTGATGTTGAATGGGGCATTCTTTGTTCTGTCAGGCGCGGGGGCATCGTCGAGCTATACAAAGGCTTCTAGTATCGCAGCAAAGCCATCGTCTCTCGTTGCTTCCATCACAACAAATGTCGGCATTCTGACATGCAGAAAAGGCTCCCCATGCTGACTTCAACAACACGACCCCCACGACAATATTGAATTTCCTTTCCTCTCACAAATACCTAGATCTTTGTTTTTATTCGTATAATAACATTCCTGACTACTTTGTATTGCGTAGCATTAATCATTCCTGTGTGTGTGAACATGTTATGAGGAAGTTCCTCAACCCTCCAACTTCGGCGGGCATGTATACACCCTTCGAAACACTCCACTCTATGGAGATTAAAGGGCAATTGCCTTTTACATATCTCCTTTACATAATAATAATATGTATCTAGTATGCATTAGCTAATATATACGGAGGGGAAGTTGTGATTATTATACCTGCCCCGCAGTAGGTATAAGCATCAGCATTTTGTGATGAGATATTAATTTATGTATGAGTAAAAAAATTATAGTTTTTCCATAGTTCAATTTAAATATATTTTATTATTTATTTATTTTAATTATTTAAATCTATTTTTTCTTGAATGCGATTGGCTGATATTTTGAATTTTTATTGTCCATGAACGTCTTGCAACCCCAAACTCCAAGTCATTTCGATTTTGCTAACATAAATAAGTGTACGGCTTGATTAAATTGGACATTATCTGGTTAGAGGCCATCTAGTGTAATAATTTGTCATGTCAACGTACTCTGAAGACAACATTGGCATGTGTGTCTGGTTGTTCACATTGCAACAGTCCCAAGAAAAATAAATATATATCTGATTTCTATCAATTTTACCCATATATTATCCATATATTAGAATCATTAGGGTTATTTTAAAAAATATATATATTTTCTCCAACCAAAAATTTGTCATTTTAACTCCACTTCACCTCAGAAAAAACCACATTTTTTTCCATTTTTAAACCATATATACATAATATGATCTCCTTTGCCTTAGGCACCCCCATACCTGTTTCAGCTGTGCTAGTTTTATTATGAAAGTATAGTTTTTATTTGTTTAACAAATATTGTTTATATATATTATCCTTTAGTATCTACTATTAAAACTCTAAATTATTTATGTAAATTTAGTCTATAGAAAAAACTTTAATTTATTTGGGGAAAATTTGTGTTGGTAGGAAGAAACAAAGGGATGACATGTTCTATTTAATTGTTTAGTATTTTTCACTCAACCTATAATGTGAACAGCATGTATTTGACTGAAAACATAGTGATGCAGCCACAAGGCTGCAAATACCCACATACGCAGAATTTAGACTATGGCTGCTTGGTTCCCAGGATTTTCTTCTCATTAAAATTTATTAAGTGGAAGTATTTAACTTACCTGCAATATCATCATAATTAACGAAGGATTTTTAACTGCAAAACCATTACTTTATAAACTCTTTAACCTTAAAATGATTTAATCTTCAATCCCCACTTTGTTCTATTATAAAACCTTTTACTATAGAATTATGTTGTAAACCATCAGGAACACACATAAAACCTTTAAACTTACCCTTCCATCTTTTTCACGTGACTCTGCATGCTTACCAAGGTTCCACACATTTATGAAGGCTCTTCCCTGTGGAATATCACATCACAAACCGACAATCATAACATTTCACAGATCGACGAATATAGCATTTTGCACATCGGCAATTATAACATATATCACATAAAAAAATTTATAACCCGTCAACACTTTGAAAACTTTACACCCGTCGCAATTTCGCTGATTTAATACTATTGCACTTTGGAAAACCACAAACTTACCTCATCGCACTTCGCAACTTCTAATTCCACCATTAGCTATTGTATCAGATAACATGCACTATGCGATATGCGTTTGGACCTCTGCCCGACATGTGTCCACTTCATCGCATCGCAACTTAAACCATATAACTTGTGATGTATTAACATGTAAACATAAAAATCACCTATAGCAATGTATGATGTTCCACTTCGACGTTTTCACATTTTACCTTTGCAATGTAATTTAGCCGTCGGTCTTTTGCTTGTCACTGCGATTTAATCCTTGACGTCCGATCTCTTTTCTGGAATATTTTAAGGGTTTTATATCTTAATCGATTTTTGATTTCTCACTGCCATTGCTTTGCAAATCCGTCTCATCCACGCTACTCCTTCCTGAGTTTTCTCTTCTGGTTTTCACTCAGATCTATAGCTTTCAAGATTGCTGGACACTTTGCACACTGTTTCCAAACTAGAATACCATTACGTATTAATTCACTGCATCCATAATTCACATTTGTTACTCCTTCTCAGTTTTCATATACATTTACTTGCTCTAGACTGGAATCACATAGATTCTACCTAGCCATTAAGTCTTCTATCACTTCATAAAAGACTTATGCATTCATCAAAATTCAATAAAAAATGAAATATCACATAGAATCATATTTGTCCTTTTATGGATCACTCATCACATAAAAGAAATAATCACACAATCGCAATGAACTCAATTTCTCATTAATCAAATAAATTATGCATATACAATAAAAACATGTTTGCATTCTGTATTTGGCATGATGCGCTTTTACATGGCCCTTTTCTCTTCAACAAAAAATTCTCGGTTCTTGGCTCTCTCCGATTTACTTCTACTATTCTAAGAATATGGTATTTTAATGCCTTTGAGGCTTACAAATATATAAAAAAGGTTCTGCAACCAATTCTGGTTTAGATCCTCAATTTTCTCAACTAAATCCTAAGAATCCTCTAAATCCACAAAATCATCAACTAATTCCTATGTCTAGGTTTCACAATCCCTATGAAATCTCAACTAGCCTTAATCTTTCATGTTCTCCTACATTCAACAACATTTACAAATATGCCTCTCAATATTAAATTAATGTTCTCACATAAAATCTCTCAAAGAATTGAAAATTAAATTAATTAAATACATAGGAAACCAACTCCCTTGAAAATATAAGACCCCCTAGATTCTACTAAATGTAAAAATTTTGGAACCATGATGCTCTCACGTCAAAATCCCAAGGTAGAAAATAATCATGATCTCCAAATAACGTGTCTTTAATTTCTATCCTCCTAGATCCCAGACTTCATTCTGTAATCTGTCTTTGGCTGCCTCTTTTCCTTTCTGTTGTTTTGTTGTTGTTGTTGTTTTGTGTTATTCTCCAGGTCTCCATACTTTATGTTGTAGTGCTCCATTGTCTCTACCTTCAATGTTCTTCACTTTCCAAACAATTCAACAATGGACTGCTTTCTTCATTCTGTTACAACTCATCTTATGTACCTGTATTAGGTTCCATAGTTCATCAATGGCTTCTTGCAATTCAGTCTGCTGCTGCAAACTAATTTTGTTTTCCTAACTTTTCCATTGTATTTTACTGCACTTTATCCATTCATCACTAAATTGTTGATTTCTTTCTTTAGCTCTTCTTGCTTCAATTTATGCTTTTCCACTTGGAATTACTCCATTTACTATTGCAAATATTGTTCTGGACATTGCTACCTCCCAAACTTCCTGAATATCTCTTAAGATATCTCCCTGTGCAACATTGATGCATAAATTCTGCATAAATCAGAATATTCGCGCACAATAGAGTGTGTGTTTCCTTTAACATGAAATCATCATCCAAAATCTTCATAAAAACTACTTAGATTCAATACAAAATCTATAAGAAGAGAGCATTGAACACCAAAAAAATACTTGCATATAATAAAATAGGAAAATTTTCAGATTCAAACCCTTTTGGCCGAATATTACATTTGTGGGCCTTTCGGCTCTCGCCCTTTACATAAACTCTCACACCATTTCTCTCTATCTCTCTGTCCTCAATCCTCACACAAACCTCATATTTATACATAATTGTGGATTAATTTCAATCCATGATTTCCTCCACAAATAACTCAACCAAATTCTAAAATAGATTTATCCCTCCTTTGACTCAACTAAGTTCCATTTAAGGAGTTAATAATCCCTAAAATATCTATACAACTCAACTCCACTCATATTCTCAATTTATTAAGAGAATATTTACAATAAAGCCCACACTCAGATTTTATTCTCAATTTATTTTTTTAAATGGACATAATTTATAAAATAATTAAAAAAAACATCACCCCCTAAATCACACAAATAAATAATGAAAATTAAGCAGGATGCTCTTGCATCAGACTCCCCATGTAGAGAAGTTTCCATAGACTCCTGTCTATGAGGTCTGTCACTTTTATGTAATAATGCGACAGCCACACATCTCAATGACTTGCTACCTCCAGGATTCCAAACTCTGTTTTTCCGGTGGTATTTTAAATTATCAACTCCATTTTGTAATTTTGCACAAAATTCCCAGAAATAGTATTTTTAGAACAATATTGCATGTAAATATTGGTTTTCCATACCACACCATCTTTATTTCTGGAATTACATACTTGCATAGAAACGCTAATACCCATTCTTCTGGTCTCCAAACTTTGAAAGAATCTCGAATTGGTTTTACATCAGCATCACCAACATCACTCTTTTTGTCAACCGGATTCCATCGGCCTCTACAAAAATTGCTTTTGCCAATTCCTCAGAGTAATTCCTCTTTTTCTGATGCTTCTGTCTCCAATTGTGTTGAACACTCAACTTTATGAAATGAAGAATAATCAAGGACTTCTCCTTGATCACAACTATAATCATTGACTGTCCCTATAGTAATAGATTTCTCATCCGGTGTTGTACCTGCATTCATCAACAAATTATTAGTTTTAAAAATACAAGACCTTTCGGCCCTTTTTGATGCTGCAAACACCAATGTCCCATCATAGTCCTTTTGGATTTCAGTGAATCCTCTTTTGAATTGCTGGCTGCTTTCATCTTAATCCTACTAGATCAATACTTATGTTTCCTTTATGTCTCTAAGGACATAATTTTCTTGCTGCTCATGATATTTCATCTCATATTCAAATACTTTCTACTCAATTTCTTTGATTTTAGCATCATATTTATTAATGTTGTCTTCTGTACCTACAACCACATTATTATTTGAGGAGTCAAAGCATTCACTTAACTCTATAAAATTTAGAGACATTTCATCCTTATCATGCACAACAACTGTAATTTCTTCTTTATCAAGTTCTGCAAGCTTCACTTCTCCTTCAGCTTCCTTGACCCATCTTTCCAAGAAATATATTTCCATGTGGAATATTTCCATCATTCCATCATAACCTTCATTCCCAGTTTCCTTCTTCTTCTAGCAATCCTCCCGAGGTATCCTGGTTTCTGTATCATCACATTGCAAAATTCTTTCATCAATTTCATTAAACAAATTCATTTGTTTACCACCTTGGCATATCACTATGGCATTTTCATTATGATTCTGCTCCATAACAGCTTCAATTGGCTGTCTTACACCAAACAAAAATTCACCTATGAATTCTTTCTGTCGTAATAAATTAGTACCTTCCTCCTCTAAAAGGCATTCTCCATCATACATCACCTCAAGAGCTTTATTCATCTTTGTGACAGCTTCACCATACTATCCATCATCTTCTGCACATCCTGCAAACATACACAAACTATAAGATTTAAAAATACAAGGCTTCATAGCCTCATCTGCTTCCCTTGTCAGCATATCTTCAAATTGTTTTGATGTATTCCAATAGTCCATGAGATCTTTATCATTAATCTCTTCACCCAGAATTTCACTCTGTTCTCGTCCACAAATGGAAAATTCCATTTCTAACTTAGCTCCTCTGAGTTCTTCATGTCTCAATTGCACACTCATCATCTGCTCGAGCTTCCTCAACTCTTCTGTTAACTACATATTTACGTGTTGATTCCTCTTTTCTTGTAGTCTTTTCCATTTCACTTTCTTCTTCATGGTCAAACCATGTCTCTGGTCTTTCGTATTTTCCTGCAACAATTCCATCAATAAATCAAGATTAACTGCTATCTTAGCCTTCTCCCTCTCATATTCTTCATTAGTCAACTGCCTCCATATGCCATTTGACCTTAGCATCTTCCTTCTTCTTTCTTCTGTTGTGGTCTTTCTCAGAACCTCTGAAATGACTATCAACAGTCATCTTCTTCTCCTTTGCGAACTTCATCTGTTCACTTGTGGATTTCATTTAATCCCCTTTTCAGCAAGCCTTCATACTTGCCATCCAAAAATGCAATCTCTCTTCCTGCGCTTGGTATCTTTTGGTTCTCTTCCTTGGAATCATCTTTTGGGTAACTCTCTTGCTTCTCTTTGTTGCAGACAACAACTGCAGTATTTTTTGTTATAATGACCAAACTCTTTGGGTGTCGGGCTTCACCGATCATGCACCCAATTACATTCAAACCTTTGACTTGATTTAAGACTCTTTGACTCCAGACTTGACATCAAATTTTCATCTTGGATGAAAAATGCACCCTTTTGTACAATAACTCAATGGTTAATATTGACTCAAGCTAACCAAATTTCTTCATTTGAGCTTAACATCTTATTTTATTTCAAAGCTTGACCTCATAATTACAATAGTGGATATTTTGACTCTAGTTCAAGTTATACAATATACCAATGAACATCCACCCTTAATACATTCTCATGATGTAAAATATTCACTCCACCAATTCTCTCTCATACTCCATTCTTATAATAATATCATAAGTCACTAATTATATCATCTCCCATTACTCACATGATACTTAAGCCTTTAAATCAAAATGCAATCCAATTTTCCCAAAATTTATTTTATGATGAAAATAAAATAAACCATCTAATTTTCATCATTTAAAATACCTTTTGGAAATGAATTTTCATACCTTACGTTCCCTTCAAGGTTATTTAATAAACCTTTTCTTTGCAATTTCAACTCTCCAGACTTTATTCCTCTATGTCGTTCTTATCGCTGTGAATATTCACATGCCCTTCATACCCTAACCTCTTCAACACACTCACCATCTTAGTCCAGATAGTTTTCCTGTACTTCCATGCAGTGCCTTCTTTGGAGTGACGGTTTTCATGCAACACCGTCCTTCTTCAGTGCACAAAAAAAATTCCTTCATAGGAATTTTCCAAAACTTTTTTCTAACATGGTGGCATCAACATATTTCTCTGGCAGCAACAAACACAAACCACACTGTCTTCTGAACAAAACAATGTGAACACTTTCACATGCGCTACAAGAAACGATCAATCATGATCTTTAACTCATGGAAATCGTAGATGCTCCTTTACAGGTTTTCTCCTCCATGTAGATCACAACCTCAAAACGATATGCAACAACCACACTGGCTCACCACTCTTCCACTGCGATTGGGTTCACCACTTGCTCTCGAAGTGCTGCCAACATATCTCAATCATCAAGGTCAAAAAACTTCTTCAACAATTCATTTTTTCTTCATAATTTTCAGGTATCGTGAACATATAACTTTCACAGAAATCATAACACAATTTGTAGGCAACAATACCACTTCTGCTTGTTTGATTTTAGTACTCAACCCCAATAATTGATTGCAATTACCCACCAAGTGAAACTGTGCATAACTTGATAAATGGATACAAATGTGTGCAAAAGATATACCACATTTATTTCATTCCCAATACGATTTCTCATACCAGCAATGCTCAAAAAATTATGCAAACAATGTATTTTCCTTACCCCTTCGATTACGTTGTTCAAAAATGTTATTGCAACTTTAATTAATGGAGGCTTGCAACTGATTCTCTAGGCTCTGCACATAATCCTCTTATTCTCCCTTCCGACTTGCTTTTCAAACATGCATTCGACCTGCGCATTTTCTCTTCTCTCACATGCATGTGACTTGCTCTTCACACACAGGCTTTCATCCTTTGAACACCCTACCTTCTTCACCAAAAATTTGATGCAAACAACAAAGGCACATGTTAAATGTTTGATGCAATGAAAAATTGAGTTATACAAAAAACATAAAACTCTACAAATATGGATAGAGGTTATATGGGCTATAGATTTTCCGTAAAGAATTTATACATTAGCTATCTCCCTTTCAAGGCACAATTTGGACCACTGACAAAATACAAAATATATAGGATGCAATAGATATACTTGAGAGTCTCTATATTGGACTACCAGTTTGTATTTAACGACCCAACACATAAACAAGGATTTCTTTACAATGTCGACACCGGGTGGAAGTTTATTATTGGTTCAATTCTGCAACAATTTATTTCTGCTTTCCTCATTTATCTTTACGCTATCATTTCAAGTGGTCTCTAATGCTTGTGTTCAACATTCTGCCACCTCCACACTCATATTTGCATTCCAGTTCACAAAAATTGGTTGCCACTCTACGCTATCTACCATCCCAGCGTTTGGTGGTATTACGAATTCTAAAACTTTGCACTTTTTTTGTCTACCGGGCGCTTGTCATTTTTTCCTTTCGAGAGGTTGCATAATCAATGTTAGATCCACAAGTTATGGCTGCAATTCACAATGAAATCGTTGAATATGTGGAGATATACAAAGCGTGGAAACACATCACAACAAACCTTGCAGACTTAAAGACACAGTGGTCAAATATTCTGAGGTCTGAATATATTGAGCTTCCGATTGACCAATTTTACCAGCGGTCTTGACCAGCAATATACCATCACATCGAAATCCCCAAACCACTGCTATCACTACTGCATCCCAAGGTGGTTGACCAAGCCACGCAGCCATGCAGATTCAGGTGCAGTCTGGAAACCACTGCACTTTCTTTCAAAAAAGCGCTCGCTTGCCATTTCACAGTATCCACACCCACCTTATATCCAAGTCAGACATTTCATTTGGAATTTCTTATGACAATCCAATATTACAATAGCTTTTATCTGTGGGTTACTGAGATTGATTCTTCGACTGGAATTAATGCCAATCACACCTTCAATTCAACAACACTTATCCACGCATATATATAATTGTAGAGTCAAATAAACAAAAGAAAACGTTGAATGCTATAATAATAACTATATTGATTTCACATGGGCCAAATATTTCATTGGTTGCCCCTTTGCACTTGCATTCTTCAAAACATCGCACACAACACACTCAGAACTAATTTACTCCCACAACAGGCAGGCATATTCCCGCTTTGATACCGCAATTATGAAGAAATTATGCCCAAACCAAAATACTTGTGCACAGTAGAGTGTGTGTTCCCTTTAACATGAAATCCTCATCCAAAATATTCATAAAAAATACTTAGATTCAATACAAAATATATAAGAAGAGAGAGTCAAACACAAACAAAATACTTGCATATAATAAAACAAGAAAATTTTCAGATTCAAACCCTTTTGGCCAAATATTACATTTGTGGGCCTTTCGGCTCTCGTCCTTTACATAAAATATCACACCGTTTCTCTCTATCTCTTCGTCCTCCATCCTCACACAAACCTCATATTTATACATAATTGTGGATTAATTTCAATCCATGATTTCCTCCACAAATAACTCAACCAAATTCTAAAATCGTGCAAAGTAGTGTTATGAAAGCTAACATCATAACCATGTGCATCTAACTGTCCAACACTCAACAAATTATGCTTCAAATTGTGTACATAATAAACATCATAGATATTCTACACAACATTCTGTTTGGATAAGACAGATACAATACCCTTTCTTGAAGCTTTAATCTGATGATCATCACCCAAACCAATACAGGAATTGAAAGATGTATCAAGATGTGAAAACAAATCACTATGAAATGCAGTCATATGATTACTACATCCGTTGTCTACCAACCAAACATCTTTATTAGGTACTTGCACAATCACTTTCCATTCCAGAAATAAAGCATATGATGTTTCACATTTAGTGTTTCTGACATTAGCTTTGTTTTTACTTAAAACATACTATAATTTTTGACATTCAGACTTATAATGGCCATATTTTTTGCAATACTGATATTGAATTTTTTATTTGTCTATCCACCTATGACCATGATCATTTTGAGACTTCTCTAAATGTGTTTGAGTTAGATGTGATCTATCATCAGAGTAAGACTGTCCTCTTCCTTTTCCTCTCTTGTCATGAAAACCTCTGCCTCTACCTCTATCCATAGAAGCTTTAGATTTAAAAGCATGCTCTAAAATACTCACATCTAAATTAATTCTTTCTTCATGAGCCAACAAAGAACCAGTTAATTCTTCCACAAACAATTTTATTAATTCTCTCGACTAAAAAAAATAACTATCATGTCAAATTTTTTAGGCAAACATCTAAGAACTTTTTCAAAAATTCTTTGATCTTCTAGTTCTTCACCATTCATCTGAAGTTGATTAACAACATCCATAACTTTAGTCATGAACTGATCAACTGTTTCTGATTCATTCATTGTAAGTGTTTCAAATTGTGTTATGAGAGTCTATAATTTTACCATCTTTACTTTATCATTACCTTAATAAGCAACCTTAAGTATATCCCATATTGATTTAGCAGTCTTAGCAGCAGTGATTTTAGAAAAAATAGAGTCATCTAAGGAATTTAAAATGCATGACTTTGCTCTACCTTCTTTTTTTTTAAGTTCATCAAATTGTTTTCTTTGAGCAACACTCATTCCAACAATTATATTTGCGTCAGGTTCTGTGAACCCCAATTCTACAGTTTCCCAACAACCTAAAACTTGTAAGCATGCTTGCATTTTAAGACTCCAAAAGTCATAATTTTTCCCACTAAATAGAGGCATAGGAATGGAAACCTGACTTGTGGAAGCCATGTTTAAAGCAATCAGAAATCTGACTACAAAAGAACACCCAACTAGAAATAGCAACAAAGCAGAAATAACACTAGCCACAGTCTATGTGCTCGGCCTCAAAGGCACGTAAAATCTCGGTCTCGGACTCTAACACCGACTTTTAGAGGCACCTCACTGACAAAAACAAAACAACAACAATTGAATCTCATAAAAGAGATGAGGTGGGACAGATACCTGTAGCCTACCTTAAGAAGGAAGAAACCAACAAATCAACGCAGTAGTGGAAAAGTTGCATTGGTTTCCAATATTCCTACGCTAAATCTTGCTGTGCAGATCAATAATTTGTCGTGAAGATCAAGAAAATAAAAATTAGGAAAGTATGAAGGACTTGTCTCTTCGGCAGTTCTGCCCTTCCACTTCACACACATAACGGTAGGTTCTCTTCAACGATGTAATAACAAAAAAACCTTTCTCTCTAGAGGTTCTGCACATTCTCTTCATGCACACAGTGGCAGGTTCACCTCAACAACAAACAGGAACATGTGGCTCTCGATCCTTAGGTTAGCATCATAGATTTTTGACATGTTACAAGGAAAGGATAACCGTCATGATGGAGATATCTGCATTAATGCAAAATATATTTATGTAACAGGAAAGAAATTGACTGATATGTCGGTCACCTTAAAGAGAGGACTCCAAAATGGAATATCCACTGAGCGAACAGCTTAACTAGTAGCAAAAGGAAGCAACTAGAATGGAGGTTCTTCACACAAGCGAACAAATGTT
The DNA here is from genome assembly GCA_034641835.2 of Pinus albicaulis. NCBI lineage: Eukaryota > Viridiplantae > Streptophyta > Pinopsida > Pinales > Pinaceae > Pinus > Pinus albicaulis. The sequence continues at coordinate 1,121,985,056 of CM076580.1, forward strand.
CTTCATACACAAGAACGATAGAAACAAACTGGAAGGAATGCCTCGTGCTCTTCACTCTATAGCCAGCTCTGACAATTTGCTCCTTCTCCCTCGACAACAGGCTCCTCACTCTATGGCTCGTTCTGATACCATGATAGAAGGAAGAAACGAATACAAAAAGGGAATGAATTGCTGGAGAGAATAATACATTAGTTTTATTAAAGGAGAGTTATATATCTACACACACACACACACACACACACACACACACACACACACACACACAAGTCAGAAACAGTTATATCTACTAAACGCTTCTCATAACCAATCCTACAACTAACTAAAGATTGATTATTTACCACTTTCAACCTCCTTTATTTACATTTTGAGCGATTTCACTTTCATCCACCTTCATTCTCTCAGTGATTTCCTTAGTTCGTTGTTGGGATGGACGATTTAAGAGAAAGGGGGAATTCAAACCTAACTCGATGTTATCCCTTTGTCATGATAATGTAATTTATAATTGATGTAATTTGTATGTACCTATTCGTTTACTTCAAGGTGATGGGAGTCTAAATGGGATCATTTCATTTTTAATATGGTTTTTCCTACTTGATATCCTTGCAAATCCTAAAAATCTAGTTTTGAAGTAATAAAATAAGGCAGTGCAGGGCTCTGACATCATCAAAATAGTTTTTGGGAAATCTTACATCTGCTCTTGGTTCTATTGGTTGACATCCTTACAAAAACAAAGGACCCAATTAGAAAGTAAGAGTATAATTGCAAAACCTGAAAAACCCAATTATAGAGCCAAAAGGTGAGGAATACACATTAGGGTTTCCAGAGATTGAGCAGTCAATCTAGGGGTATTTTGGTATTCTAAACCCATTGGTAAAGTCCAAACAACCATTGGAGTTGAGCATAATCTTGTAAAATAAATTGACCATCTTAATCCCAAAGAGCCAAGTCCATTGACGGAGGCTCAAGGAGATGTAGCCCAAGTGTTGAGGGTGAAATCCTTTATTATGTTTGTTGTTATGTGTTGTTGCTTAATTTGCTACAATTTATGGTTGATGTACATGCTTTCAATCAGCTTAAAGAAATATTTAATTTCTCACACATAAATCCTTAAACCAGTTAAAACACATACACCTAAATCAATAATTCAATTTCACACATGCATGTATAAGCAATATCCTTAATTTGTTTTAATTGAGAGGGAGGTGCTTGCATAGAAAAACAAGTTAGCCACCCATATCAGAGCACTAGGTTGCTTGCTTGACATAGCACTAGGTTGCTTGCTTAACAGAGCATTATGTTGCTTGCTTGACAGAGCACAGGGTTTCTTGCTTGACAGAGCACTAGATTGCTTTCTTGACAGAGCACAAGGTTGCTTGCTTGCTTGTTTTACTTGAAGGGTGTTTAACAGTGCAAAGAATTTAAATATTTGTAAATTTAATGATGCTTAAAAGTTTGAGTTTGCTAGAGGTGAAGGGGAGCTATTGCTAGCTAAGTCTAGAAGAGAACAAGAAGAAATAAGGTTGAAAACATCCTCCTTACCCAAAGGACCTTAAGGAAACCCTTGAAGCATAAGAGGGATTGTTTGCAAAAGAGGCTGCTTGAAGAAGAGATACAAGTTGTAGAGAAGAGGTTGAATCTATAGCCAAATTGTTTTTGAATCTTTGTCAATTATTTTTGAAGCTTTTTGAATTATTGTGAAGCTCTTTCATTCATTACAATTGTGATGGCAACTTCATCAAGTGTTGATTGTAAACCATCCTCTTTTTCAAGACTCTTTGATAAAGAGATGTTGCAGGACTTTCACATCATGAAAGATATGGTACAACAATTGTATGAATATATAAGGGAGAGCACTAAACTTCAAGAGAATTTGGTTGCTATGAAGAAGGAGAAGCAAGAACTTCTTCGAAATATGCATCATATGGAGATTCAACTCCATGATGCCAAAGAAGCCTTAGCCAAGAATGTCCTTGAAGAAGAGGTAAATAATTCAAATTTGTCTTCAATTTCCTCTCAAGATAAATGTGTAGGTACTTTTGAAAAACACATTAGAGGAATAGGGTTGAAATTGATGATGAAAATGGGCTATGAAGGTCAAGGATTAGGAAAACATGCACAAGGCATAGTTGAGCCAGGTATGGTTGAGGAAAGGCGTAAGTATTTGGGCCTTGGCTATGGACAATTTTATGGAGAAATTTCTAAAGCCATGAAGGCACTTGAAACAGTTCCAAGAAGGAATTTTTTTGCATGTTCAAACCATCAAACATGTAAAGTTTTCAATCAATATGAATGAAATTGTTTGAAACCCATGTTGCAGCAAGATGCTTTTAGACATGCAGCATATGGAGAACAAGAGAGTTGTGACAACTCTAAGGACATGAACAATGTTGCTGGTCTTCAAAAGAGAGCTGGAACCTATTCAATTTCATCTTCTCGAGAAGGTGAAAAATATGAACATTCAAAACAACATTCAAGGTATAATTCTTCCTATAATCATTTTTTTTATGATTATGTTAAGCATGAAAAATATGCATGCATGAATGGGAGAAAAAGTTGTTGTTCATATTGTGGTTTGAATAACCATCAAGTTTTGATATGCTAGAAGAGAATGATAGCATACATGAAACAGTTCAAGAAAAGGCGACCTAAATAGAAGATGCAAAATTTTTGCACATATTGCTAGAAAAAGGGACATCTCATTGCCCAATGTTGGACACTGCATCCAACCACCCATCCCAAGCACGTGAAGCAAGAGGATGAAAAGACTGGCGAGAATGTGACCAGTGATTCCATCATCAATGTGAGTCCAGATGATTTACAAGAAGAAGAAGTTCGGCAAGAAAAATCACCATTGAAGTGGGTTGGAAAGAAATGGCTCGATTTCTTGACCAAGTAAGGCATGCATTTTCTTTGTACATAGATGAAAATTTCAGCCTTATGTATGCCTGAATTTCTGTTGAAAGTATGACAAGTTGCAGCAGATTATCACAACTTGTACGATACAAGATTGCATGTGAATGTTGTTTAGTTGAAGGCATTTATTTTTTTTGCACAATTTCATCATGGAGGTGTAAAATATGGGTATGTTACTCGCTTATGTTGCAGAAATATCATTCAGTTCAGCTCTTATATTCACCCACATGTTTTGGGTTTATGTACTTATTTGTGCTTGAAAGGAAGAGTTGAAAGTGTACATATGCATGAGTTTGTATGTGTAAATGGCGAACTTGTAAATAGGTTCATTGTACATAGATACATGCACGAGTGTTGTCAATAAGTATCAGGTTGTATATCGACTTGTGTCGATTGTGTCACACACATGTATGTCAATTTGTGTCGATTGTGTTGCACACTTTTCATAAAGTCTTGTGTCGATTGTATTGCACATTTCATGTCGACTTGTTGTTGATGTCACATGTTGCATGAATTATGTTTTAGTCAAGTGTGTTTGTCGATTGTGAGTTGATAAATGGATGCACCAATGTGCAAGAGGATTGCCATGTATGTGATGTTACAGGAAGGTGACAATCAGTGCTTTGAAGAAGCAAAAAGAGGTGGTCTTCATTTCAATTCTTGCATAAGATTTTCTTTTCAAGATTGATCGTGTGTTCTTTTGACAATATGTTGCAGGAAGTTTTGGTCCATTCAGTGAAGAAGTGGAAAAGATGCAAAGTGATTTGCAGCCATTGAAAAAAAAAACTGGTTTCTTGTGTTGACACTAAGAGTTCACTCATATTGCAAGCTTAATTTGGATAAGAGGATTTCCAAGAAGAAGCTTGTATTCCTTTGTTGCAAGAAGGACTTCATTCTCGGTGGGAAGGCTAACAGTTTTCCAAGCGCATAGGGAGAACATTGGTAAATTAGGATATGCATCAGTTTACAGTAGAAAACAACGCTAAAGTGGGTCAGCAACAGCCAGAGAGTAGTGGTAAAGAGACATAGCCAGTTGCGGTGCAAGGCATGTCAGGGTGATTTATAAAGAGACTTGTCAAGAAAAATTAGTTAATATAACTTGAAAGCAGCAGAGTGTTGAAGTTCAAGGCAGATAATCATCAGATTTTGTGGGTCCAAAAGTCCATCAGTGGGAAGGAGTGATCAGATTGGGATCAGGGCCTAAGGATTACCTAAAATTTCAGAGTGCTAAAAAATGCTTCAAACCAAGAAGAGAGTGTAGAGCTTGTCACCAGGATTACAATGCAACTTGTTTCGTCAAATTATGAGTTCATATAATTGAGTTATGGCCTGTTGTTCGCTTTTAAAAACAAGTTCAGAACCGGATCGACCAATAGAGTGGGATCCGAATTGGTGGCTGTCATGGAGTCTTGAACTCTGCATATTGAATCGGGGATTGCACAACCGCGAAAATGTTGCAGGTGGAACGGACAACTGTGATCTAGTCAATAGCGAGGGCTGAACGGTGGTGATTAGATTGTCAAAGAAATAGTGGGAGATCAATGGGAGAGATCTCATCGTAGTGAAGAAACATCGCACATTGTACGGAACAAAGTTTACCGTTAAAGAGTTTCACAAAGTTAAAAATTTTAACCTGCGATGCGAAATAAGGCAGTGGAGAGATAACGAGGATTGTCAAATCAAGGACCAAACCAATAGTGGAGATCGTAGTGCATGAGAAGTGACTTCGCAGTTCACAAGGAACAAGGTTTAACAGTATAAAGTTGAACTTCTAAAGTGCGACGAGTTATATGTGCGATAAGCCGAAGAGCGATGGGTTAAGATTTCCGATATGCAAAATCTTAAACCCTACGATTTGTGAAAAGGTATTTCGGCTGAATTGCGATGTGGCGATGTGATCGCAACTTTGCGTCGACACTTGTATTGTTTAAACGTTAAGGGTATTTATTATATTTTGCAACATGCGATCTGCGAGATCGTATGTCTCCCAATATGAGTACCCTGTATTATGGTTGCGAATTTATTTGATATTGGGAATTCTTGTAAAAGGGATCTGATGTTGATCGCAAACGTATGTATGTTTAATGAAAATCTGATATTGTATTTTGCTGTTTCCACTAATGTATCAGCCACTTAAAGGTTGGGGGTGCGCATGTTGCCACTGCGCTAACCATAAATTTTAATGCACAAATTTATTGGTGGAGCAGATAAGGGCACGCAAAAGTCAATGGTCAACCCTAATTTAACTCCAGTTAACTGGATTTCTCCACATTTAGTGGAGTTTTCCTAGGAGATATTGGGAAAAAGTGTAGAAGGCCCAATTTTCGACCATTCTGAGAAAATGAAGAGTAATTATTGATTATTTCGAGCATTCTAGAGCCATTGGTGAGGTTTTTAAAGCCAACTGGGGACTTCTGAGTGTGATTTTTCTTCAAAAAAGTTCCAAGGGCCATGAGGGCCATGAGGAGCTAGCAGGAGAATGAGGCCTAGCCAGGGCAGGCTGAGGCCATTCTCAGGAAACCAATAGTCATTTTTGACTCTCTTGAACTTTCTGAATCCAAGGATGGTTTTTAAAAATTAATTTGGAGACTTCTAAAGCCAAAGAAGCCATGGGGAATTTTCAGGGAGCCTAGTGCCACCTAGTGTTAGAGGCATAGTACGGGGAGCCTGAGTTCATCCTGATCAAATGAACAACCTATTTTAGATGATTGATATGTGCTGGAGTGATTGAAGTGGATATAGGTGGCCACACACCTATTCCATTTGGACCCGTAACATAAATTCTTGCATCTTTTCACTTCCAGCAGCTTAATATTTTTAGCAGTTTTTTGGGTCTTGAACTTCCGGAGCCGTTTTGAGGCCCTAAACGACATTTTTTAGGAAAATCGAGCCCTTCCTACTTGCACCAAATTTTTTACTCCTCGAATATATCTTTCTAACGAGCTATTGAGCGAGTCAAACGGATATCGAATGCCAAAGTTACGTCCCTGAGAAGTTGAAACACCAATTTACCCAAACAAGGTCCATAGTTTTGGCACTTCATCTCCTAGGGTTAGGGTTTTGAATGTTTCAGATTATACATTGTTTCTCAACAATAAATAGGCCCTCGAGCCTCATTTTAAGACAGTTCAGGGGCTAGTAGCCATCACATCTCTTCTCAGGGATACGCTGGCAGTGCCCTAGCTTGCTTCCATTATGTTTGTAAGCTTATTTCAGTCATTATTTTATTAATAAAATGAAGCATTATTTCCTCTGCATCTCTGTGCTTATGGGTATATGTGTATTCTGTTGTGTTCTCGCATAAAATCTGGATCAGTGTTATCAGAGCGGGTCTGCTCTTTCTCTTCTTTTCTTTGCATGCCCCCAACATGGTAAGGGTATAAGGAGTTCGAGCTCAATCTGGTTGCACCCTTCCAACATCAGACTTGCCAACCTCGACGACCCCCCATGGCGGAAGAAAAGAAAGACGAAGGATCATGAGATCCTATCAAAATATTTCTCGGTGAGGCCCTCGAGAAACAGAGGAATGCGATGATCGATAAATTTTCCCATATCCTTCAACGGCTACCCACCGGCGGCACATCTACATCCAAAATGTCTGCCAATAGGTCTGTGACATCCTGGAAAAATCCAATACCAAGTTCAGGAGAATTTCCCCCCCCATGGAGGAAGTTAACTCAATGGAGACCATTGCTTCCTACGGAGGGAGGAATGATCCAGGCAGATACCGGTGGCCTCCCACCTATCCTATTTGGACCTGCAACATCAATTCTTGTAGCTTTTCACTTCCAGCAGCTTACTATTTTTAGCAATTTTTCGGGTCTTGAACTTCTGGTGCTGTTTTGAGGCCCTAAAAAACATTTTTTGGGAAAAATGAGAGCGATCGAGCCTTTATTTCTTGCACAAAAAGTTGTACTCCTCAGATAGATCTTTCTAATGAGCTATTGAGCGCTTAAAATGGAGATCGGATGCGAAATTTACGTCCCCGAGAAGTTGAAAGACCAATTTACCCAAACGGGGTCCACAGTTTTGGCGCTTCATCTCCTAGGGTTAGGTTTTTGGACATTTCGGATTCTACATTGTTTCTCAACAATAAATAGGCCCTCGAGCCTCATTTTAACATAGTTCAGGGGCTGGTAGCCATCACATCTCTTCTCAGGGATACGCTACCAGTACCCTAGCTCATCTACTTCCATTATGTCTGTAATAGGCCTTCGAGCCTCAATGTAGCAAAGTTCAAAGGCCCATGTATGCCACATCTCTTCTCAGAGATACGCTGCTAGCGTCCTAGCTTTCTTCCATTATGTTTGTAAGCTTATTTCAGTCATTCTTTTATTAATAAAATGGAGCATTATTTCCGCTGCATCTCTGTGTTTATAGGTATATGTGTATTATGTTGCGTTCCCACATAAAATCCGGATCATGGAGATAGTAGAATAAGTTTCAAGAGCAGAATAGGACTTCTAGGACAATTTGTGCCACAAAGAAGCTCAGGGGAGCTCAAGGACACTGACCGAAGAGGTCAAGCCCAAGGGAGCCTAGGTCCATTTCCAGAGATTGAGCAGTCAATCCAGGGGTATTTTGGTATTCTAAACCCATTGGTACAATCCAAACAGCCATTGGAGTTGAGCATCAACTTGTAAAATAAATTGGCCATCTTAATCACAAAGAGCCAAGTTCATTGACAGAGGCTCAAGGAGACGTAGCCCAAGTGTTAAGGGTTAACTCCTTTATTATATTTGATGTTATGTGTTGTTGGTTAATTTGCTGTAATTTATGGTTGTTGTACATGCTTTTGATCAACTTAAACAATTTTTTAATTACTCAGACATAAAGCCTTAAACCAGTTAAAACACATACACTTGAATCAAGAATTCAATTCCACGCATGGATGTATAAGCAAGATCCTTAATTTGTTTTAACTGAGTGGGAGGTGCTTGCATAGCAAAACAAATCAGCCACCCGTATCAGATCAGGGAGATCAAAGCTATTGGTTCAAATTATTGAGAATTTGAAGAAAATAATTAGTGTGAGCTAGGTGCACTCAAAGGCATGTAAAAGCATATTTGACATGTGGAGCAAAAAAAAAATGTTTCCAAATCTTAACTTCCAAACTTGGTATGGGTATTGAAACATGTTTCTTGGCCACAAAAACACATTGTTAAACCATCATCACTAAAACCATCTTAAAACACATTTAATCATTACAAAGATAAGAAATTTGTCATAATTAACTAGAAGGTAGAAAATGTGCATTTAGTGGACCTTGGTGGTTTAATGGCTATGAATATGGCAAGTGAATGAAGAATTTATGTTGGGGATAATATGAAATATTTACAGCCAAATATATACCTATATTAAACCTAATATAATGGAGATGATGACAAGAAATCATCACATACAAATTTATAAGGTTTTCTAAAGAAAATTAGCTACTTTACTAGGCCAAGTGGTTAGCCAAGGACCAAATTGAGCAAATGTATTACCTTTATGGTGTAGAAACTTCATGTAGTGGGGACAATTAATTCCCAAGGGGGCATGAATAATTAATATCAACATTCCCAATTAGAACCAACTAAAAATGAGTCATATACTTGGGTGAAAGCATGAATATTGGTTACAATTTTGGGGCAAATGTGGCGATGGGAATTTCAAGTTTTTCCTCTTTTAGAAAATTTCAACTCTCTAAATTCATATAAGAATTGTGAATTTTGATTAGGAGTAAAAATACAATATGTGGAGAATTATGTTATTGTCGAGATGATATTTTTTGCAAAAAAAATTAGTGTGGTATAATCTCGCAATTTTCTATTAAATGCAATATATGACCTTGCAATTTTTCACAAAAAGTAAGAGGTATATGTATGTTCACTTAGCATAACTTAGTCTAAAATGTGTAATTTTAAAAAATTAGATATATGAGCATGATCTACACAGAGAGAACTAAGTTTTCCATATTAATTTTTTTTAATGTAAAGTTATATTTTTTTTCGAAGTTGGCCAAGTAATATTTGAATTGCATTTTGTAGATGTGTTGACCTAATTTTTTTTTTTAACTCTTTAAATAAATTAAAAAATCAAAAGTACCCTTTTGAATACTACTAGTAAACAAAGATAATGATATTTTTTGAATTTTTTTGGTTCTGTATATTTTATGTTATTGATTTTTTATTGAACCCCTTTGAATCTATCCAAACAAATTTCAAGCATCATGTTTAAAAGAACTTAGATAAAAAATATCATATGAATTTGAAAATATCAAACTCATATGCCATTGGATGGAGGATTTCTTCCCTAATCAAACATGATGAACTCTGTTACTTAAGGACAGATTTTGCTTGGATTCCGCTAGGGTACAAAATGAAGCTACAGATAAATTTGTAGAAGGCGAGCTAAAAATATTTTTTTTAAGCCCTCAAAAACTCGAGCACTTAAAACCCTCCATCGAGTGTTTGAAATTAAAATTTCAAATAGTTCGATCGAGGGTTGAAGAGAGCCTTGATCCCTTAACATCCATAAATGAACAAAGACTCGATCCACTTATAGGATCGATCCAACCTATAGCTAGATGGAAATATTCAAATATATTTGAAACTCTAATTTTTCTTAATTATAAATCCAAATTCTTTTTTATTCTTGCAAGAAAATAATTATAATAACATATATATAACTTTCTATAAAGGATAATTTGTTTATTGTTTTGATTTTGAATATAACATAATTTTATACTTAATCATTTTATAATTTTTTATGTAAAAAATTTCAATAAAATAAATAAATTAAAAAAACAACAAACTAATTTCATAAGCATATTTAAATCTAGATTACTCAAATTCAAATAGTCAAATAATTTTTTACAATTTATAATTTCTTTATGTTTTTATTATTTTAAAAATATATATTGCAAACCTAAGTGAGGAGTATAATTTCTATACATACTTAACACTTGTGCAGGTTGAGGACAAAATTGAGTATAGACTTACGAAAAAAATTGAGTACAATAAAACTTTGTAGGTTGAGGGAGACTTACATCCGCATATGATACAATTGTTAATTATGACTACACACTTTTCTTGAGTGAATTTTATAAATATATGTTTCGAGTAAAGTCAATTTCACATTTTTGGGTTACACTTATTCATATAAAAATTTGTTATATTTATTAAAATCAATGTGATAATTTTTTTTATGTTTAATTAATTTATTATTTAAATTGTAACATTGAAAATTTAAATCATACTTAAAACTAATTTTTAATTTACTAAATTATAAATATAAAAATATTACAATTTCAAGTGCAATTGGGATAGAACCATTTTTCGAATCTATAAACAAAAATGCTAGAAATGTAATGAGATATTTAATCGACATCATTGTTAATTACTTATTCAAATGTAATTAGTAATTAAATTTAGCTTTTTATTTAAACTATCAAATACTTAGAATTTTAAATTTTTCATATCATTATTGATATTTACACCAGCCTAGATCCATCTTAACTGCGGATCTATCAAGCGTCGAGAGGGATCAAATCTCTTGAGGTGCAAACCTTTCCTCAAGTTTTATACTCAAAAAAGAGGTTTGCACCTCTATAAATTTGATCCCTCTTAGTGCTTGATAGATCCGTAGTTAAGATGGATCTAGGCTGGTTTCAGTCATGTGTGACCAAGGGAAATATATCGATAATATGAGGAACATATGATTAATTTTATCAATAATATGTAAATACATCTAATATTAATATAACCATATTAAATATGCTAAATATGTTTGAGATTTATCAATTTGTTGAGATGATAAATATTGTAAACTAACTTTAACAATGGAAAATGATCAAATAAAATTTTTGAACGCAAAGTGACAATGTAATAATATTGAATGATAGAAAATATGAATAATTAGAATGTAGTCAATTACAAATAGCCCTCATTGTAATCAATCTCAAACTATTTTCTTCTGCTATTCTTATTGTCACCCTTATTAGTTTTGTCATCTTTCCGTATCAATCATATGAAAAAGAAAGTATAAATCATAAATCATAAACCATTTAAATATTCAGCTCGAACTCTTGTAATAAACACCATACTGTGTCTCTTTCTCTCCAAAAAATGATGAAATAAAATTTGAAGCATGAAAATAAAATTCTTATGTGAAAATTATGGCCATCTTCCACATATAAACATCATAAATTGAAAAACACATTAACTTCCTCAATAATGCCATTTTGCTTTCCACCTAGAGTAAAAGTTTTTAGATCCTAGAAAGTTTTTTCATTTAAAATATTTTGGTATTATGTTAACACATGTATTTCACTTATTTGTTATACATTTTTTAAATGAATAAACACACTATTTTTTAATTTACCAATATTTTAACAACTTTATATATATATATATATATATATATATATATATATATATATATATATATATATATATATATATATATATATATATATATATATATATATATATATATATATATATATTTCCGCGCACAACAAATTTCTAAAATATATATAATATAAAAAACCATTATAATTTTTTCATAAATATTTAACCGATAATGTCCCATCCAATAAATAAATAAATATATATGTGTGTGTGTGTGTGTTAGAGATGCATATTACTGAATAAACACCAAAAGCACGATTCTGCATACACCGCACTCGTATGTTTTGCAATCACATTACAAAAATCTAGCATCGCAGAATATCGTTTCTTTCAAACGTTATCCACTTGTGAAACCATATTTCCCAATTCACGGCGAATTTTCAACATGCTTAATATTCTTCTCTTCTTTTAGTCATACCAGCACTAAGGAAGGCGATATCTTAGAATGAACACAAAAAAAACCAGGAAGCACAAGTGTGCAACCACGAGACATGGCACATTTTCAAACCCACTTTTCACATGTAAACCCAGTCCCACTTCTCCATATGATGCATAGCTGACGAACGAATCCAACATAAAGTTCACACTCACCCTCTTTTACGGTGAAATTTATTGAAGTAGTTACTCAACATTGAATGGTGGTACATTAAGTGAGACACAACCTGTTGCATTTGATTAAATGATAAATTTAACTATTTACACATTATTATTCATCATACAAATTTCAGATAATAGGAGCTACTAATTTTTACTATTCTGTTAATTATGTTTTATAGAATAATTATTAAAGTACATTGTTATGATACCTTTGTGTAAAGATTAGTAGTTTGAAAGCTCATAAATTTAATTTTTACACCGAAGGTGTTATATATTGTGGGGTTTTTTGTAGCGACACTGTAGAGATTCATCATTACTGACAGAATCTGAACAGTGTCATGCTACGTCATGATTCACTGTACGCTTTGTAACCACTGACGCTAAGAAGCAGATCATTGCAGGAGCTCATGACTTCGGCTGTGCGCTCAACAGTCTGCAATGCGACTTGTCATTTGTGTTAAATTGCACACCTGTTCTGTGAGATCCATGTACATTGCGCCATAATGCACAACTGCGGCACACGTCGAGGGCATCACATCGCATAGATGAGTCAAGGCCCAGGCTGCAAGAAGCATTATATCCGCATTGAGAACGGGCATACCCTGCCAAACCCACATTCCCAACTTTCCTGGCATATAAAAAATGCATACACCAAATTCCTGTGTGCGATACAATTCAAATCTGGCAATTAATTTGTCTAATGTGGAAGCTTTTTATCTAGTCTTCCAGGAAGCTACCTCACTTGTAATACATGATTACAAACCATGGAAAAAACCCACTTCATAGAATGCGAGTCCAATTAAAACCTCAAATAATAAACTACCACGCAATACATATTTTCTTTTGTAGAACACTCTCAAATTAGCAAGTATTAAAACCTATTACGAATTTGGGGAAAGTATAAAATAGAAACCATTCCATAAATTATAAAAGTCAATGGTAAACATTGAATAATGACAGGCTCAACGTAAAAACTAATAATAATTTCCAGAAGGGTAGGAGGGAGAACTACCTTACCTCATTTAGCTAGCTGTGTGTATTACCCTAAGATAGGAAGGAGGGTCGAAAGGGTTGTGATACTCCTATCATCAGAAATAAAATTACGAATTTTTGAGATTTGTAATCAATTAACCGTGAAGACAAAACGGAAACAAAATGCATAAAAATAATACCTGGGATGAAGGGTTATTACCTGTAATCTCCATTTATGAATGTTGGAAGGTGAGAAAAATTGAAATGCTTCCACACTGCTTCCAGAAACGAGATCTCCAAGTTTTTACCTCGCAGCTGCACCAATATATGACGTGAATTACATCTAAATCCACCTTCAGCTTGCAACCATCAGAGGCTTAATACGACAGCAAGAAGTAAGATGACTCCTCGACGCTGGGCAGGTGCGCCACGCTCCAGTATTGCTGCAGATACCATAAAGGGCACAGTAGTTCGGAAAGTGGTATATAACATTGAAGCACAGTCAATTTCAATGACCTCTACAAATAAGGCAAATCTGTGCAGAAATCACCAAGAAGGTCGAGCAAATTCGTGGAGAAATCACCAACAAATCCGTGGAGAATAATTGCATGTATCTCTCTCCAAGCCTTCGATGTTCTCGGGGACTTTTTGCGCGTATGATCCTTAGGTTTCAACTTTTCTGACTTCTGTATGCCTGCTGCCTCTGCCCTTGCTCAATGCTCTTTTTACTTCCTACTTATGTATGCATGTTGCCTACACATACAACAAACGTGGAACACACAAACCTGATTCATACCTTCGTTAAATCCACGCTCCCATCCAACAATTGTTATCACGTCGCATCGCTTCATTTGATCCAACGGATATCGCACGAGTTACTTGCACGAACGATAATGCGCAATGGCACGCGATGAAAGTGATTTTCCAAATTCGCTCAGGGACACGCGTCACCCAGTGTATGGGATCGCTCCGATTTCTTAAATACCACTTACCGTGCAAAGGCGGTGCGATCAAACCGTCGATTAGCTCTAAACCACGTTCACTGTTCACTTTGTAGTTCTGCCCTTTTGGCTGGGGGTTCCGCCTAACTTCGTGTTCTGTCGTCCTTCATGCGTTCACTACTTCTTCCTTCAATTTACACATTCCATCGTATAGTTGGGTTTCATTATGAATCTGTACCATCGATACTCCTTGACGGCTGTATCAAGCCCGCAACCCGATTTCCATTCAAAGCTCCGCAGTTCACACAGTCAAACTATATCTCCGCTTCCTCAGCCCAGTTGGTTCATTCGGTTTCAAACCAATACTGTGCCTCAGGGATTCCACCTAATTTTAAAATTATCAAATGTTTATTTTTACGTTGTATTCATTATAGAAAACTATATTTATTGATTTCTTATTATTTGTAAAGCACCCAGTTCTTAACAAATTCGGTATTTACATAATTAGAAATTTTGATATATTTTGTGTGTCAAATATTTTAAAAATGAAATTGGTAGTTGGAAATGGTGAACGATGAAAAATAATGAATGTGAATTCTTGTCATATTCAGTCCTTTATTACTTTTGAATAAAGTGTTAAATTGATATTAAAATTTATCTTTATGTCAATGGAAAAATTTGGGATATTTTTGGAAATTTAACCCACATAAACACAATTAACTAATTTCCACAGCTCTTGTAACATGGGATCTGGTTTCTCGATAATGTTCCAGCTGCGAATGCGCTTTTCCAAAGTATATTGTCAGAAAAAGGAACGAGTGAAAGTGAAGATGCAAGTAGCAGGATTTCAAACTCGTTGCGAGTAGGGCAAAAACCCTGGCCACAAAAACTTAATAGAAATTCAGGCCAGATAGCGAAACAATAGTTTGCTGAGCACAGGCACGACATGTCGAGGGAGTTTTCGAACGTCCAATTTTTCTAATTATGATTTTTCTCACTTCCTGCTGCTATTAGTCTCCAACAATCTCGTAAATCCCCCGTGGAAATCTCTAGGTAGCTCTCAAGGTTATAAAGTTCTACTTATGTTTTTCTCGTCTCTCTAATATGACATGTTTTGGGAGGGAGTTTTTTTTTTCTAATATTTTTTAAATTAATAAATATATAATTAATTTATTAGGAAAAATATTAGAAAAAAACTTGGTTAATACTATGTATGAATACAAATTTCTAAATATCAGCCTTATATACTGAAATCATTATAATGATACAAGGAATTTGTATCATACACATAGATATTAGAAACAACAAAACAATGTAGTCCAAATGCAAATAAAACAATACAAAAAAATAACCTCCACCAAAAATGTCCAAATAAACTCCACATAGAAATCAATATACAAAATACAACTTAACCCAGACAACTATATAAATATAAGTAACAATCTCTCATATGACATAATAACTTCTTTACTTATTTATAATACTTTTTTTAATTGAATAAATAAATTTATCACTATTAATTAAGCTACAAACTTATAGATATAACTAACAATGTCTCATATAACATAATAACATCTCTACTTATTTATATTACTTCATAGCATCAAATAAAATTATATTTATAACTTCTATCCACATTTTATGATTACAATAGTGGATTAATGAATTTCATATATTAATATTACTTATTATATATATTTTATAAATAATTAAGATTAAAATAATTTGTTTAATTTAGTTAAATAAAATAAAAGTTAATTTGTTCTATATTTAAGAAATCAATATAATATTTAAAGAGAAAAAAATACTAAACATTTAAACATCAAACCATAAGGTATCATTTTTAAATTAAAAATGGCATTCAATCGCAAAAATTAATAAACCTACTTATCAATAGGTAACATTGTTTTTTAGTAATTCTTTCCAATTATTTTTGAATAATTCCTTTACCAACTTTTCTTAGGTAATAATTTTTTATCTAAGTTTTAATATCAATAGAAATTTAAACAAGTTTGTTTAATAAAATTATCACCAACATTTTTGGTAATAATTTTTTATCTAAATTTTAATATCAAAAGAAATTTAAACAACTTTGTTTAATAAAAATTTTAATAGAAATTTAAACAATTTTGTTTAGTAAATTTTTTAATAATTTTAAATTTATTTGAACCATAATTAATATTAAAAATATCATAATTAATTAAATATTTATTTGAATGTTTCATATAATCTCAACTATTCAAGTCACTATTCTACATATTTACGGAAGTATACAGTGGATAAAAGACAAGCTTATTGCTTGAAATCTTATACAGAGTTTAATTTTTAGTTCTACAAGGTATTTTTATTTGATGTAAAAACAATATAATATCAAGATTTTGTTTAGAAATGTTAATTTTGAGGTTGGAATTCCACATAGTGCGGAAATCAATTGAATTATATACATATTGAACTATCAACTCTGGTTCATCTTTGACCTCTATTATCCTTTCTTACCTTCTTCTATGGCCAATGAGATGCATATCTTTTGCTTCTTTGGCTTCATCAAAACAATGTTTCTTTGGCTTCATCCAGAGTCATAGCCTGCAGAATTGATTCCATGTTGGGCACGACTTATTTTCTCTATAGAAGTTGATTCTATGCCATCGATCAACAACTACTCTTTTTTCAATGTAAAGCAACCTAGGAATACCATGTGTTGCATTGGTTGCAAGATTTGAGACCCTTATTATCTTCATAATTTTTAGGTTTCTTTTAGCATAAACAAAATCAATTTCTACAGAGAAAAAAATTGGCAAACTTTTGCAGTCACTGTTAAGAGAGTTTACAACAACTAAGGTTAAGTCAGATCTTGCCACAAAAAACAAGTGACTGCAACCCGCTTTGACACCGAGAGTCTTCATGCCCAAGGTGTCCTAATCACAAGGGACCTTCATCACAAACCAATGCCCGGTTTATGGTTGTTACCTACAATACACTGTTCCATTAGGTCATGCATACCTTGAAAATATTTGGAATCAGAAACTCTAGCCCAGTCATGAGAAATGAGCCCAGTCATGGGAAATGAAACGAGCGGTTAGAAAATGAGCTGGCTAAAGTCTTAGCATAATGTTTTGCAATATATTAGTGAGAAGATAAATGGCTAGACCATCTGTCTCTTGCGTGGAAGAATTAATACTATTACAAGGTGGTAATTGCGCAAAAGAATTAGAGGCGGAATCCGAAGTGAGGGTGTTATGGAACCGTGAGGCGTCCATAGCAAAGGCGGGTTCAGGAACCCGTCTGTGGTTTCCGCGAAAATTAAAAGTGGTAAGCAGTAATTATGATTTCAACGTGATGATAGCCAGTGAGTGACACGTAGCGAAAGACAAAATTCTAATACAACCCATATCGCGTGGTAACATCCGGTCTTTAAACTCTTGCGATATCCATCTACGTTGTTCGATCAACAGTCGAGGCGTGATAAACCTTGGACCGTTGGATCCATTCTGCTATTAGCTGAGGCAAGCCTCCGTGGGACCCCACGCCGTTCATTGATTGGCATCTAATATTTTATTAAATTATTGTATTTTAAAATAAAAGATTTACATTTGGATGTAATCAAAGCATAAACCTTGAAATGTGACCAAATATGCATAATGGATATGGACCGATTATATATTTGATTTTGATTTTGATTTTATTTTTATTTGTTTATTTTTATATTTTTCATTTTATTCGTTTTTATTTTAATTTTTATGTATTTATTTATTCTATTTTTATTTATTTATTTATTTTTTTTATTTTTATTTTTATTTTATATGTTTTATATTTATATTTCTAATTTATTTAATTTTTATTTATTTATATTTATATTTTTTTAATTCTTTTATTTTTTTTTAAGCTTAAATAAAATTACTTATAAAATAAGGTAACTGATGTTATGAGTTTTGAATCAACTAACATATAATTATTAAAAATAAAATAATTCTTTATATATTTAAACTATAAATAGTATTTCATTATTCTTAACATCTAATTTATTTGAAAATGTCAATTGTTAATCTCAATCAAAACACGCACGACCAAGCCGAACTCTTTGATAGACAAAAGAGTTAATACAAAGTCTACTCCTTTGGTGTACCTTTGCACCCTTAGAAGCAAATGCTAGTTTATTTATTTTCTTCCACCGTATATACAAGATAAACTTTGTCTAACATCATATACTAAAATATACAACATATATGCACAAAGAACCCTAGCATGTGAGCGCTCAACTAAACACCAAAGAATAACGAAGCATCTTTGTGGGGCTCGCTAAATTGGCTCCTCTTGGCCCACTAAGCCTTTCATGATAACTAAAATCTCTCCGTCTATTATAGTGTGAAAGCACGGTCATTATATTGGCATTGATGTGGATTGCCTCATGCAGCACACTCAACGTTGTAACGCTCTTCGTCACCTCCACTCAGCAACGCTTACACATATTTCTTCAATTTTATGCACTCCCATTTACCCGCATCACGTCTAGTATGCAACATGCCTGAATAATTTTTCTAATGAATAAAATGCGCCGATGATAATGGTAAGTGGGCGACTTTTACCCATCAGTCAGTT
Source organism: Pinus albicaulis (assembly GCA_034641835.2). Classification (NCBI taxonomy): domain Eukaryota; kingdom Viridiplantae; phylum Streptophyta; class Pinopsida; order Pinales; family Pinaceae; genus Pinus; species Pinus albicaulis. The sequence goes on from CM076580.1 coordinate 1,122,003,468, forward strand.
TGAATATATTCCTAACAACATGGTAATTTTGAATTGAGTTATATTAAATATATATTCTTTCTGAAGAGGTTACAGGTTCAAAATCAGAGGAGTAGAGTATGTATATTTTTGTAGACTTAACAGTCAAATTGCTACGTGGAAATGGGTCTCTTGTCCACAAATAAGGGAGTCTCATACACCAATTTGGTGTTTGGCTTGACTGTGACCTTAAAATTAGATTATTATTATTATTATTAATGTCTAAAAGCTAGACAACAATCCTGTCTGTACTTCGTTGATATTAATGCCTAAGTTTATTTTTGATTTACATGTGAGGCACACCTACCAAATATACTAATTATTAATGTTCGCTAATTCAGAAGGATTGGAATATGGAAACCGCCATTACTGATGACAGTTTTAACTTTTTTGTATTGTTGGAACTTTCAATGTGAAATGGACAAATAGAGAAAACATATTACTTCATCCAGTCATTTGAATCATGCAATCCCTATAATTATGACAGAGTAGTGGAGTTTGGACTTATCACATATCACCAATGACGACTTTGAACAACGGCGATTGTTGGAAGTCTATTTTACAAAAGTGTTTGTGTTTCGTTTTCTTTGTATAGTGCTCTCGATCACATGGTAACACTTTCGGATAGTAAACTGAGTTGAGCAGGTAACAACATTAATTCCACCAATTCTTCGTATTTTACTCCTTTAACAATTCCAAATTTATTATATAGGAAGGGGCAAGGTGTTCAGGCAGCTTCGTCCACACCAGCTGAGTTTAGCACAAGTTTGGTCATGTCACGCGTAGTCGATTTGCACGCTGCAAGACTCCTCACTGCAGTTACAATCTATAGGAATTAGCCTTTTCATAATGGTCATGTCATGCGCAGCCGATTTGCACGGCGCAAAACTCCTAATGGCAGAATCGATTTAGTAGGGATTATAGACAAGTGACATCTATAGGATAGTCTTGGATTCCCATTTTTGTAGTCTGCAAACTGCTACATCGCCGGTTCTTTGCTATAACAGAAATGTCTGGCTATCGCAGTGTATTGGCATTGCTTGCCTTGCTTTGGATATGTTGCACTCGATCTAATGCGGCCAATTTCTCCGGCACTCTAGATAAATTGACGGGTGCTGTGCTCGGACAGCCTGAGGTGGTATCTAAAGCCAAATACAACCAACAAACGAGGCTAACGAAACATATGCAAGCTTCCGAATTGGTTGCTGAAACAGTAGAAAGGTAACGAGTATCCATCTACTCTATAACTCTGATAGTGGATGATGTGCAAGTTTGTCATATATTTAGGGGAATAATGTCTTTGCAGATATGTTATTCAAGAAACCTTTGTTATTAGATGCTAAGTTAATATCCATCTTAGAGATGTCTACTAATAATGTATTGTTTATTTCATTCATTAATCTATTTCATACTATTCAAATAGGATTTCGTTAAGCTTCGGTATATATTTAAGATGATTTCGTTAAAATTCAACATGTATTTAAGATGATTTCATTAAGCTTCAACATATATTTAAGATTTAAAATATATATAAGTTTTTGTTCTTAGTCGAGGCAGTTGTCTATCAATTCAATAGAATAGCTTTTATGACAGTTTGTTGTTCGAATTTAGTAAAAAAATCAAAAAATCAGATAATTGGAGTGTTTGAATTACATTTTTATGGTAGAAATAGATTCAACACCATCAAAAATTAGTAAGACACCCAAAATACTGAAGTTTAAAACTGTAACCCAAATTTTTAAAAATCTTGATCTAAACTTTTGGTAATCTTACAAAAATTTCTAAGTTATTATGTGGGTTTCTTAAGACTACGCCTTTATCAAGTGTCTTGCTATGCTAGTGAAGAAATTGCACTTTTTAAAATATCAAAAGTGCAAGTAGTTTAATCTAATTGTGAAAATAAATTTCTACTTGTTGGCGTTTGCGTCCTCGATGGATGAGTAGATTTAGTCCATAGGAAGCATTGAATTGAATCTTCCAGTGACACAGCTCAATTTTCTGCAATTCCATTCTATAGACCATGGTTATGTTGAAATATTACTTTCAACAACTACATTGTACAGTGGCCGCCTTCTAATTTTGTTTGGAAGGGTTCTATCACAGGCCGCTTTCTAAAATGGTGAAAAATCGTTTTTTAATGAACCCCTTACAGTCCTTTTGAAATCCGTTTGATAGAGCCTCTGTACATTGATGAAACAGAGCTCTCGTATTATAATTTGAAACAAAGTTTAAGTTCTTGATTGAAGCGCGGGAGAGTTCGTTTGAAGGAACGGTGGTCCCCACGGCCACGACAGCAGCCAGCAGGTACCGTGGTCCCCAATACCATGTCAATCGTCTAGTCAGCAGGCAGACACATGGTGGAGTATGATTGGAGCGGATTTTGTTTGGGCCGTTCGTATAATAGAGAACCGGACCTGAAATATTCATTAGGGCGGATTCTATAAGGATTTCGGGTCACACTCAGCCCTCCGTACGACTGCCCAAAATCAGACCCAATACAACTCGTAAGGCAGATTTAATAGCGATTTCGTGTCACAATTTGGGTGATGTCATCGAGGTCTTTTGTGACCCAAAATCATTATGCAAATTGGTTCAATTTATTTTGAAGTCCGGCGGGTCAAAGATTTGCAAAGGTTTTGTTTTGGTTTTAAATTGCGCAAATGAAAGTCTTATGGTATATAAGTTTATTATATAAACATATGTTTTTAACATATGTTATATATATATATTTAAACCTGCACAAAGTGCAAAGTGGGCCCGATACTAATTCTCAAATAGATTTGTTTTCAAGTTTAGTTTTTAGTTTTTTATTTTTATGTTAATGCTACGACATATAAACAAAAGGGAGTCCGAAGGCAATGTAATGTTAATATAGCACAACACAACAGTGTAGTTTTTTTTATGCAACAGAGTGACAGAATGTAATTTTATGTTTTATGCATAGAAATGCAAATTGAAAAACACAAGAGTGTTATTTTGTAAGAGACAGAGAAGAATTTGTAAGCACTGCGTTTTGTAGCAGTCTTGTTTTTGTTATAATCCCTCTTAGAGAGGAAGAAGTGTAATAGTTTTTTTTGAGTTATTAAATGGAATAGAAGTTTGTTTTCAAAGTGTTGAACTCTGTCTCGTGTCAAGAAATTCTTAATTTTCTCTGTGTTAGAAGAGGAGAGTATTACTCTCTCCATTGTTGTTCTGGAATTTTCAATATTCCAACATGGTATCTGAGCTAGTCTAGGCTCTTTGAAGATCAAAGAAGCTGAAGGAAGGAGTTCTTTGCTGCAGCAGCTTCTCCAGCAGTGTGAAGACTCAACCAAAAAGAATTCAAGGTATTTCTCTATACAGTTTATTGTGTTACTGTTGCAGAACAGTCAACTATTTTAAATACAAAGTCAAGTATTTTTTGAATCATAGTTATGAGTGCAGAATGGTTGGAGCCGACACTAGCATGGGTATTGGAAATATCCACGTCCCACTATTTAATGGGAAAAATTATGACTGCTGGTCAATAACTATGAGAGCTTTATTTGTCTCCCAAGACTTATGGGAATTTGTTGAGGATGGATTTGAAGAGCCAGCAGATGAAGAAGAGTTTGATGATTTAACTCAGGCAGAGAAAGAGTTGTTGAAGAGCAATAGGAAGAAAGACTCCAAAGCTCTCTTCTTATTGTATCAAGCAGTGCATGAGAGTGTGTTTCCAAGGATAGCAGCAGCCAAGAGATCCAGAGAAGCATGGGAAACTCTCAAGAAAGCCTATCAAGGCATGGAAAAAGTGAAGGCAACAAAACTTCAGTTGCTGAGGAGAGACTTTGAGACTCTCTATATGAAGGAGTCAGATAACATTGACTCATTCTTAAATCATTTGATTGGAATGGTTACACAAATAAGATCTCATGGAGAGACTCTTGAAGACAAGAGGATTGTGGAAAAACTCTTGAGGAGTCTACCCTCAAGATTCGATGTAATTTTCACCACCATAGAGGAGACTAAGGATCTCACAAATTTTTCAGTGGATGAGCTACATGCATCAGTGATGAATCATGAGCAGAGATTGGGTAGAAGTGAATACTCATCTCTTGAGCATGCATTTAAGACCCAGATGTCTTTCGGAAGAGGAAGAGGGCAAGGCAGAGGAAACAAGAGAGGAAGAGGAAGAAGTCGAAACAGAGGTGGAAGGAACAGTCCAGCAAATGCTCAAGGAAGGGGCAGCAATCCAAATCAGCATCAAGGCCAAGGCAGCAGGCAGTGAAGTGGTCAACAGAATGCTCAAGGAAAAAGGTATGATAAGTCCAATGTCCAATGTCACTATTGTAAAAAATATGGTCATTATGATAATGAATGTAGAAAGAAGCAGCATGATATGGGAAATACAACTAGTGCAAATTTCACTAGAGAAAATCTGAGCCAAGATAATTTGTTTTTAGCTTGTAATATGGCTGAAGAAAAAAGTGAGGACTTATGGTTTCTAGAATCTAGTTGTAGTAACCATATGACAGGAAATATAACAATGTTTTCTATGTTATATGAGAGTGTGAAGTCACAAGTCACACTAGGAACTGATAGTAAAGTTTTTGTTATGAGAAAAGGAAATGTAAATGTTTTAACAAGGAAAGGTGCAAAGAAATCCATAGCAGATGTGTATTATGTTCCAGGAATGAAGTGTAACCTGTTAGGTATAGACAACTTGTTCAAAAGGAGTACAATGTATTTTTTGAGGATGATGTTTGTACCATCATGGACAAACCACCCTGCAAACAATGTATTGCTGAAGTGAAGATGACAAGGAATAGAATGTTCCCTCTTAGAATGAGAGCAGATTTGAAGAATGGTGAAGAGAAAGCAGCAGTGGCACAAGAGGCTATCCAAAGCGAACCAAAAGATGAAAATTGGTTGTGGCACTTGAGATTTGTACATCTCAACTTTGGAGATCTTAATCTGTTGAAAAGAAAAGGAATGGTAAGAGGTTTACCATTGATAGAGAAACCAGACAGCCTTTGTGAAGGTTGTATCTTGGGGAAACAACACAGAGAAAGTTTTCCTTCCGGGAAAAGCATAAGGGCAAAGGCACCCTTAGAGATTGTCCACTCATATTTGTGTGGACTGATGCAAACTCCATCGCTTGCTAGCAGCCACTATATGCTAACATTCATAGATGATTTTACAAGAAAAACTTGGGTTTACTTTTTGAAAAACAAAAGTGAAGTGTTTGAAATTTTTTTCAATTTCAAAGCACTTATGGAAAACCAAAGTGGGCTGCACATCAATGTCTTAAGGACTGATAGAGGAGGTGAGTATATCTCTAAAGATTTTCTACGTTTTTGTAGAGAAAATGGTATTCACAAGCATTTTACAACTAGATATACTCCGCAGCAAAATGGAGTAGCCGAAAGGAAGAATAGAACCATAATGGGCATGGTGAGGAGTATGTTAAAGGAAAATAATTTGCCTAATGATTATTGGGCTGAAGTTGTACATTGTGCAGCATACATTTTGAATAGGTGCCCTACAAAAGAAGTTATGAACAAAGTGCTAGAAGAGGCATGGAGTGGCACAAAGCAAGGTGTCACACACATGAAGGTTTTTGGATGTGTGGCTTATGCACACTTTCCGGATTAGCTAAGGAAGAAGTTGGACAACAAGGGGGAGAAATGTATTTTCATTGGACACAGTGAGGAATCCAAGGCTTATAGGTTATACAACCCATCCACCAAGAAGTTTATTATGAGCAGAGATGTTCAGTTTATTGAAGAGGAAGCTTGGGATGGAAGCATAGAGAAAATAGTGAATGTTAAACATTGTTCATATCATGATGAAAATGATGATGAGTTGGCTGAAATACATCTCCAAACAGCAGCACCAACACAAGAGCAGCAAAGCACACCCTTGAGGAGAAATGAGAGTGCTTCTCCAAGCACACCACAAGGAGGAAATTCAAGTGCTTCTTCAAACATTTGTACACCTAATGAAAGAGGTAAGAAGTTCGGAAATTTGAAAGACATTTATGCACAAGAGGCAGAAAATGAAGGTATCAATTCTTTGTTTGCTTTATATTGTCATGTTGATGATCCTGTTCATTTCGAAGAAGATATTAAGGATAAGAAATGGATAAAAGCTATGGATGAGGAGCTTAATGCCATAGAGAGAAACAAGTCTTAGGATTTGGTTGAACTCCCAAAAGGTAAAGATGTCATTGGAGTTAAATGGGTCTACAAGACCAAGAGTAATGCTGAAGACAAAATAGAGAGACACAAGGCAAGACTTGTTGTCAAAGGTTATAAACAGAAACATGGGATAGATTATGAGGAAACTTTCGCACCGGTTGCTAGAATGGAAACCGTGAGAGCAGTGTTGTCCATAGCAGCAAAAAACAAGTGGAAAGTTTACCAAATGGACGTGAAGTCAACATTCCTAAATGGAGTGTTAATGGAAGAGGTTTACATTGAACAACCTCTCAGCTATGAAAAGAAAGGCCAAGAGCACAAAGTGTGCAAGTTAAAGAAAGCTCTTTATGGGTTGAAGCAAGCGCCAAGAGCGTGGTACAGTAGAATAGATTCCTATCTACTGGAAAATGGATTTGAAAAGTGTGAGGGAGAACCCAGCCTCTACATCAAAGAAAAAGATGGTAAAATGTTGATTGTATTCTTATATGTTGATGATGTTATTTTCACAGGTAATGATGATTACCTTATTGAAAATTTTAAAACAATCATGAAAGAAGAATTTGAAATGACTGACATGGGTTTGTTGAAATACTTCTTAGGAATAGAAGTAGAACAAGATGAAAATGGGATTTTTATCTCACAGACAAAATATGTTAATGAAGTGCTGGAAAGATTTAATATGCAGGAGAGAAAAGCAGCAATCACTCCCACAGTGATGGGAATAAAACTCAGCAGAGAGGACAACAACAAGGATTTTGATCCTAGCTTGTACAAGAACATAGTTGGCAGCCTCATGTATTTGACTGCAACTAGGCCCGACATAATGCATGCTGTTAGTTTGATTTCCAGATTCATGGAGAAGCCAAAGGATGCACATTGGCAGGCAGTGAAGAGAATTCTGAGGTATGTTAAAGGTACTAAAAGGTTTGGTATTTTATAAACTACTTCAGAATGTTCAAATTTAGTTGGATACACTGACAGTGAATGGGCTGGAAGTGTAGATGATCGGAAGAGCACTTCCAGTTATGTTTTTCACATGGGTCCAGGAGCCATTTCATGGGCTTCTAAAAAGCAGCCTATTGTAGCATTGTCTACAGTAGAGGCAGAATATGTGGCAGCTACAGCAGCAGCTTGTCAAGCAATTTGGATGAGGAGGATGTTGAGAAGTTTAGACCAAGAGCAGGCAAAAGGAACAGTGATTTTTTGTGACAATAGCTCAGCTATTGCATTATCGAGGAATTATGTGTTTCATAAGAGAACGAAACACATAGACACAAAGTTTCATTACATCAGAGAATTGGTAAACAATGGAGAAATTATTTTGGAACACTGTAGAACTCAGGAGCAGTTTGCGGACATTCTGACCAAGCCATTGCGACAGAAGAGTTTCGAATTTTTGAGAAAATGTCTGGGTATGACTGATAACCTAGCAGTTGAATGTAAGGGGGAGTGTTGAAATATTACTTTCAACAGCTAAATTGTACAGTGGCCGCCTTCTAATTTTGTTTGGAAGGGTTCTGTCACAGGCCGCTTTCTAAAATGGTGAAAAATCGTTTTTTAATGAACCCCTTACAGTCCTTTTGAAATCCGTTTGACAGAGCCTTTGTACATTGATGAAATAGAGTTCTCGTATTGTAATTTGAAATAGAGTTTAAGTTCTTGATTGAAGCGCGGGAGAGTTCGTTTGAAGGAACGGTGGTCCCCACGGCCACGACAACAGCCAGAAGGTACTGTGGTCCCCAATGCCATGTCAACCGTCCAGTCAGCAGGCAGACACGTGGCGGAATATGATTGGAGCGGATTTTGTTTGGGTCGTTCGTATAGCAGAGAACCGGACCCAAAATATTCATTAGGGTGGATTCTATAAGGATTTTGGGTCACACTCAGCCCTCCGTACGACTGACCAAAATCGGACCCGATACAACGCGTAAGGTGGATTTAATAGCGATTTCGCGTCACAATTTGGGTGACGTCAGCGGGGTCTTTTGTAACCCGAAATCGTTTTGCTGATTGGTTCAATTTATTTGAAGTTCGACAGGTCAAAGATTTACGAAGGTTTTGTTTTGGTTTTGAATCTCGCAAATGAAAGTATTATGGTATATAAGTTTATTATATAAACATATGTTATATATATATTTAAACCTCCGCAAAGTGAAAAGTGGGCCCGATACTAAATCTCAAATAAATTTGTGTTAAAGTTTAGTTTTTATTTTTTTATTTTTATGTTAATGCTAAAGCATATAAAAAAAGGGAGCCCGAAGGCAATGTAATGTTAAAATAACACAACACAACAGTGTAGTTTTTTTTATGCAACAGAGTGACAGAACATAATTTTATGTTTTATGCACAGCAGTGTGAATTGAAAAACACAATAGTGTTATTTTGTAAGAGACAGAGAAGAATTTGTAAGAACTACGTTTTGTAGCAATCTTGTTTTTGTTGTAATCCCTCTCAGAGAGGAAGAAGTTTAATAGTTTTTTTTGAGTTATTGAATGGAATATAAGTTTGTTTTGAAAGTGTTGAACTCTGTCTCCTGTCAAGAAATTCTTAATTTTCTCTGTGTTAGAAGAGGAGAGTATTACTCTCTCCATTGTTGTTATGGAATTTTCAATATTCCAACAGGTTAAAGGATATGCCAGCGTAGAAAGATATTAACCTCATCCCTAAACAAAGAGATGAAAATAATAACGCTATTTTCCATCTGCTGGCTGCTTGTATACCACCGATTTCTTTTGACCTAATGTCTCCCTGTGCATAACCCGACTGTAGATCTGAGTAACTAAGTCAACCATAAAGTCAATCATTGATTCTGTAGCTAGTCTTCACTTACATCCACCATTTAGTTAAAGATGGCCAAGTTTTCTACAATCATCTGCTGTGTGGAACTCTGGGGTTCAACTGAGGGAATTATACGTTCACACCACGGCTGTAGAGACCTTTTATATAATCCAACATGGTCAGTGGAACAACTTCATATATAATGTCTTTTGAGATTTCACGTTGTTCTGGGCTTAATTCATGTAATATACTATAGCGGGGGCATTAAGAATTAATTTACTGAATGTATGGAAGGAGTTTTAACAGTTCGAGAAGGCAGCTAAGCTACTTGTCTTACGGAACGGGAAACCCCATCGATGACTCCTGGCGCTGCGATCCAGATTGGCAAAACAATCGTAAGAGGCTTGCAGACTGCGCCATTGGGTTTGGCAAGAATGCCATTGGAGGGCAGAATGGAAGATTCTATGTGGTCACTGATCCCAGTGACTACGATGCAGTCAATCCCCGGCCAGGCACCCTACGCCATGTTGTTACTCAAACGGAGCCTCTGTGGATCATTTTTCAGAGAGACATGGTCATCCAGGAGCTAATGTGCACATTACCAATGGTGCCTGCATCTCAGTAGAGTGCGTAACCAACATTATCATCCATGGGATTCACATCCATGACTGCAAACCTGTGGGAAATGCCATGGTGAGGGACTCCCCGGGACATTACGGGTGGAGATCGATAAGTAATGGAGATGGAATTACCATTCTTGGGGCAAGAAATATCTGGGTAGATCATTGCTCCTTCTCAAGCTACATAGATGGGCTCATCGATGTCACCCAAGGGTCGACTGCAGTAACAATTTCAAACAACTTTATGACGCATCACGATAAGGTTTGAATCTGAAATCTGGTTTTATAATTTGAAAGTTTCAATCATTCCTATTGATGTCTTGTCCATCTATTTGAAATACTAAATATTGCAGGTCATGCTTCTGGTACAGAGTGACGACCATACACAGGATGCTAACATGCAAGTAACGGTTGCCTTCAACCATTTTCAAGAAGGCCTCGTGCAACGCATGCCCAGGTATCTAAGACGATTTGAGTTCACAAGTTTCCATTCGTGTTCCATGTATTAACAATCAAGAAAGCATTAGGCTTCAGAATTTTATCCGTAAAATAAGTTTAACGGTATAATGCAAATGCCGACATGGCAAATTTCACGTGGTAAACAACGATTACACCCACTGGGGTATGTATGCGATCGGTGGAAGTGAGAACCCAACAATTAACAGCCAAGGAAATCGATTCCTCGTGCCTGCCGATACCTCTTCCAAGAAGGTAAACATTGCTTCCTCAATTCATTTTATCGTATCAACATTAATAGAAAGAGTAGATGGAGTTTTTGATGTTACACTCCCTCTCCCACTACTCGATTTCTGGAACTACTCCCTTGATTTCTGGAATTACTGCAGTCATTTCCACTATGGAAACCAACTGTAGTTATTTCCTTAAATTATGGAAATTAACTGCAGTAAATTAATTTCTTGTTGGCAGCTTCTGAAGTGGTCCATTACTCCCACTATAGTTCTCTACCATGATCAGTGGAGCTTTTAACACATAGCCAACAGAAGTTTTATGGAAGCTTGGCTATAAACTCTTCTGTTTGGTCCCCAAGCTCACTAACTCAATCCCCTTCAGTTTTACACCATCTAGCTAGAGTGAGCAGAGCTTGGAAGTGCCTTTATATTTTCTCCACGATGTGTGCTCTCAAGCTGAGAGTCTCTCTGCCCCTTTACAACTGTCCAGTAAGATCCCAAGAAATGTTAGGTGCGATATCCTGAACTCAAATCTTTGTGTAGGCTCGTGTACACCAGAGTGCAGAATATACGCTGTGTGAAAACTTTAAGCACTACAAAAATAATCGTCATTTGATTATCATAGCAAAATATTGCTGCCCATATGCCTCTCACGAGTTGCATTCAATGATTTTTGTTAATGAAGTTAAGTTTCTTTAATCAAAGAAATCCTAGGTCTAAAGGCTCCTATTCCCACAACAGCCTTGGCTTCTTTCCTGCAATAGAGTATTTATCAGAGTTAATTTCATGCCATACGTGGGAGATGGAAGGAAGCCATTGCAGAGGCTAGTGTGATTTAGTGCTTGAGAATTCGAATCTGCTTTAAACCATTGAACATTTTTTGGAGCGTTTGTGCAAATTTCACCTCTGCAAAACTAAATAAATTTTATAGTATAATTCATCAATGGCTGGAGGTAAGATTTTTTGGGCAATTTTAAAGTTTTTACTTTTCGATTATTTTAAGTTTTTATTCCACATTTTAAAGAATTGTTATTTAGTTATTTAGCTAACATTTTGTATCAGAGCAAGTTTATCTCTTCCTTGGTAATTATAGACATAGTTTGGCTAATTGTTTTATTTTTAAAATTTTCCGTATTAAAACATTTATTTGGAAATATGTCTACTCAATTTTTTGCATATAATATTTATTTAGTTTAATTATATGAAATTTGTAATATATGCTCGTATTTAGTTTGCATGAATTTAATTATTTAAGATTTAATTAAAACATGTTATTATGAATGAGTATATGAGACCTATGGTTAAATGTTATGCATGAATAAATCTCATACAACACACATAAGGATAAATGGTCAATTAATGAACTTATTACCATGTGTGTTCAAGAGGAAGAGAGACTGGTGACGGAAATGGGAGAAAATACAATGCTGGAAATGCGAGGAAAGGGAAAATCTCAAGCCAATCGGAAAGGGAAAGGTAAAATACCTCCCCAAGTTGATATCAAGAAGGATTCCAAGTGTTTCTTTTGTAAAAAGAAGGGACACGTGAAGAAGGAATGCACCAAATTTCAGAAATGGCTTGTAGACAAAGGTAATCCAATCTCGTTTGTTTGTTATGAATCTAATATGGTTAATGTCAATATTAACACCTGGTGGATTGATTCTGGATCAACAATTCACATTTCGAATTCCTTGCAGGGTTTGTAAAATCTAAGGAAGCCAGTGGGAAGTGAGAAAAGCATCTTATCAGGAAATAAGATGGGCTCGCATGTCGAAGCTATAGGAACATGCTATTTAACTTTAAGTAGTGGCTTTGTTTTAGAATTAGAAAAGACCTTTTATGTACCAAGTTTTTCTGGAAACTTGATTTCAGTTTCAAGGCTTGTACCTTTTAGATATTCCTTTAACTTTTTAGAAACATCCTTCAGTTTATTTTATTAATATGATTATGTTGGGAATGGTATTTTGTCTAATGGTCTTTATTGCATTAATTTACAAAACAATGTCACTTATGATTCAATGCATGTTCACACTGGCACTAAAAGATGTGTTATTGATGAAAATTCCTCTAAATTATGGCACCGGAGACTAGGTCATATCTCCACAGAAAGAATTAAAAGATTGGTAAATGAAGGGGTACTTAATACTCTGGATTTTACTGATTTTGAGACTTTTGTGGGCTGCATAGAGGGAAAGCAAACCAACAAGTCAAATAAAGGTGCCAATAGGAGTTCGGACATATTATAGATCATACATACTAATATATGTAGTCGAGACATGGACTCACATGGTCAGAGATACTTCATCTATTTTATAGATGATTACTCACGATATATGTATCTCTACATGCTTCATAAAAAGAGCGAAGCATTAGATGCCTTTAAGATCTTTAAGGCTGAAGTAGAGAATCAATGCGGCAAGCAAATTAAGATCGTGAGATCAGATAGAGGTGGAGAATATTATGGTAGATACACAGAAGATGGACAAGCACCTGGGCCATTCGCAAAATTTCTTCAAGAGCATGGGATTGTTGCCCAATACACCATGCCTGGTTCACCCAACCAGAATGGTGTAGCAGATAGAAGAAACCGAACATTATTGGACATGGTGCGGAGTATGCTTAGCAGCTCCAATCTTGCTAAATTCTTGTGGAATGGAGCACTTAAGATGATAGTGTATATATTAAACCTATTTCCAACCAACGCTATTCCTAAAATGCCATTTGAATTATGGAAAGGTTGGAAACCGAGTTTGCGACATATGCACGTTTGGGGATGCTCGTCTGAAGTGAGAAAATATAATCCACAAGAGAAGAAGCTAGACCCAAGGACCATTAGTGGGTATTTCATTGGATATGCTGAAAGGTCTAAAGGTTATAGATTTTACTGTCCATCTAACAGCACTAGGATTGTGGAGTCAAGAAATGCAAAGTTTCTTGAAAATGAATTGATCAGTGGGAGCGATCAAACCAGGAACATAGTTTCTAAGAAGGATCATTCAGAATCTCAACCTTCCACCTCAAGTGAATGATTGGTTATTGTTCACAGCACCCCTCAAGTACAAACTGGTGTTGAAAAACTAATTGTTGAAGTTCCACAAGCTGCTCACGACATTCCAGTAGATTAGATAGTTCAAGAATTTCCAAGAACTTTTGAACAACAAGTTGAACCACATACTTCTTAGGAAGATGGTGAGACAACATTAAGAATATCTACTAGACCAAAGAGATCAACAATTCCTGATGATTATGTTGTGTATCTGCAAGAATCTGACTATGACATTGGATCCGAAAATGATCTTGAGTATTTTTCACAAGCAATGAGTTGCAAAGAATCAGAATTATGGTACGATGCCATGAAGTAAGAGATGAATTTTGTGAAGAGTAACGAAGTCTGGGATCTTGTTGATTTTCCTAATGGTGCAAAAGCCATTGGATGTAATTGGGTCTTTAGGACAAAGAAAGACTCATTGGGCAACATTGAGAAATATAAGGCAAGACTCATTGCAAAGGGATTCACTCAGAAAGAAGGAATCGATTACAAGGAGACTTTCTCTCCTGTATCTAAGAAAGATTCCTTGCGCATTATTATGGCATTAGTAGCCCATTTTGACTTGGAGTTTTGCCAAATGGATGTGAAAATGACATTTCTCAATGGAGATCTAGAGGAGGAGGTTTACATGAAACAACCTGAAGGATTCTCCTCTAGTGATGGTGAGCATTTGGTTTGCAATCTCAAGAAGTCATTATATGGATTAAAACAAGCATCCTGTCAATGGTATTTGAAATTTCATAATATAATTTCTTCTTTTGGTTTTGTAGAAAACAATATGGATGAATGTATATACCTTAAAGTCAGTGGGAGTAAAATCTGTTTTCTTGTTTTATATGTGGATGACATTTTGCTAGCAACCAATTATAAGGGTTTGCTGCATGAGGTGAAACAATTCCTCTCTAATAATTTCGATATGAAGGATATGGGTGAGGCATCTTATGTCATTGGCATTAATATTCATAGAGACATATTTCGAGGCATCTTGGGACTGTCTCAGGAAACCTATATTAATAAAATTTTAGAGAGATTTCGGATGAAGGATTGTTCACCAAGTGTTGCTCCCATTGTGAAGGGTGAAAGGTTCAGTTTGAACCAATGCTCGAAGAACAATTTTGAAAGGGAACAAATGAAGAACATTCCATATGCTTCTATTTTCGGAAGCTTAATGTATGCTCAGGTCTGCACAAGACCTGAGATGCATTTGTTGTGGGAATGTTGGGATGATATCAGATTAATCCAGGTTTAGACCACTGGAGAGCTGCAAAGAAAGTAATGAGGTACCTTCAAGGATCCAAAAACTACATGCTTATGTATAGATGAACGGACAATTTGGAAGTGATTAGCTACTCAAATTCTGACTTTGCTGGATGTGTTGATTCATGCAAATCAACATCAGGATACATTTTTATGATGGCCGGTGGAGCTGTATCATGGAGGAGTGCCAAGCAGACCTTGATTGCCACTTCTACTATGGAAGCTGAGTTCATCTCCTGTTTTGAGGCTACTTTAGATGGTGTATGGATTAAGAATTTCATTTATGGGCTTAGAATTATGGATTTTATCTCTAAGCCATTGACAATATTACGCAACAATTCAGCTGCTGTTTTTATGGCTAAGAACAACAAAAGTGGGAGTCGAAATAAACACATCGACATTAAGTATTTAGCTATAAGGGAACGTGTTAAAGAAAAGAAAGTGGTCATTGAGCACATTAGCACTGAGTTGATGATCATTGATCCTTTGACTAAGGGCATGCCACCGTTTAAATTCAAGGATCATGTAATGAATATTGGACTTGGTTCCATTATGTAGATTCTCATTGTATGAAAAATGTTATTTTTTAATGAAATTCTTAATTATTGTGATGTTTTTCTCATATTTATGTGCACCTTAATTTGATTTGAGAGAATTCGTCTGTGTAGGACCAAGAATAAACATGGTGTTTATTCATTAAGAAATTGTTGCCACATAAATTTTAATAAGAATAAATACATAGTAATACATGGAAGATAATACTCGTCATTAGAGGACTTATTGCCATGATTCATGTATTTATTACTTAATATATATTATCAATGGGTTTTAAGATGAGACATTAAGATCAGAAGTATGGACCAAGTGGGAGAATGTTACGCTCCCTCTCCCACTTCTCGATTTCTAGAACTACTCCCTTGATTTCTGGAATTACTGCAGTCATTTCCTTAGACTATGGAAACCAACTGCAGTTATTTCCTTAAATTATGGAAATTAACTATAGTAAATCAATTTCTTGTTGGGAGCTTCTGAAGTGGTCCATTACTCCCACTGTAGTTCTCTACCATGATTAGTGGAACTTTTGACACATAGCCAACAAAATCTTGATGGAAGCTTGGCTATAAACTCTTCTGTTTGGTCCCCAAGCTCACTATCTCAATCCCCTTCAGTTTTACACCATCTAGCTAGAGTGAGCAGAGCTTGGAAGTGCCTTCAGATTCTCTCCACTGTGGGTGCTCTCAAGCCGAGAGTCTCTCTGCCCTTTTACAATTGTCCGGTAAGATCCTAGGAAATGTTAGGTGCGATATCCTGAACTCAAATCTTTATGTAGGCTCATGTACACCGGAGTGCAGAATATACCCTGTGTGAAAACTTTAAGCACTACAGAAATAATCTTCATTCGATTATCATAGCAAAATATTGCTGCCCATATGCCTCTCACGAGTTGCATTCAATGATTTTTATTAATGATGTTGCATTTATTTAATCAAAGAAATCCCAAGTCTAAAGGCTCCTATTCCCATGATAGCCTCGACTTCTTGCCTACAACAGAGTGTTTATCAGAGTTAATTTCGTGCCATATGTGGGAGCTGGAAGGAAGCCATTCCAGAGGCTACTGTGATTTAGTGCTTGAGAATTCGAATCTGTGTTAAACCATTGAACACTTCTTGGAGCGTTAGTGCATATTTCACCTCTGCAAAACTAAATAAATTTTATAGTATAATTCATCAATGGCTGGAGGTAAGATTTACTGGGAAATTTTAAAGTTTTTACTTTTCGATTATTTTAAGTTTTTATTCCGCATTTTAAAGAATCGTTATTTAGTTATTTAGCTAACAGTTGAATATGAATGAATGAATAGGTGATGAAGTGTGAAGACACACCAGAGGGCGTGTGGAGGTAGTGGAATTAGAGATCAAAGGGAGATCTGATTTTGAACGGGGCATTCTTTGTTCCATCAGGCGCGGGGGCATCATCGAGCTATACAAAGGCTTCTAGTATTGCAGCAAAGCCGTCGTCTCTCGTCGCTTCCATCACAACAAATTCCAGCATTCTGACATGCAGAAAAGGCTCCCCATGCTGACTTCAACAACACAACCCCCATGACAATCTTGAATTTCCTTTCCTCTCACAAATACCTAGTTCTTTGTTTTTCTTCGTGTAATAACATTCCTGAGTACTTCGCATTACGTAGTATTAATCACTCCTGTGTGTGATAACATGTTGTGAGGAAGTTCTTCAACCCTCCAACTTCGGTGGGCATGTATACGCCCTCCGACACACTCTACTCTATGGAGATTAAAGGGCAAGTGCCTTTGACATATATCCTTTACGTAATAATAATATGTATCTAGTATGCGTCGGCTAATATATACAGAGAGGCAGTTGTGGTTATTATACCTACCCCGCAGTAGGTATAAGCAACATCATTTGGGGATGAGATATTAATTTGTGTATGAGTAAAAAAATTATAGTTTTGCCATAGTTCATTTTAAATAGATTTTATTATTTATTTATTTTAATTATTTAAATCTATTTTTTCTTGAATGCGATTGGCTTATATTTTGAATTTTTATTGTCCATGAAAGTATTGCAATGCCAAACCCCAAGTCATTTCGATGTCGCTGACATAAATAAGTGTACCGCTTGACTAAATTGGTGATTACCTACTTCAAGATCATGTAATGTAATAATTTATCATGTCAACATACTCAAGGACAAGATTGGCATGTGTGTCTGGTTGTTCACATTGTAACGGTGCCAAGAAAAATAATTTTATATTAATTTCTCTTAATTTTACTTATATATATGAGAATTACTGTTATTAAAAAAAAAAATACAAAAAAATTTTAACTAAAAATTTGTCATTTTAACTCCACTTCACCCCAAAAAAACAATCATGTTTTTTTTTTCATTTTTAAAACATATATATATACTAGCACATTCACATTTACCAATGTGGTTGATATACCCTCATAAGCGTATATGAAATAGATTTACAACCACATTCACTATTGTGTTTGATATACGCCGATAGGCCTATATCCACCACCCACCACATGTGTTTTACCAAAATAATCATTATATATTCATGAATATAATTACCAATATATTTTATATATCTACTCGTAATATATTAATAATATAAACTATATTCATACTATATATTAAACTAATATATATATTAAAATATATAATATTTTATTATTTGATAATAAAATATTATTAAATTTTTTCAATACATTAATAGTTGTAACTCAAACTATACTAAAATTAAAATATAACATAATACTAGTATTTTATTACTATTTATAATAACTATATATATCTTACCAATATATCAAGGTATTATTAATATTATAAGCCAAAGGAACTAATAAGCCCAAGCGTCTAATATTGTAAACCCACCCAAGGGAAAAATATTAAAAAGCTAACACATCAATAAGCCCAAGGGGTCCATATTAAAAAGAGAAGAGATTTAAGAATTATTATTTTAAACTCAAAAACCTAGGATATTAATAAACCATAATAATCAATATTTTAAGCTCAGAAGATTAATAAACCCAAGAGAATATTAATATTATAAACCAAAAGAACCAATAAGATCAAGGGATTAATATTATAAACCAATAGAATCGGTGAACCCAAGGGATAAATATTAAAAACCTACGGGATCAATAAGGCCAATGGATCAATATTAAAAACACAAAATATTAATAAACACTAACTATAATGTTTTTAAACTAAAAAATATAAGAAATTAATAAACCCTAATAAATAATATTTTAAATTAAGTAGATTAATAAACCCAAGACATTCTTGATATTATAAACCAAAAGAAGTAATAAACCCAGGGGTTTAATATTATAAACCAAAGTAATTGGTGAACCCAAGGGAGAAATATTAATATTATAAACCAAGAAATTAATAAAACCTAATAAGCAATATTTTAAACTCAAGAGATTAATAAAACCAAGGGGTTATTAATATTATAAACAAAAACAACTAATAAACCTAAGGGTTTGATATTACAAACCAAAGGAATTGGTGAACCCAAAGGAGAAATATCAAAGACCTAAGTGATCAATAAGGCCAACCGGTCAATATTAAAAACACAAGAGATTAGTAAACCCTAAGAATTAATATTTTTAACTCAAAAACCTAAGAAATTAATAAAATCTAAGAATTAATATTTTTAACTCAAGAGATTTTAAGACCAAAGGGTGGATTCATATAATAAATGAAAAGAACTAATAAACCCAAGGGTTTTATATTATAAACCCGAGGAATTGGTGAACCCAAGGGATACATATTAAAAACCTAAGGGATCAATAAGGCGAAGGGATCAATATGAAAAATTGAAGATATTAATGAAGACTACAAATTAATATCTTAAACAAAAAGGTTTGATAACTCACATGATTATGAATATTATAAACTCAAGGCGGAAATATTAAACCTAAGAGATTAATATTATAAACCTCAAGTATATAAAAACCTTTAGATAAATATTATAAACGGTAAAATAAACATGATTGAGCATGCCTGATTTAAAGATTGAGACAATTGTTGTCACAATGCGATGTTGGACGAAGAATGACCATGGTTTGCCATGGTTGATTTTAATATTGAGATAATCGTTCTCACAATGTGATATTCAACCATGGAAGACCTTGATGGACTACAACTAACAATGATTAACAATGGTAGCCCATTGTTGATTTTCATATTGAGACAATGTTTTTCATAGTGTGACATTGGACCATGCATTAATATTAAAGTGTACGACTAATATTTAACACCTAATATTACCAACCCAAAGGATTAGAAAACTCAAGGGATTAATAAACCCTAAGAATTAATATCTTAAACTCAAAACCTAAGAATAATAATTTAAACTCGATATTAATAAACCGAATGGATTATTAATATTATAAACCAAAAGAAATGATAAACCCAAGGGTTTAATATTATAAACCAAAGGAATTGGTGAACCCAAGGGATAAATATTAATATTATAAGCCAAGAAATTAATAAATCATAAGAATTAATATTTTAAATTCAAGAGACTAATAAACCCTAAGAATTAATATTGTATACTCAAGAGATTAATAAACTCAATGGATTATTACTATTATAAACCAAAATAACTAATAAACCCCAAGTGTTTTATATTACAAACCAAAGGAATTGGTTAACCAAATGGATAAATATTAAAGACCTAAGGGATCAATAATGGCAAGGGATGAATATTAAAACACAAGAGATAATAAAACCTAAGAATCAATATTATGAACCAAAATATTATAATCTGTGTTTTTATAAACTCTAATATTAAACACAATATTATATACCCTAATATTAAACCCAAATATTATAAACCCGATATTAAACCCTAATTCTAAACCTTATATATCAGAATCTATAGTATAACCCAAAACATTACGCCATAATGTAAATCATAATATTAAAACTCAAAAGATTAATAAACCCAAGGGATTATTAACATTATAAACTGAAAGAACTAATAAACGCAAGGGTTTAATATTATAAACCAAAATAATCGATGAACCAAGAGATAAATATAAAAAACCTACGGGATCAATAAGGCGAATGATCAATATTAAAAATAAAAAATATTAATAAACCCTAAGAATAAAAATTTTAAACTGAAAAACCTAAGAAATTACTAAACCCTAATAATTAATATTTTAAATTAAATAGATTAATAAACCCAAGACATTATTAATATTATAAACCAAAAGAATTAATAAACCTAAGGGATAAATATTAATATTCTAAACCAAGAAATTAATAAACCCTAATAATTAGTATTTTAAACTCAAGAGATTAATAAACCCTAAGAATTAATATTTTAAATTCAATAGATTAATAAACCCAAGGTTTTATTAATATTATAAACAAAAAGAACTAATAACCCCAAGGATTTGATATTACAAACCAACGAATTTGGTGAACCCAAGGGATAAATATTAAAGACCTAAGGGATCAATAAGGCCAAGGGATTAATATTAAAAACACAAGAGATAAATTAACCCTAAGTATTAATAATTTTAACTCAAAAACCTAAGTAATTAATAAACCCTAAGAATTAATATTTTTAACTCAAGAAATTTTAAGACCCAAGGGTGGTTTAATATTATAAATGAAAAGAACTAATAAAACGAAGTGTTTTATATTATAAACCCAATGAATTGGAGAACCCAAGGGATAAATATTAAAAACCTAAGGGATCAATAAGGTGAAGGGATCAATATGAAAACCATAAGAGATTAATAAAGCCTACAAACTAATATCTTAAACAAAAAGGTTTGATAAATTCACATAATTATAAATATTATAAACTCAAGGGAATAATATGAAACATAAGAGATAAATATTATAAACCTTTAGATAAATACTATAAGCCGTAAAATAAACATGGTTGAGCATGCATGATTTAAACATTGAGATAATTGTTGTCACAATGCAATGTTGGTTGAAGAATGACCATGGTTGATTTTTATATTGAGACAATCTTTGTGAGAATGTCACATTCGACCATGTAAAACCTTTATTGACTACGACTAACTGTGTTTAACAATGGTAACCCATAGTTGATTTTCATATTGAGACAATGTTTTTCATAATGTGACATTGGACTATGCATTAATATTAAAGTGTACAACTAATATTTAACGCGTAGTATTACCAACCCAAAGAATTCGAAAACTCAACGGATTAATAAACCCTAATAACTAGAAAACTCAAAGGATTAATAAACTCAAGGGATAAATTAATCCTAAGTATTAATAATTTTAACTCAAAAACCTAAGAAATTAATAAACCCTAAGAATTAATATTTTTAACTCAAGAGATTTTAAGACCCAAGGGTGGTTTAATATTATAAATGAAAAGAACTAATAAACCCAAGTGTTTTATATTATAAACCCAATGAATTGATGAACCCAAGGAATAAATATTAAAAACCTAAGGGATCAATATGAAAACCATAAGAGATTAATAAAGCCTACAAATTAATATCTTAAACAAAAAGGTTTGATAAACTCACATGATTATAAATATTATAAACTCAAGGGAATAATATTAAACCTAAGAGATAAATATTATAAACCTTAAGTATATAAAAACCTTTAGATAAATATTATAAACCGTAAAATAAATATGGTTGATCATGCTTGATTTAAACATTGAGATAATTGTTGTCACAATGCGACGTTGGTTGAAGAATGACCATGCTTGATTTTTATATTGAGACAATCTTTGTCAGAATGTGACATTTGACCATGGAAGACCTTTATTGACTACGACTAACTATGTTTAACAATGGTAAGCCATGGTTGATTTTCATATTGAGACAATGTTTTTCATAATGTGACATTGGACCATGCATTAATATTAAAGTGTACGACTAATATTTAACGCCTAGTATTACTGACCCAAAGAATTAGAAAACTCAAGGGATTAATAAACCCTAATAATTAATATCTTAAACTCAAAACCTAAGAAATGAATAAACCCTAAGAATTAATAATTTAAATTCAATATATTAATAAACCAAAGGGATTATTAATATTATAAACCAAAATAACTAATAAATCTAAGGGTTTAATATTATAAACCAAAGGAATTGGTGAACGGAAGGGATAAATATTAATATTATAAACCAAGAAATTAATAAAGCATATGAATTAATATTTTAAACTCAAGAGATTAATAAACCCTAAGAATTATTCCGGATGCAGGTGATGGACTGGAGTGATAGGACTTCCGTCCCTTGGTGGATCCCGAGAGCATTCACTTGCCGCGGCCATATGGCCCCTTGCTGTGCCATTACTCTCTCATTAATTTTGCCAACCTGTTTTGTCTTCACACCGTTTGCAGTGCCTGTCATCTAGCTCGCCTCGCTGGTTCATTTGGCTATGGATTTCATTATGGAGAATTCGTCTACTCATTACGTTTTTTGTGAACCTCCTTCGCCCGTCTGTGGAAGCTGCCCCTCTGCTTGCGCTGTTCCAAGTGAGCACACCCATACTGGCCGACGTTGCTCTATACTGGGTTTCTTGGAAACTCGTCCAGGTTTCCACTTCACCCAGACCAGCCACTGTCATCTCAATTTTTGCTCACCTTCTCACGCGGCGAATTATCAAAGCTCTCCGTTGCATTCCGACCGTGCCTTCTGCCCCGAGCATTCCTGCCTTCGTGCAGCTTCGATGCCTCGGCTCAGGCAGAGAATGCGCTGCAGGTGGGGAACGAGCAGAGGGTGCTCTTCCCGCCCTCGCCCTTCCATTAGCTCTCCCTCGGCATCTTCTGAGAAGGATGTGGATTGGAGTTTGCATTCTGGGCGTCTGAGAGGCAGCTCCTACCCTCCTGGAAGCTCTCACTCTGTTCCACCTTCGTAGCCTCCTTAGTCTATCTCTCAGCCTACCTCCCTTGTTTCTAACTTGCCCACCAACCCAGCCCTCCGCCAGTCTTCACAAAGGGCTGAATTCCGCTTCAACTGCTCCTTAAACAAGCCTGTTCTCACTGATTTTATCACAGTCACTGTATGCGAAGAATCCCCTGTCCCTGCTCCAGCTTCAGTGCCCTGCCCTGCCCCTATTCTGCCTGACCCTCATCCCTCTCATGCAAATATGGTTGTTCCTACCCCTGTTGAGCCCGTGGGCATTGGTCCCTCCATTCTTGGAATGGGAAACTTGCAGGTGGACTTCCTTAGCAAAAGTGGTGCGCCAGAGAAGGTCAACGATGATGAAGAAGCTGAATTTGGTTGCAGGATCATGGAAGAACCAGAGTCCCCTACTCCTGAACGGTGATTCGGATCTCCCTCAGCTTGTTTTGGTACATATTTTCGACCCTATGGAAGAACTTCTTGGTTTTTTGAGTTCATATTCAGCTGTAAAAGCTGTAGGCTATTCCAGTTTACTGTCTCTTGTTATATCACAGTGCTTTTACTATTTTACCGGTTTCCCTTCTAAGGGCGGTGGATTTTATTCTAAAAGAACTGGTTTCCTACTCTGGGATGTTCAGTTGTTAAAGTTAAGCGTGGACATCAAGCCCAGTTCTCAGGCTCCCATAGCTGAAACTGGTGCAGTTTTGTACTATTATGTTTTATAAATAGATTTAGTTTTACCGAGAAAAAAAAAAACCCTAAGAATTAATATTTTAAACTCAAGAGATAAATAAACCCTAAGAATTAATATTTTAAACTCAAAAGATTAATAAACCCAAGGGGTTATTAAAATTATAAACCAAAGGAACTAATAAACCCAAGGGTTTAATATCACAAATCAAAGGAATTAGCGAACCCAAGGGATAAATATTAAATACATAAGGAATAAATAAGGCCAAACCCTAATAATAAATATTATGAAACAAAATATTATAATCCCCAATGTCATAAACTCTAAATATTAAACACAATATTATAAACCCTAATGTTAAACCCATATATTATAAACCGATATTAAACCCTAATTATAAACCCTATATATTAGAATCTATATTATAACCCAACATATTATGCCATAATGTAAATCATAATATTAATACCAAATATTATAAGCCCTATATATATTAAACGCTCAATATTATAAGCTATAATATCAAATCCAATATTATAAGCCTTATTATTAAACCCAATGATGTAAACCTAAATAATATAAACCTTAATATTATACCCAAATATTAGAAACCCTCATTTTATAAACCACAAATATTATAGACCCAAATGTTATAAACGTTACAACACCCACATTAGTAAATGTGTTTCATACATGTTGATTAGTGTATATTAAGCACACTCATACCCACAATAGCCAATGTTCTTGCATAATTTATACTAAATACTATATTACAAAGTGAACTATATTATAAATCTAATAACCCAAGGGATTAATAAACCTAGGATGTCTTATAAACGCAAGGGAGATTAATAAACTCAAGATATATTATAATGTTATAAATGCATTACACCATTCAAAAAAATTCATGTTGATTATGGTTGATTATGGTTGACCATTTTCAACCATGATCATGTTGATTATGGTTGATTGTGGTTAGTCATGGTTGACCATATTCGACCATAGAGGCCTTGATCATGGTTGATGATATTCAACCATGGATGATCATGGTTGACAATGGTTCACCATTTTTATCATGGTTGTCCATCGTTGACTATGGTTAACCATAGAGACAATGACCATGGTTAACCATATTCAACCACAGTTAATCATGGTTGACCATAAAAACATTAATTTAACATAATGACCATGGTTGATCACGGTTGACAATGGTTCAAATTAAATGACCATAGCTGGTCATGGTTGATCATGGTCTAAAATCACTATTTACCACAATCAAGCATGGTTGGCCATCATTGTTGAATTTTATTAATTGTGGTTGACCATGGTTGACAGTAGAGACATTGTCCATGGTTCACTAAATTTAGCCATGATTAACCATGATTTACCGTGGATGACTATAGAGATATGGATTAACCATGAATAGGGAATTATACCATACTAAACCACAAATATGTGCATTGTTCACAATGGATGACCATATTCACGCATAGAAACCTTGGCTGGCCATATTTGACCATTATAAAAATCGTTGACTATGGTTGTCGATGAGGATTCTATATAACATGAAATGTTCTTTGTTAACCATGGTTGACCAAACATGACCATGTTGATCATGGTTGACCAAATTCAGCCATACAGACCTCAATATTTGTTTACTATAGTTGATCATGGTTACCGATATTCAACCATGCATGATCATGGTTGACCATAATCAACCATATGGACCTTGATCTTGGTTGACCATTGCTGATCATGGTTACTGATATTCAAACATGCATGATCATGGTTGGCCATAAGCAACCATGATCGACCATGCTTGACCATTTTTTATCATGGTTGAATATTTTTATCATGGTCTATCATGGTTGGCCATGGTTAACCATAGAGACAATAACCATGGTTAAGCATATTTAAACACGGTTAATCATGGTTAACCATAGAAATATTGGTTGACATTATATCCATGGATTATGATGTGTGACCATCATGGTTGATGGTGGTTCAACATTGTTGTTCATCGTTGACAATAGTTCACATTAAATGACCATGGTTGATCATGGTTGATCATGGTTGATCATGGTTAACCGTGGTGATCGACCATGCTTGACCATGGTTTATCATGGTTGACTATTTTTATCATGGTTGATCATGGTTGGCCATGGTTAACCATAGAGACAATGACCATGGTTAAACATATTTAAACACGATTAATAATGGAGTGAGCATAGAAATATTGGTTGACCATTATATCCATGGATTATGATGTGTGACCATGGTTGATGGTGGTTCAACATTGTTGTTCATCGCTGACAATGATTCACATTAAATGACCATGGCTAATCATGGTTGATTATGCTTAACCGTGGTTGACCAAATTCAACGAGAAATACCTTAATCATGGTTGACCAAATTCAATCATGATTAATCATGGTTGACCATGCTTGACCTTGGTTGATCGTGGTTCATCATAGTTCACAATAGAGTCATTTTCCATGGTTGATCATGGTTGGCCGTAGAGACAATGATTAGTCATTAATAGGGAATTGTGTTTGACTGAACTTGATGAGTGATGACTACCAAACATACTCCAAAATAGTCAATTGTATTAGTAAATGTGTTTGACTAATGTAGTAATGTTGCATTGCGATGTTGGATAAATTGCAATGTGTAACATTGTGACAATGTTTGTCACATTGCAACTTTTAATAGATTTCTTTACCATTCGAGCATCACAACATATTTAATTATCAATATTAATATGAAATTATTTCTCACTAAAGTTAAAGATTGTTGATTGTTAAACACAGTCAAACATGGTCAAGGAGTCACCCACATTCTGAAACGTGGTTGACCAAATGTTGTAATGCCACATTACGATGTTAGAAACATTTGTTTACAATTCCAATTCTAATAAATTTATATTAATATTAATTAATATTAGTATATTTATTTAAACATTTTTAAATTATTGGTTAATGTTATTATTGTGTGTGTGTGTGTGTGTGTGTGTGATCGTCTATACTTGAGGAGCCATGATCTAGGGACATCTAAGTCATCAAAGTCAATTGGGGATCACACCCGACATGGTCCATGAGAGCTGTTAGCTCCCTTGATTTTTTAGCATGTATATATGTGTGTGTGTGTGTGATCCTCTAGACTTGAGGAGCCACAATTGAGGGACATCTAAGTTGTCAAAGTCACACGGGAATCACATCCAGAATAGGCCATAAGAGCTCTTAGCTGACTTGATTTTTTAGCATGTCCCCTCCAACTAACACATGACATAACCACCCCAGTGAAGTTTCATTTTCGGTCACCTTGCTAACGAAGCCGATCCTCAACTTGTTGTGCTAGTGAGACATGACTTTTATATTTTAGTCAATATATTGTCAAGTATTTTAATTAGTTTTATTAAATATTTTTAATGAACTTAATATTACTATTAATTAATATGAAAATAGTAAATTAAAAATCTAAAAATTAATGTGTATTGTAATTGAACATTTTTATATAAATGTTTTAATTAATATATTGCCAAATGTTTTAATTTATGTTCTTAAACATTTTAATGTCTTTACTATTGTTATCAATGTTTCATCTAATGTTACAAATTAATTAATTAAGGTAAAAATTAGTTAATGTTAATGTTTTAATTAATTAATTTTAATGTTAATTATTATTTTAATTATTTAATTATTTAATATTGTATTAAATGAGGACTACTTTGATTGAATAAGGTTGATTATTGTGAAATAAATTACACATATTGTTGATCTAGTTGTGGTAGTATTTGACTATATTTGACTAATGTGATTACCTATTTATAATTATGTATTAATTCTTTAATTACTATATCAATATATTAATGACAATAAATTGGTAAATTAATGTTATTATTAATTAATATTAATTCATTTCTATGAACATATTTAAATTAATGTCATTAAACATTTTAAAATAAATGTTTTAATTAATATATTGTCAAAAGTTTTAATTAACATTTTAAATTTAAAAACATTTACGTACAATTCCAACATCTTATTATTATTATTAACCAAATCCAAATATATTTATGTTTAGATATATTTAAATAATGTAGTTAAGTATAATAATTATGTATTAATGATTTAATTAATATGTCAATGTAATAGTTGTAATATAATAATTATTTAACTTTATTATTAATTAATATTAATATATTTTTTACATATTTTTGAATTAATGTTTAATGTTATTAAACATTTTTATACAAAAGTTCTAATTACATATTGTAAATTGTATTAATTAATAATTTTTAATGCTCCAATTTATTAATATTTTAATGTTTTAAATAATGAATTAATTAATGTATTTTAATTAAGGATTGCATTATAGTCAAATACAATAAATATAGGGTTGAGAAAATCTTAATGTAATTATATTTGGTTTTGTTTCATTAATATGGGTAACTATTATATCTTAAGTAATAATGTTTTAATTAATATATCAATATATTAATTTTTATAAATAAATCAATTAATATCAAAATATTTTTAATCATATTTAAATTAATTTAATTAATTAATTAAATGAATGAAATTGATTAATTAATTAATTAAATTAATTATTTTAAATTTGTTTCATTAATCATTGTAGATTTGTTTTTTACATGAATAGGTTATATAAGGAATTCCAAATGGGTAGTATGGACTTTTCAATACCCTATGCACAACAATTTTTTTAAAATAATAAATAATAATAATAATAAATCAATCCACCAGAGCAAGAATAATTTAATAAAATGATATTTTTTCTTTATAGTAAATTATGAGCTGGATGTGACTTTGAATCCCTATTAAACAACCTGAACCTTGACTTGGCTGCCCTCACTATATTTGATAATATCCCTAGGAATCCTGATATTGTCATCTCGCTGGCTTCGGGTTGCAATATTACGGTGAGGAAAAAAACGAAGTCTGCATCTAGACACTTCAGAGGGAGGCCGAAAACAAAATCCCTTTTCCGCGATGAACTCCTTGACCTCAGGGAGGTTCCTATATTTTCAGTAGATAAACTCAGGGTGCTCAGAGCTAGCAACCCGCCAGGGGTCTCCAAATGACTTTCATCCTCTCCTTCAACTTAAGGGGCATGAGCGAATCCTCTAAACAACTTCGCTTAAGTGATTTGCTGAGGGAGACGATGTTGGAGATCCTTTTTTGCACAAGAATTTATATGATAGTATCATGCCCATTTTTTTTATGTTTCATCTATATGCCCCGGTTCGTATGCCTCTACGGTAAATGTCGTGGGACGTGCTGGGGTTTTTTTGGCAACATGGGATCTTGCCTGTGCAAAGTTTTGTGCGTACAGCATGTTCGAAGAATATGGCGATCCCATTCTCTTGCCATACATGGCTTCTGGCTTTTCGGTGGAGTTATTTTTGATGTCTCGACCATACAGTATGTGTTGCGGATGCTGTGCGTGCCACTGCCTATGTGTCTGTGCACTGTTTCAAATTTATCTTTCATCCAATTGCAAGCGAGCCTGTATATAGACTGGAACAGTGATGCGCTATGGATGTGTTGGGTTCTTTGGCCTGTTTTTTTTTACTTTTCAACTTCTCTCTCAGCAACAAGCGAGCCTGTGTTTTTTGTGGACCTAGGTGGACTGTGGATACTGATGGTTTTTTATACTCGACATATCAGTTTCCCCATATGCGGATATGGTTGATCCTTCATTTCTACTCTTTGATTTGGTGGTTTGGGGCTCACATCTACGTAGCTGGACTATCCCACTGATGAGTATATGATTCTCATATTCTCTCCATGCTACTTTTGTTACATTTTTTCCAACTGGCAATTGGGGGGATCCTTTTATATTTTGTCAGCGATTTCTCTGTTTGATTATTAATTTCATTTGATGGGTATGTTTTTGCCAGATCACAATATTTTCTGTTTATAGGGGCAATGTTGTTTTATATTCGGAAGTGTTTTACACTACACTTCTTATGCTGTATAATGCACTGTTTATATTAATCATGATATAAAACAGCGTTTTTTTCTTTCCGAAAAAAAAAAGTGCTGCAGATTAAGTGCGTGGTTGCTTGGAGTGCAAATCCAGACTGGTAATCGCTGTCACCTTCCTTCAAGAACTCCCATCAACATTAAGTTCTCGTCCTTCTGCTGTATGTGTGGCAGTTGGAATTAAGTTCCAACATTTTTTGCTCTAAGCATTTTCTGCGCTTAACTCTGGAATCTCAGCTTTGCAACCAACTTTTGCAAGTGAAGTTAGCGTTTAGCGTAAGGCTTGAAGCTACAGGCTGTACAAGCTGCACTGGTAAATTTTTGGCTTTCTCTGATTTCATTTCAGGTAAATTTTCGGATTTCTTTGATATTTAAGGTTTCCACTCTGTATTTAGCAATACATCTATTGTTAAAGGTCTTTAAGGTTTTCATGTAGTATGGGAATATATATTCTTTGACAGTTGACCTAAATAAAATGTCGTTAGAAAAAAAAGTGAATATGTTGTGCTTTCCTTTGTCCTCAATATCACAACATTTGGATGGAACTTCCCAGTATAGTAAAGTTTGAACCAATATTTAAAGATATTGAGGGAAATTAATCAAATTTGAGTGAATGAACATTGACTTGCTTGCTTATGCTTGGAATATGTAGACAATATGGCAGCTTAATTTAAAGCGTATTATTTTAGGAAAAGTAAATCGCTTGTATGTGCCATTTTTTACGGCATTTCCCTGAAATTTGCCTCGAATTAAGTAGAAGAGATGGAATTATTTTAGTTTCTTCCGCTATAACTTAGAGAGAGAATGTGGAATTTTGGAAAATGCATGCTTGACACGCAATACAAGTTTGTAACTGGCTGGAATTCTACAGTGATATACCTCATTGGCCACGGTAACGATGTCGATTAGAGCAGCCCCAATTCTAATGTCGTCCATGGCAATTGGCTTTCTATTAGCTGTGCCATTTTAATTTGTGTCACAGTCGCAACGAGAGAGGCTCAAAGGTCCGACAGTAGAGATATCTGCGCATAATTCATTTCTCTCGAATCAAGAAAATGAGAGATCACACAGAATCTGTTGGATCATAATGGATTAAATTTCTTCATTCTGAGTCATTTGATGGACAAATTTAGACAGTTAATGATAACATATTAGCACGTAAGTTGGAATTTGATTGTCAGCGTACACCTCCTCAAGAGCTCCCATAGAGTTCCCGGATTCTACTCTCACTAGTATTCACTATTATTATTCGAGGGATCTTTGTACTCCCGTTTCCATCAAAACGACCTCAAACTTACAATTACATTACAAAAAAAACTAGGCATGCCCAATGACTGCAAGATATGTGTATTCTAATTATTTTTAATATTCATATTCCGTTGTAAGAGATTATTAGTTCGACTTGAAAGCAACACCAACGACAACAAGATGTTGATGATGGTTATATCAGGTATACATCTTTCGCATGTTGACTTTCAACCTCCTTTCTTCATGTTTTGAGCGATTTCACTTTCGTCCACCTTCCTTCTCTGGGTGGTTTCGGTTTAAGAGAAATGGGGAATTCAGACGTAACTCGATGTTATCCCTTTAACATGATATTGTAATTTCTAATATATAAAATTTGTACATACATACTTGTTATGCTCCTAGATGTTGGGAGACCAAATGGGGTCATTTAATTTTTAATCGGGTTGTGATATTCTTGCAAATCCTAAAAACGTAGTTTTGAAGAAATAAAATAAGGCAGTGAGGGGCTCTCATATCATCGAAACAATTTTTGGGAAATCTTACATCAGCTCTTGGTTCTATTGGTTACTTTATATTAAATAAATTTATCTTAAAAAAGTCACTTTTTATTTTAGTTATTTTATATTAAGACAAAAATATTTTAAGACAAAATTTTATATTTAAGACAAGAATACTTTGACACAAAAACATTTTGACATAAAACTTTATCTTTAAGACAGAAATAGTGTGAGAGACAAAAACAATTTGAAACAAATATTTTAAGACAAATCTTTATATTTAAGACAAAAGCACTTTGAGACAAATCTTTATTTTTAAGACAAAAGCACTTTGAGACGAAACTTTATATTTAAGACAATGGGGACTTAAGAGAATGAGACAATGACAATTAAGACGTAACCATTTAACATAGTTAGCAATTAAGACAAAACCAATTCCATGAGTGGATAGTCGATAATTATATTTTTTATTTTTGAAAATAGATATTCAAACCACATGAAATTTAATCATGGCAATTTATTTCTTTTATATTATATTTTTCTTTTTTCATTAAACCACATTCTGAAAATATAATTAATAAATAGATAAAAAATATTATTTTTTGGTTGGCTACTCAAGGGGATTTGAACATTGAATCTCATGTTTTAACATAATACTTCATAACAAAGTGATTGTCAATCGAGTTATGTTCCATGAAAAAATTTAAACTAGAAATTGCACCACATGTTGCAAAGGAAACACCGCAAGGCATGAAATAGAGAAGAATCCTCACATATAAGAAATCATTGAATTATAAAAATTAGTAAAGAAAACAACATTCAAGAAAATATTCCATGAAGAAGGCTCATTAGGTACAAGGGATGAAAATTTGGTTTTCAAATAGTAAATTGGCATTTGACATTCACTGATATGAAACATCAGATAATTCAAAAAATGTTATGGGCACAATAACATAAATAGATTTTTGGGGGTATAGAATGATGCAGTTGAGTGAGTTTTTGAGGCAGTGGTCCTTGAGGGAAACAAGTTGTCAGCTTCAGGAGTAGGGGTTGTTGTTAGCTTAAATTTTGCGAGTTGCCTTTTTTTTTGGGTGTGTCACAACCTTGATCTTGCTGATAGTTCATTCGTTGCCTACTCGAATGCCTCCTCAGAGAGCTTATCTGCTAGTCGATTGAGCTCATGATAAATGTGGGTGAAGGATGACCATTCTAGCTCGTGAATGTGCAACCAAATTTGAGACATCAGGGATTGAAGCCACACATTCTACATATAAAACTTGCATTAGCCCGATCAACAACTATTTGAGATTCCCATCTCTGGCAACCTCTTCAAACCACAAGAACTTTCCAAATAAAGAACAAGAAACAATTTTGAGAACTCGACTTTTAAATTGGAACTTGGAGCTAGATTATATGTGATATGAATGAATTGAAATGAATTTATATACAAAAAAAAGTGAACAGAATAATAAGCATATAAGGAGAAACATACTTTTTTAATGAGATCTCCTGGAGATAATCTGATACTTTGAGTGGGATTTCCTTCAAAATTCCTGCAAGATATGCTTCCAGTCAGATGTACAAAAAAACACTAGACATTATAGCTACGTAACTTGATCTTACAGGAAAAATGAATTGCTCCACCCAGAAAAATTTATTATGAATACAATTTTTGTGTGATCTCCATATGTGGGTAAAAGTGCATTATATAAGAAAATAAAAATGTTCATGAACTTCCCATGAAAGTGAGTGCATCGATAGATTTTAAGTTTGTTGTTCCATAATGGTCTCTTTAATGTAGAGTTATGGGATAGTTGTATCATGTAACTAAACTATCTTCAATAAATACTCTTGCACTTACCCTGATATTTGAGGAGTAGTGCATTTTTATGTGCAACAATATGGTTTTTGATCTCCTAATTGTGAACTACGTATAACATATCTAATTGGATGTTAGTGAAAGTTTTCCATAGGTATAACATACCTAATTCAACACTCCTTTTTCCATAAGTCCATAGGAACCATTCTTCAACCATGGAGTTTGTACATTATAACTCACATCCAATGTGAATAGATTTTGTACCCTTGGGCGAGTTATTAAATTATAACTCACATCTAAAGTGAATAGATTGAGTAGTTTTGGGTAGGTTTCTAATTATAATTTATATCCAAAGTGAATATATTGTGTACCTTTAAGTACTTAAATATATTGTGAATAGATTATGTACCTTTAATTACTTGAATATATTAAGATTCACCTCATCACAAACACATAAATTGAGATATATCTTCCAATAAATGTATTATAGTAAATGTATAGATTGAGGTGCAGCCAAATAATAATAATAATAATATAATTTTATGGTCACAATCTAATTAGACATCAAATTAATATATGAGACACTCACATTTGTGAGACAAGGAAACCCATCCACAACATATTTTTGACAACTTGAATAAGAAACAAGTAAATATATGAAGGAATGTGATACCAATTAAGCCTACCTTGGGTGGTTGTGCGTAATACTTGCTATCCTCACCACCCAAATTCAACTCGCATAAGTTGACATATTTATGCTCTACAATAAAGTAATTATGATGCGGTCTTAAGTGAGTTTATACCAAAGGTTAACCTAGTACAAAC
Organism: Pinus albicaulis; assembly: GCA_034641835.2. Taxonomy (NCBI): domain Eukaryota; kingdom Viridiplantae; phylum Streptophyta; class Pinopsida; order Pinales; family Pinaceae; genus Pinus; species Pinus albicaulis. The sequence continues at coordinate 1,122,037,532 of CM076580.1, forward strand.
AACCTCTTTCTTGCCTCCAAGCTCAGAGGGAGTCCAAATTTCTTCCCAGTGCAATACCCAATGTTGAAAATTTAGTAAATTGGGATTATCTTACAGCCTTGTAAACTTTTAAGTCAGTATACTTGTGATCTCCCCTGGTACCAACAACCTCACCTTGGCCTAAAGCTAAGAAGGAGGTTAATTTCTTTCCTAAAAAATAAATAAAATATGAAAGAGTGTGTTATCCATTTAAAAATTGTTTTGAAGTCTCAAAATGTGTCACAAAGCGTGACTCTCAACTTTTTCTAGTAACGCCATATCAAATCAACCAAAACAAATGGGCCAACATGATACACTTTGTTGAGTCACCCCAAATCAATAATAAGAGAATCCCATCATGTGGTACTTGGACTTAGGTGCATCGTTCCACATGACAAGGTGTAGAGATTTTTTCAGTGACCTGGAGGAGAAATATCTCCAGATGCACATCAACCTAGGGAATGAAGAAAGGTACAACATGACTGGTATTGGGATAGTCACCTTTCATAGGGATTCAAGCTCCCCTCTTAAGCTCAAGGATTTCATGTTTGTTGTATTCCTAAAGAAAAATATCATCTTTGTTGTAGGTTTGGAAGACCATGGTTATGATTTGATCTTCAGAAAATGAAAAGAATTCTTGAGACACATAGCCAAGGGGAAGGTGAAGCAGATCAAGGTTTGTGTGAAGAACCTGTATAAGCTAGATGTGGAAGATTGTGATGCATTAAGAACTAAGGCAAATAAAGTGCAAGGTCGCAATGTCAGTGAATTTTGGCACAAAGTACTTGGCCATTTTCATCATAACACCTTGAATATTATACAAAAAATAACTAGGAGGTTATTCCTTGTAATTGTAATTCGTAGACCTTTCGGTTATTAACTGTACATACCATTAACACCTCATGATGATTAGCAGCACAAGGTATCCTACACCCAATTTACCATTGTGGCTTCTTGATGCACTTTCCAAAAGAGTGATGGAAATTGCTCATCATAACTTGGTTCTTCCCAGATTTCCATCCTCCAACCCGGATGGGTGCCTCTGCCTCCTAAAGTGTTGTATACAATGGTGCTTCACAGTAATTAACTAAGAGATTTTATAGGGAGAAAATGACAAAATTCTTAGGAAATTAACCATCATTTGCAATAAGGGCTGCAGGGTGCCTTGTTGTGGCTCCTTTTCCCATTCAGATCCGAATAAGGGCATGTTGTACTAAGTAGCTTAACAACTATCTCACCAGTTCCTTAAGATACGAGAATATTGTAATATCATGATGTACACCAAATATTCCAAGAGAGTTTGGTTGATGTTCGAATGTAGCTTTATGTGTAATCCCTACAATCATTATTCACCTTGGTTCAAAATACAGCTACATGATTGGTGCCTCAGGGAAGGAATATTTTGGACCATCAGAAAAAATGAATTTATTGATTATATTTGAGAAGATATAAGAACAACAACTCAATACGAGACATGGTTTTTCTTTTAGATAGAACATTTGTTCAACACACTTAAAGTACATAGTATTCAACCACCAGAGAAACCCATATATAAGGAAATACCTCAATTCCTTGGATTGATTCGTAATCCTGAAGATGAGAGAGTACCTAGAATGTATGGATCTCCTTTCTTTCCATGCTATAATATCAAGCCACCTCATGATAAAAGCCCACTTGTATCTAAGCCCACAACATTTGTATTACTCAAGCGACAGTGATAATTATGGATATCCAAGAACTGACAAAATGTATTTAAGGAAGCATGGTGGATTGTATTTCATGTCTAGTCCCCTGACAGTGAGTGTGACCGGTACCATGGAATTCCGATAAAATCTCCACTATGTAAATTTTAGGAGATATTTTCAGGACAATTTAAATGACTAAGTGGAGGGGTCTCTACTCTGAAATAAAATCTTAGGTTAACTTTCCGGATGAATATATGAAACTTAGAGCACTTCTTTGAATTTTGGTGGGATTTGAACCACATTTTAGAGAATCTATGGAAAAGTTTAGATTTGAGATATGTAGTTTGTACAATTTATGCAAACATGTCATATTTCAAGAATATGCTTGAAGCTCTCTTGAAATCCTATAAATAAACAAAATGTATCGCCATTTGGGCATTCAAGTCTATGTTTTTATTCTGAGCTCTCCCTCTCTCTCTCTCTCTAAAGATTTGTGTCATTATGTATTTAGGCTGAGTTCGATAAGAATACACATGTGCATTTTGATGCATATGTGAACCTAAAGTGGCGAGATTCCTAGGGAGTATTGGGTTTTTCAGATGCTTTGTTAAGGTCGATCCGCACTTCTGAGCGAAGTCTGTAATATGTAAATGGTATGAGTGTCAAAGTTGTGTAAAACTAGCCCACGTGGTGTAGAGCGGTCGGCGATGGGGTGCACTCTTAACGCACTTTGTCTGCAAGGTCACTTGTTTGAAACCCATGGGTGGGATGGGAGGAGAAAAAATGGAAATATTAGGATTATTCTAAATGTACAAAAAAAATAACTTGTGTAAAAACCATATTGTAATAGGCAAAGTCTGCAACGAGCCAAGAAACCTTTGACCTTTGAACAATGTTAGCTTCAACTTTCCTGTTTTAAATGTGGTTGATAAATTCTCTTAAAGTAAATCTCTGTATTTATAATTTATTTGATGTAATACGTAAATGTGATGTTTTATACTCAAAATAAAATTTATATTTTTGAAAAATTTGTTGGCAATATGATGCAGAGTGTTGTCCTTGATGGCAACCCACTTAATGAAGATGAAGACATGAGATTGTTGGCATGTGTTGTCCTTGATGGAAATCCACCTGATGAAGTTATTCTTGACTTGATGGACTTGGTAAATGATGTAAATCTGATGTGATATGATGTTTGTTGGCAAAGGTCAGTAGAAAAGAACAGAGGACGAACAAAAGGAGAAGAGACATAATGGGAAGAGTACAAAGGCGCAGCAGAATTTTGGTGAACATCAACACGCATTCAAGAAGGATGGGAGAAATGTAAGGATGAATTAATTGTCATGGGCCGCAGCCACAAATTGCAGAGGAGAGTTGATTATGGTGTTGAGCAGAGTCGTCTTTACAGTGGAACGAAGTTATTCCCGTAAATATAATTTATGGAGGAACAGAGTTATTCAAGACAGTCAATTCGGGAATTTAAGCCTTCAAACAACCAAGTATGAAGAAAATTTATGAAAGTATGATTAAACAGCGGAAAGACTTTAAATCTTTGAATGTGGTAGGACAAATGGTCCCTACCACTTGAGCGCAAATTGCAAAGCATAGTTTTGAAGTTTCAAGTGTCTTGTTGATATGGATTATTTGCAATGTGCGATCAGCGCAAAATCGCAAGAGTGCAAGTTTACAAATTCAGAAATTGCCCATCGCAAAATTCCCATTTGTGATGTGCGATCAGCGCAAAATCGCAAAAGCGCATATTATAATCATCGCCCTCCGCCATCGCAAGTTCTGTTGTTTGCGATATGCGATCATTGCGGCATCGCACGATCGCAACATCACATGATTGCAATATCGCATTTCCGCCATATGTTATTTCCGTCGGTTGTAAGTTGCAATGTGGGCCCGGAATTGAAGATTGAATATTATTTGAAGAGCCCAAAAAGTTATATGGATATATATATTACTGATGAGTCAGTGGCTCGTTAATGTTTATAATATTATATGGCGGAGACAAAGATTGGGGTTTCAAATTGGATTGGCACAATTATTAATACAAAGCGATTGAGATGTATGGCTATTCCGCTTGCAGAACTCACCACATCAACAAGACACTTGCATATGGAAATGCATTGGATATTGTTTATAAAATCCGAAGGGTTGAACTTTGGGTTAAAGGCCTGGCGCACATAGATAATTTGAATTTCCTCGTTTGAATGAAATAAATTAAAAAGAATTTGAAGAGCCCCAAGGATAAACTAAAGGGAATATTGACAAAGGAATACCATTAGCGGTTGAGTGGTCTTAGATTCATGGCATTGAGAAAGGCAAGAACTATATAAAGGGCAAAGATCATTATTCGAAAGGGACAGAGGTGAGAGAGCCCAGCGCGGAAGAAGAGCGAATTCTTCTAAGGAATATCTGTATGGACAGACGACGTGCTTAACTGATAATTCTGAGTCCATGTAGCACCCATCGAAAGAATGAATCCAGGATTCATTAAATCGAAGAATCAATGAAGAGCTAATGCATGTCTGTTGAAGAATTGTTATCCAGAAAGTCAAACGGGATGTCGAATGCATACATTTTCTAAAGTCTGGGGTTGCGGCTGTGTGATCCAGTTTGAAAATTGATGAAACGAGGTCCACAGTGGTGCTGAAGGTTGAAGCTTTCAGTCAGGGGGTTGTAGCTCCCTTCCAGGAGAGGCTGGTAAATGAGCGCGAGGGTCGGTACACACGTCTTTGGTAGGAGTACGCGCCGGCCTTATGTTGTAAGATGTTTTCTCTATAATAAAATATTGAAGGCTGAGCAACTGCAGCGGTGGTTTTCTCCCGACTTGGGTTTCCACCTAAAATCCTGGTGTTCAAGTGTGATGCTTATGTGTGATGGTTTATTCTATTCTTACTGCACATGTTTATTGTTTATAGAAAATCTAATGAATGAATGATGGAATGATATAAGTGAAGAATTAATGGCATAATTAGATCTCTGTGTATACGCGAGTTTTATGAAGTATATCCACGTGTATACGCTAGTTGGATTCATCAAAGTAGCGTATGGGTTTTAGAGCATGAAAAAGTAAAAAGTTTTAGTTTTCCCTAAATACTGATTCACCCCCCCCCCCCTCTCAGTATTTTTCCCAACAATTGGTATCAGAGGAGGTTCTTCTGCAGAAGCTTGATCGCTTGAAGGAGATCCGTCGCAATGGGAAAGAAGCAAAAGAAGAAGGCTACTCGAAGCAAGGAGATGTCTCAAAAAACCTGTATAGCAGAAATTGAAGAAGATAAATCAGGAAGTGATTGGTGCTCTTTTGATAATCTTCTTTCTGCAAACAATAGTAAAGATAGTGAAATTTATGCTATAGATCTAGAAGAAGTTATCAAAGATCAACAAAGAATATTTAATGAGAAGGAATCTCCCTCCAAAAGGTTGATCTTTAGGCTGAAAAGGATGTTTGATGATGTATACAATTGAAGTAAAGGACTTGAAGCAGATATGGAAAATTCAAAAAATAAGAATGAAGAACTTGAAGCAGAAATCATTTCCCTCAAAGCATATCTCGAAAAATCAAACAAGACGAATGCAAGACTTGAAGCAAAAATCGTCTCCCTCAAAGAAGACCTGGAAGATTCAAACAAGAAGAATGAAAGACTTGAAGTTGAAGTTATCTCTCTCAAAGAAGACCCGGAAATATCCAACAACAAGAATGAAGAACTTGAAGCAGAAGTCATCTCTCTGAAAGTAGATCTCGAAGCATCAAACGAGAAGAATGAAGAACTCTTACAAACTTTTGAAGAACAAGAAAAAGGGTTGAAAGAAGAGATTCTAAATCTGAATCATCAAGTAGAAGATGGAAGAAGGAAAGATGAAAGCATGAATAAGCAATGCCAAGGATTGGAGGTTGAGGTGAACATTCTCAAAGGTAAATTAGAAGAAAAGGTTAAACTTTTGAGGTTTCAAGATAGTACTAAGATTCTGGACAATATTCTAAGTAATCAAAAGGTCTCCTTCTATCCAAACTTGGTCTTGGTTTTTCATGAAGCTTGTTAAAAGAGAGAATCTAGTTCACAAGGAAGTGCTAAAGATTCCAAGGATATCAATGCAAAACCTAACGTGTTGAAAGAAACAAAGGGTCAACCAACAATCTTGAACTCTCAAAAGAGATCATTCCCTCCTTTGATCAATAATGTTGAATGCTTTAAATGTCATAATTATGGGCATGTTGCAGCCAATTGCAGAAGCATATTGTTTTAGTCACAAACAAACAGATTCTATACAGAAAGGTACTCAGGTTTCTTTAAGGGATATTGTTTTTCATGCAGCAAGTATGGTCATAAAGCAGCAGATTGCAATAGAAGAAAGAATTAGAAAAACTCATTATGATCCTTATGCTTACTTCTGCGGACACACTTCAAGGATGTTATTCTTGTAACAAGTATGGACATGTAGAAAAGGAATGCAGTTGAGCAGATGCGAGAAAGTGGATTAATTTCGGCCCCACAGTTAGGAAGTTCAAGGAAATTTGGAAAAAGAAGGAAGACCCGGTCGATAGAATACGACTCTCTGGGTCATCGCTTAGAAGCTTACTTCCTTTTATTAATTTGCGGGAATGATGTGGGATACATTATGAGATTTAGTAATGTATCATCACGGAGGGAATCTCCCTTGATGAGCGCTCTTGGTGCAGTTTGATTATTACGGTTATGTATTTTTGACGAGGCATGCGTGTGACAGTGCGGAAGTACAAGTTCGACGAGAGATGAAGGAATGCGAATTTTTGTGTACACTTTCCTGTGGGTTAGAAGAACAAGAAGAACAAAGTCGCGTATGTGAGCCAGCCCAGACACGGTCTAGCGTATTCATGATAAGAGAATTGGGATGACGGGCACATGGGGAGTAGAGGTTCGGGTAGAACCAATATTTACTAATAATTTTATTGTATTATTACGGATATACTCATGCTAATGAAATGATACATGGTTTCTTATATTAAATATTATGTTTGAGTCATTTGCTTTGTTGAATAGAGATGCACAGTATTCGTTGCTGAGATGAAAGTCTTATAATTCGGAGATAAGGACAGTTCATACAGAGATTTTTGCTGATAACTTGCTGATGAAGGTGTTCAGGTTGTGCAAGTTAAGGAGGAGCACTGGTTCAGGGGGAGAAGCAGGTTGAATACTAATGATTGCATTGTTGGCACTATGACTGCTTATTCTTTGATACTCATGCTCAAATGATGATAACTTGGTATATGGTTTATTATGATGAGATTTTGAGCCCTGTTTGTTGAAAAGTATCTTTTGTGCTCACACATGGATGAGTTGGAAGTCGTTTTATTCAGAAATAAGAATAGATCATGCAGAGTTTGTTACTATGGTTGAGATCTTTTCCCTACATATGTTACTTCATGTTAAATCTTAAAGATCATGGCGACATTGGACCACATGGATGATTGACACATATTTGATGATGTTGTTCTGGTATGATAATTTCTCTTGGAAAGATTGTATTGATCTTTCTGAAGATACGAGCTTGGTTATTAATGTGTATACTGGCATGGTTGGATGACGCTTGAAGACCATGACTACTGCGTTCTATCTGTCTGTATTCAGGGGAAGCATTAAATATCTCGAAAGAAGAGTGAACCTACGTATCTACTTTCATAGAGATGAATCCCGGATTGGATATAACGAAGATGATAGTGATGTTGGATACGCGCGGATTTCTGGCTCGATCGTATATATACGAGTTCATGCACATAAAACGCGTATGTTTGATTGCTAATAAATTTTTGTTTGAGGTCACCTTTCCAAATACCATTTCATGATCTTTGTTGATACTCTCTGGTATCTCTGGTGGTGTTCCAGTTCTTATAATACTATTTCAATCTCTGATGTTTTAAAAATGCCTTGATGATTGGTTGAAAGTGTTCAGGATGCACAAACTAAGGGGGAGCCTTAGTCATATGGAAAGGATGCTTGGATGCACAGATTTAGGGGGAGCATTGGCCTTGCTGAGTATAATGCATTGTTGGCATTATATTGATTCTGAAAAATGATCTCTTTCTTGAGGTCTTTCTGGTATTGGTCATGTAAAGTTATATTTGTAGTTTGATGAAAAGGTCACGTTGAGACCCATGATGTAAAATTGTAATATTAAGTCATGTAAGGACTTGTCAAATTTGTAAACCCACTTGGTTGGGTATTTGGGTCTCATATATAAATCCACTTGGTTGGATCTTTGATGTAAGTATGAGTCTTTTGTGATAGGATGTTCATAGAGTCATGTACTTCATTGAAAAATATTTTTTAACTTCGGGGGAGCTTGGTCACCTCAGTGTACATCAGATCTGTAGAACGTTTGCTTCTACAAAAAGGAGAAAAACCTTGTGTTGGTTTTGGTCCGTTCTTTGCCCTTGATGTCAAAGGGGGAGAGTGACATGGTGTTTGAATGGTGTCAAAGAATGAGGAGAGTGACATGGTGTCATTGTATTTTTAATGTACCTATCTGTTGTGGTGATCAAACACCATCGTGGTTGCCATCAAGTCCAAAGGGGGAGATTGTTGGCAATATGATGCAGAGTGTTGTCCTTGATGGCAACCCACTTAATGAAGATGAAGACATGAGATTGTTGGCATGTGTTGTCCTTGATGGCAATCCACTTGATGAAGTTATTCTTGACTTGATGGACTTGATAAATGATGTAAATCTGATGTGATATGATGTTTGTTGGAAAAGGTCAGTAGAAAAGAACAGAGGATGAACAGAAGGAGCAGAGATAGAATGGGAAGAGTACAAAGGCACAACAGAATTTTGGTGAACATCAACATGCATTCAAGAATGATGGGAGAAATGTAAGGATGAATTAATTGTCATGGGCCGCAACCACAAATTGCAGAGGAGAGTTGATTATGGTGTTAAGCAGAGCCATATTTACAGTGGAACGAAGTTATTCCCATAAATCTAATTTACGGAGAAGCAGAGTTATTCAAGACAGTCAATTCGGGAATTTAAGCCTTCAACAACCAAGTATGAAGAAAATTTATGAAAATATGATTAAACAGCGAAAAGATTTTAAATCCTTGAATGTGGCAGGACAAGTGGTCCCTACCACTTGAGCGCAAATTGCAAAGCACAATTTTGAAGTTTCAAGTGTCTTGTTGATATGGATTATTTGCAAGGTGCGATCAGCGCAAAATCGCAAGAGAACAAGTTTACAGATTCAGAAATTGCCCATCGCAAAATTCCCATTTGCGATGTGCGATCAGCGCAAAATCGCAAAAGCGCATATTATAATCATTGCCCTCCGCCATCGCAATTTCCGTTGTTTGCAATATGCGATCATCGCGCCATCGCACGATCACAACATCACACGATCGCAATATCGCATTTCTGCCATATGTTATTTCCGCTGGTTGTAAGCTGCAATGTGGGCCCAGAATGGAAGATTGAATATTATTTGAAGAACCCAAAAAGTTATATGGATATATATATTACTGATGAGTCAGTGGCTCGTTAATGTTTATAATATTATATGGCGGAGACAAAGATTGGGGTTTCAAATTGGATTGGCACAATTATTAATACAAAGCGATTAAGATGTATGGCTATTCCACTTGTGGAACTCACCACATCAACAAGACACTTGCATATGGAAATGCATTGGATATTGTTTATAAAATCCAAAGGGTTAAACTTTGGGTTAAAGGCTTGGCGCACATAGATAATTTGAATTTCCTCGTTTGAATGAAATAAATTAAAAATAATTTGAAGAGCCCCGAGGATAAACTGAAGGGAATATTGACAAAGGAATACCATTAGCGGTTGAGTGGTCTTAGACTCATGGTATTGAGAAAGGCGGGAACTATATAAAGGGAAAATATCATTATTCGAAATGGACAGAGGGGAGAGAGGCCAGCGCGGAAGAAGAGCGAATTATAAATCCTATACTAGTAACTGAATGACATTGTGGTAATAATTGAGTCCATGTGCTATTAGAAAAATGAATACGGAGGTCATTCAATAGAAAGATATTGAAGAGCTAATAGTTGTACAGTTGAAGAATTCTTATCCGGAAAGTCATGCATATCGAATGCATGCTTTTCGTGGTCCCTAAGGTTATGGTGCATGTAGTAAGTCACAAAATTGATGAAACGAGGTCGGTGGTGCTGAGGTCGTGTACTAATCAGAGGTTCTTAGCTCCCTTCCGGAGTGAAGACGGTGAAATGTGTGCAGTCTGATGCCTAACGTCTTTGGTAGTCCTAGCAAGCACATATGTTGTAATGTGTTTCATGTATAATAAATATTAGAAGAGGCTAATAATGACTAGGCGGTGGTTTTCTCTAAAACTTGGGTTTCCACCCTAAAATACGGTGTTAATGTGTGATGTATGTGTGATGGTTTGTTACATTCTTCTTGCATGTTTCTTGTTTATAGAACATCTATTGAATAGTCGTGGAATGATATAAGTGAAGAATTAATGGCATAATTAGATCTCTGTGTATACATGAGTTTTTATGAAGGATATCCACGTGTATACGCTAGTTGGCTTCATCAAAGTAGCGTATGGGTTTTAGAGCATGAAAAAGTAAAAAGTTTTAGTTTTCCCTAAATACTGATTCACCCCCCCACCCCCCCTCAGTATTTTTCCCAACAAAATTTAATAGGTCTCGATTGTTTAGTAAATCTAAAATTAAACGAATTTATAATAAATACTTATTTAAGTAGCAACAAAGATTTGAAATACATCAAAATATTATTGCCATTAAATTACAATGATATTTACATAAAAAGTGTTATTATACGAAGTTGGCTAGGAAAACACTGTTTGCCAAAGCTAATCGTGAAGCCCCATTGTCATTGTTCCAACAACTTAAAATTTTCCAGGTGGAAAAGGTCCAACTTCTTCATCAGGGCCTTAAGTTGTCGAGCCATGGTAGGTTCTTTGGGTCCTCTTACAAATTGTGGAGTGGCATGGAAGGATCAGATAGGAAAACAAGCATACCCATAGTATTATGATGGCCTCGCAAAATTCATGGAAATTGATCTCTCGTTTGATTTCCCTTACATGATCTTAATGAAGCGCTTACAAGTCGAGCTGAAAATGGATGTTGCAGATTAATTAAGGTCGCTAGGTCAAACTGCAACAAGTGGAGTGACCCCATTCAACTCTCATCTCCATTAACAATTGAAGAACGAGTGGAAGCCAAAGTTGGAGCTGGAGCTGGATCAGGTCATCTTACCGATACCCCTAATGTACCCACAACCCCAGTCTCTTCCATATCTCGGTCTTTTAAAGAAGCAATTGAAGATTAGGAACCGAGCCACCTTGCCACTATGGCTTCCACAAGTGGTGAAAAAGGGGGCAGCCATGCCATAGGCTCCTGAAGATCAGGAATCCTAGGAAAAGACTTCATCGCAGTCCAAAAAATAATTAATTTTCATAACCTTTCCTTTTCTAAATATATTTGTTGCATTAGATTTTTGTATAATCATTTAACGTATTTACATGATTTTTTTTTCTGAAATCAGGAGCAAGCCTAGAATGAAGCATTTCAAATAAAACCACGAGCCTAGATTTTCCTTCATGACCAAAAGTGATGTGGATCACTTGGAGGATGGATATAGATTGCACAGAAATATATAAAAAGGGTGAAGCAGTTTCACATCGATCCCATCAAGTCCTCCATAGAAAAGTATATCTTTATTCTTTAGTTTTTGTTGAAGTTCCATTCCATGGCATCTCAAATAACATGATCAATCATTTGCTGAGTAATTGAAGCAAGTAGTTGGTGATTGTCTCCTATTGCGTATTAGTGCTCTTCATCACTCCGATCACATCCAAGAAAGGGTGCAGGAACAATTGAGAAAAAATGAATGAGACTGCCAAGGCCAATTAATCTCCACTGGTGACAAATGCACATACGATCCAAACATGAGCACTCACATCTGTTTTGGCACTATTGGCAACTCCGGAACAGGCACTTGCAAGCCGGGTATGCCTATGCAAGGAAGGAATCCCCTTCTAAGGATGCCTCCAACACTGACACTGGAGCTGAATGTTGCACCTCATCTTGCTGTTACACCTCATACAATTTCTCTCCTGTAATTTCTTCTCGCATGCCTGTGATTCTCACCCTCAATGACTCTAGGAAGTTTTCCCAAGTCCCTCTAGGACGCTTTCCCAACCCATAAAATTAATCGATTCGAGATGATGGGTGATTTCTCTATTGAGGCAAGTGATTCTTCTACTAGTTCGATAGCGATAAACGAAGTCATGCTTAGGTATCGTGCACTCCTATGCCATTGTTGATGATTTTTGGAGAATTTGTCCAACCTTTTTAGCCAATCATTGACAACTGACTCCTTCATATTACTATCGCTTTGAGCTGAAATAGGAATTCCTCTCAACCAATTCAATGCCCCACAATATTGCTTAATATGGTACATAATAGGCTTAATTCTCATTACCAGATATCTCAGATAATTAAAACCCTCCTTGCAGCAAAGTGCACTTCTAACATGATGGAAAATTTGGTGGATGGCAACGTCAATGCTCACACCAATAAATCTAGATACGAAGCTAGGATCATGAGGCCACATAATGTGATTTTGTGAGTAACACAGATTCAGAGTGCAGAGGGGGATTTGTCACATGGCATCCCTCCCTCAATGCGTGTCTGACACATGTAGTCTATAAAAAATAAAAAATGTGTCACTTTGTAATACAATGTGGAACATGCTTACCATGCCAAGGTTGTTTTATGGTGGATTTTTTGGAATGAATAAACATTCCAAAACCAATAGTGAAGCACACACTAGCTTCTCTTTTCATTGATACGTGCTTTGATAGGAAATAATTTCATGATTGATAGCTAACTTCTCCCGCTTCTCTTATGTTTTTGGCATTTGACTTTGCATATTTCATAATTATGTGGTTTGGTTAACAAATATATCATGGATAACACTCTAAATTCACCCATAGTTCTAGTTAACAATATTATAATGTCAAAATTTGCATCGATCCTGTTATCACTCCACCAAATCTCTAAGGTCGAGAAAGAGTCCAAATAGAGGTAATTACACACCAATATTTTAGCTTGGTAGCTAGCCCTACCAAACCGGAGAGAGATCTCCCCACAAAGTCACAAACAAGAGGGTTGGATGAATTAGGTTTTTAGGCTAGGTATGAGTACATGGGTTTGTTTGTTTGAGTTGGTTTTTTGGATGGGAAAATTAGGTCAAAGAGGCTAGGTCAGGGAAAATAATATTAGGATCTCAGTCCATTCAATGGGGAAAGGTAGGTAGGAAGGCTAAAAATTTATGGTTTTTTTAGTGGGATGGATCAGACAGATGAGGTTCTAGAAAGAGAAACATAATGCATGTATTCTTTCTAAACTGAAGAATTGAGACAAACTATGAAGATTTTCCCAAAATAGAGCATAGAAGATGTATTATGCTTATCAACTTCAAAATCAACATATAATAGAAATTCAATGGATCATGGAGTGTAATTTTTTTTTATAAATATGCTACAGAAGAAAAAACAATGTTAAATTTCCAAACCACAGGTATCCCAAAGAAATAGTTGCAACTCATTCATTAAATTTCTACCAAAATATTGATTACACTAGACTCTTTGATCAATGCAACAACATCCAACTTGTGAAATGAGTCAAGAATTGAAAGATATAGCCATCAAAAAAATTCTCCTAACCTTAAGGGTCGAATCCCTAAGTTGAGGAGTTGTTCCATCAAAAACTAAACTGCATACCTAGAGTGTAGGGAGGTCAAATGGACTCATCCCTCACTTTTTGGAAACTGATTCATTACATCTCATCAAGAGTTTTTACCTAATGTATTTATCCCTAAGTAACTTTAAAACATGATTATTAAATTTACATCCTTGAATTACATCAGTAAAAACTCAAAAATTCCATCACAATCTGAGAAAATTTTGAAAAACTAGAAAATATCAGAGAATTGACAGATGCACAGTACTTGAAGAAGATGCACAACACCTGAAGCAGATGTGCAATGCCAACTTCAAGGCAAGATTTGGAGGCCTTCCTAAAGTCCACATTGAGCTTAGGATAGTGCATTGGAAGGCTTGTCCTATCTAGTTTCCATATGTGTGTTTAGTTTCAAAAATGGTGTTAATTTGTCCCTCCAAACCCTCATTTTGTCCCTCCAAACCCTCATTCTCCAAAGACTAGTCAAATGAGCAGCGATAGGCTCAAAAAGAGGGAAGAAACATGATTTTTTGTATGTTTTTGGCCATTTATCCCTGGAAAAATGTCCAATTTTGGTGTGCCAATAGTCAAAATTTGATGTAGAGGGCTTTATGAAACTAATGGTGGTGTCCATTTATCATTTGTAGGCTCAAAAAAGAAGCACAGTGCCCTAGGCGCTGCACATTTGACAAGTGGACTATTTTGAAAACTAGTCAAATTTTGTCAAAATGCCCAAAATTTCAAAAACTCAACCAAAAACCTTCAAAATTGGTTGATAGAGTGCTGATGATTTTTTTTAAGCATGGAGGGATGCCTTAGAAATAATGTCAAGTTTGTCTCCTTCCTTTTTACTGGGTAGGGTTTTCTTGTGTTTCTCCTGCAATTACTTAAGTTTGATGCTACAAACCTTGTTTCTTGTGATGTACCTATTTGACAAGTTTCTAAGCATATTTTTGTCCTTTTTTTCCTTGTGGAGGAGATTTTTAAGATGGATGTTGACCCTACCAAGCCATGTCTCTCTGTCGTCCTCAACCTCCTTGGAAATCCTTTCCTCAAAAGTTAGTTTTTCATCTTCAATGCTCTACTACTGTAAATCTCTCTTAAGATGTTATGTTTTTGCTCATTTTCTATTACTTTGAATGTCATCATGGTCAGGGTCATTAGGTGGCATTATAGCTTTGCCTTTATTTGTTTTAAGTAGCTCTAGCTCCATGAGAATTTTCTTGTCCTTTAGCTTCTTATTCTACTGCTCGATGAAAGAAATGGAAAACTTAGAACTCTATAAGTTAGTATGAAGTTTTGTAATTTGGAAATCATTCTCTTTGAAAATGAAATTGGAGGCCTCATTATCATCCTGCTCATCCAAGTCAACTAGCTCAAATTATGTCAATGTCTCATGGAGGTTTTCCTCATGCCTGACTTCCTCATGAATATCTATCTCTATCATATTTTGCTTTCCTTTCTGTACCTTCTTTGTCAATGAAAAAGGTAAGGTCCCTTCCACAATATATGGAGCAAACACCTACCTATTCCCTCTCTGATATGTTCTAGCCAATGTGCCCATATCAACCCTTTCAGGCTTGCTGACCATATCTCTGTTAGATGACCCAATCTGACTCTGAAATAGTGATGATGGTGATGAAATGGGTATGGTAGGTTGAGTTGATGAAGAAGTAGGTGTTGTGGGCTGAGATGGAGGAATATATGTAGTAGGATGAGATGGGGGAGGCACATCTTCAACATGTTGAGCTTGTGGAGTAGTGAAGATGTCATTAGAAATGGAAGTGTCACATGAGATGTTCAACTAATTAAGATGATGGAGGACAATGATCTTGATGAGAGAGTGGTGAGAGAGGTTTTTCATCTACTGGTCATGATCTCTCGTCTGTACAATGTATGACATTTTGTAATTTATCTTGAATAGAAAATATGGAATATTGAGCATCTTGACCCTTTTGAAGTTCATGAGTAGTATAATATGGTAGATGTAAATTCTGGAGAACCTTCCTTCACAATAGAATTACTTCATGACGATTTTCGTCATGGAGGCATACCTATCAAGGAGTTGACTAAAAGGAAAATCTTTCTTTACTTCATTTCTATATCTTGGCTTGATGTGTAGCTTATAATAGTGATCATCCAAATATTTGGACTTGAACCACTTCTCACCTACATTTGGAATTCTAGTGGTAGCTGAAATGATGGTTGATGATATGGTGAAAGTCGGACCAACGAGGGTGACTTGATTATCGTGAAGATTTGATATGAAAATTCTTCTCAAAACAGGGTGGTGTTGGACTCTTTGTATCATTTCACAAAATTCAAAGCATCCAACATGCTTGAAATAGTTGACATTCATGGGAGATTCCATTAGTTCACTGGTTTTGGTGGGCTCAAGTCTAAGGATCCTTCCTCCCTTGTGTGGCCTTCTTTCTTTCCTCTCTTCTTCCTCCATGTAGTCTTTGTTTTCCTCCGCCATGGTATTTTGGTCTAGAAACCCTAGGGATGGGGAAATGGGAATGGGGATGGATTTAGGGAGTAGGGAATGGGGTGGAAAAAATTAGGAAGATAGGGAGAAGGGGTTAGTAAACTTAGGGAGGTGATGGGGGGTTAAAATGTTTAGGGAATTGGGAGCAGTAATTTTATTACATCTTTTTGGTGTCGGTGCTTAGGAAATAGAGATGCCTAAGACTTAGAATTTTAGGGGAAAATGCATTTATGGACAAAAATATAGTGATGTAGGGGTAGGGATGGGTTTAACTGTGATGTAGGAAGGAAATATGGGTTCTTAGGGAACCAACTTGGGAATGAGGGAGTGATATTAGGGTTTTCAGCTTGACAAAATCCAATTTTAGCATGAAAACTCAAACACCATGAAAATTCTCTTGAAGAATGCATGGAGGAGGAAAATGTGTTTTACTTACTTGTTAAGATGTGGTAATAAACTTTGTTGGAGGTTAGGAGAAATTTGCATGAGTTTTGGAGTTTTCTGAGAAAAAAGGCCAAATCTGAAACACCTTTAAGAGATGCACATCACCATTAGTAGATGGGCAACGCTCTTGCCTATATGGGTAGCGCCACCAAAAAATTCAAACTTTCACCCTCCAAACTGGAATTTCTAGCTGTGGAAGTGGTATCTCAATGTTGTAAGAGACAAATGAGAGTGAATTTGATGTTTTGATGTGCTTTATACTTGGTGGATTTGATGTTTTGGGCCTTGGTACCCACTTGAACTTCTTTACATTCACCTTTAAATTTTTAAACTTCCCCCTTTCACTATGAATTCATTCTTTGACAATTTATCGTTTGGTTGGATTGAGACACTTTAAACTTTGACATTTTGGTGCTTTTTTGCCATGTGGGACTCTGAGTAGGCAGCTTGGGAACCATGACCTTATTACAAATTGAGTGACATGAAATTACATAATGGAAAATAAAAATTACATTTTGAAATAAAAATTATATCTTGGAATAAGAATTACTCCTTACAAATCATATTTACATGGTAAAGAGAGGTTATTTGATCACTTTCTTACTTGCCGCTCTTATGCAATGAAAATAGTTTATTATTGGGCCTTAAAAAACCCTAGAAACCTAATGAAACCTTGAAAAAACCTAAAGACCTAATGAGAGCCTTAACTGAATGAAATTCATGGTGACAAAAATAAAGAAGTGATAAAAACTCATGAATGATGGTCATTCAAAAAATTATGAAAATGAGCCAGCAATTAATGGAAATTTAGGAAAAAGTGAAATGTTTTGATTTTAGGGCTAGCATGAGTGAGTAAATTTTGGAATGATGACCTAGTGAAATGAAAAAATTTCTAAATGAAACCCTAATATGATATGAAAATACGATTTTTGATCACTGATGGAAGGATGCAAATACTAACACTAACATTGGCCTCATTGGGGATGATAGCTCTTAAAGAATTTTCAAAAACACCATAGACCTGCAAGCCTCATCCATTGGGCCAATACGGTCAAAAAATCAAACTAATGAACATGACTAAAAATTGATAACTCAGATGAAATAGATTGACTCAAGACAAACTCAAAATTGACTGAGAATTGACTCAATACTGACTTGACGGAAAACTAAAGTTGGAAAATAACAGAAAATTAGTGAAACTTATTGGCCTTCACTTCATGCTCCAAATGTTGGGTGTGGAGCTTGATTATCTTGTTTACTTTGTATCACAACATTGGACCCATGTACCTTAAAAGGGGTGGCAACGCCGCCCGTAATTAATCGCTGCCGTGGGGGGTCCATGGCGGGGCGACAACACTTTTCGGAGCCCCCCCTGGTGGGGGGTTTCGGGGGCAGCGCCCCCGAAGCTAAAAATAGATGTAAAATTGCCTTGTAAAAGTATAGTAATTTCTAGTCAATCTGGGCCGTTCATTAGGCAAATGATCTGACGGTAGAAGTTGTGTTTAGTTTGGGGGTTTTTCTAGAAGGCAACCTCGCTTTTATGAGGGGAGTGTGTATTGTGCTGTGTAATGTGTGTATTCTCGAAGAGAAACGGAGAGAGAGGCTGTGTGAGAGAGAACGAGGAGGATATTCACAGTAGAGTGCTGTGAGTTTGTCTCTTCATTTTTCTGGATAATAGAAAGGAAGGACTGGCTGTTCGGGGTGGACGTAGCCCAAACTGGGTGAACCACGTATATTTGTGTCTCTCTAGTTTTATGTGTTTTGTGTGCTTGTATTTTCCGCATATTTTATGTGTTGCATTTCTCTGTAATATTTAATTTTCTAACAACTGGTATCAGAGCTAAATGTCTATTTGGCTGATAAACTCGCAGGAAAGAAGGGTTCCTGGTTCGAGTGGGAGCAATGGTGGAAGATGGTAAATTTAAGGTCGAGAAATTTAATGGCCAAAAATTCCTGGTGTGGAATATGCAGATGGAAGATTATCTGTATCAGAAATATCTGTACCTACCATTGAGTGGAAAAAGGAAGAAGCCGACGGCCATGACAGACGCGGAATGGAACATTCTCGATAGAAAGGCACTTGGAATAGTACGGTTGTGCCTTGCGGCGTCAGTCGCCTTCAATACTTCAAAGGAAACAACAACAGAGGGTTTGATGCAGACGTTGGCGAAACTATATGAAAATACCTCGGCCTCAAACAAGGTATTTATTATGAAACGACTATTTAATATGAATATGTTAGAAGGTGGATCTATTGTAGACCATTTAAATGATTTTAATACAGTTACCAGTCAGTTAAGTTCTGTAGGGGTAAAATTTGATGATGAAGTTAGAGCTCTGTTATTCTTGTGCTCATTACCAGAGAGTTGGAATGGTTTAGTAATGGCCATTGGTAACTCTGTCTCTGGATCTAGTACTTTAAAGTTTGATGATGTTGTCGGTGCTACCCTTAGCAAGGAAATGCGACGGAAAAGATCTGGTGAGACATCGGGTAATGCTTTGAGTGCAGAGTCTAGGGGAAGAAGAATGAAAAGAGGAAAGAGCTCAGGTTATCGCAGTAAATCAAGGAAAGGCAGATCCACGTCCAGATTGGGGATAGTGTGCTGGAAATGCAGAAAGAGAGGACACCTAAAGAAAGATTGTAGATCTTGGAAGGGAAAAGAAGGAGATGCATAGCAAGAAAACAATCATGAAGAAAATGTGACAGGTGATGTGTTACAAGATGCTTTGATTCTTTATTTTGAAAATGTTACTGATTCTTGGGTTGTAGATTAAGGGGCTTCATTCCATGCCACACCTGATCAGAAATATTTTCATGACTATGTTCAAGGAGATTTTGGACAAGTCTGTTTGGGTGATGATAAACCCTGTAAAATTGTTGGAATGGGTAAAGTTCCTGTGAAACAATAGAATGGAAACCAATGGATACTAAAGGAGGTAAGGCATGTTCCAGATCTGAAGAAAAATCTGATTTCAACAGGGCAGTTAGGTAGTGAAGGTTGTGTGACAACTTTCACAGATAAAACTTGGAAGGTCACCAAAGGAGCGTTGGTAATAGAAAAAGGTGAAAAGGTTGGTACATTGTTTTTATGCAATGGTATTTATAACTTTGTTATTGCTTTAACTTCCAAAGGAGCAGATGCAGGATTATGGCATCATAGGCTTGGACACATGAGTGAGAAGGGAATGAAGATTCTTCACTCAAGAAATTTGTTGCTAGGTTTGAAGAATGTTGATTTGGATTTCTGTGAGAATTGCATTTATGGAAAACAAAAGAGAGTCAGATTTCTCAGAGTTGGGAAAGAAAAGAAGAGCGAAAAATTGGAGCTTGTGCATACGGATGTATGGGGACCTGCTCAGGTATCATCTCTCGGTGGCTCTCGTTATTATGTTACTTTTATTGATGATGCAACTAGAAAAACATGGATTTATTGTATTCAGAATAAATCTGATGTATTTGATATTTTCAAGAAATGGAAAGCTTTGGTTGAGATTGAGACAGGAAAGAAGTTGAAGTGTCTCAGATCAGACAATGGAGGTGAATATTGCAGCAAAGAGTTTGATAGGTACTGTTCAGAGCATGGAATTCGTAGAGAGAAGACAGTTCCAAGAACACCACAAGAAAATGGTGCATCAGAAAGGATGAACAGAACAATCATGGAGCGTGCAAGGTGCATGAGATTGCATGTAGGATTGCCTTTACAATTTTGGGCACATGCTGTAGATACTATTGTTTATCTAATAAACAGAGGGCCTTCAAGTTCCTTGGATGGTGGTATTCCAGAGGAAGCATGGACAGGTAAAAAGGTAAACTACTCTTTTTTAAAGCCTTTTAGTTGTGAGGCCTTTGTCCGTATTAATAAAGAAAATAGAACAAATCTTGAGG
This sequence comes from Pinus albicaulis, assembly GCA_034641835.2. Classification (NCBI taxonomy): domain Eukaryota; kingdom Viridiplantae; phylum Streptophyta; class Pinopsida; order Pinales; family Pinaceae; genus Pinus; species Pinus albicaulis. The sequence continues at coordinate 1,122,057,788 of CM076580.1, forward strand.
CAAAATCAAAGAAATGTACTTTTATTGGATATGGTGTTAATGATTTTGGTTATCGCTTATATGATTATGAAAATCACAAAATCATTAGGAGCAGAGATGTAATATTCAATGAAAAGGTCTTGTATAAAAATCAGTTGCAGGAAAAGAAATAGGAAAAAGAAAGTAAGGAATATATGGTTCTTGATGAGATAACTGAAAAAATAAAGGTGCCTGAAAATAATAATAATCAACAACCACAGCAGCAGCAACCACCACAACAGCAACAGGCACCTCAAACACCTGAAAGTGGTGTTAGAAGATCTACCAGGATAAGTAGACCCCTTGAACGATACTCTCTGTCATTATATTATTTATTGTTGACTGATTCTGGTGAACCTGAATGTTATGAAGAAGAAATGCAGGTTGAAATCAGGAAGAAGTGGGAGCTAGCCATGGAAGAAGAGATGGACTCCTTAATGCATAATCAGACTTGGGACTTAGTCACGTTGCCTGTAGGTAAAACTGCATTGCAGAATAAATGGGTTTACAGGCTGAAGGAAGAAGATGGAGGAAAACAGAGACACAAAGCTAGACTTGTGGTGAAGGGGTTTGCACAGAAGAAAGGTATTGATTTTGATGAAATATTTTCTCCTGTTGTTAAAATGACTTCAATCAGAACTATTTTAAGTCTTGTAGCAGCAGAAGATTTACATCTTGAATAGTTAGATGTAAAGACAACATTTCTCCATGGAGATCTGGAGGAAGAGATATATATGGAGCAACCAAAAGGATATGAGGTCAAAGGGAAAGAAAAATTAGTGTGCAGGCTAAAGAAGAGCTTGTATGGCTTAAAACGGGCTCCAAGGCAGTGGTATCTAAAATTTGACAAGTTTATGTCTGAACAAGGTTATACTAGATGTCACTCTGATCATTGTGTTTATCTGAAAAGGCAAAATGATGGCGGCTATATTATATTGTTATTGTATGTAGATGACATGCTTGTTGTAGGGTCTAACATGCAGGAAATAAATGTGCTCAAAAGAAAATTGGCAAATTCATTTGCAATGAAGGATTTGGGAGCTGCAAAACAAATCCTTGGTATGAGGATAACTAGAGACAGGAAAAATCGCAAATTAACACTGTCTCAGAATGAGTACATAGAAAAGGTGTTGAAAATATTTAATATGCAGAATGCAAAACCAGTTAGTACACCTTTTGCTAGCCATTTCAAAATTAGTAAGGAGATGTGCCCCAAGACCCAAGAAGACATCGATTATATGTATAAAGTTCCATATGCATCAGCAGTTGGAAGCTTAATGTATGTAATGGTTTGCACAAGGCCTGATATTGCACATGCAGTGGGAGTTGTAAGCAGGTACATGAATAATCTAGGAAAAGAACATTGGATGGCAATGAAATGGATTCTCAGATATTTGAGAGGTACCACAAATCAAGCATTATGCTTTGGTGGTTCAAACGTTGCTCTACAGGGATATGTTGATGCAGATATTGCAGGTGACAGAGATAATAGGAGGAGAACTACATGATATGTATTTACTGTAGGTGGAATAGCTGTCAGTTGGGTTTCAAAAATCCAAAGTGTTGTTGCACTTTCAACAACAGAAGTAGAGTATGTTGCTGCTACAAAGGCTAGTAAAGAAATAATTTGGTTACAAAGGTTTATGGATGAATTGGGTAAGAAGCATGATATGGGCACATTATACAGTGATAGCCAAAGTGCCATTCATCTTGCAAATAACTCAGCATTTCATTCCAGGACTAAACACATACATCTCAAGTACCATTTCATACGGTCAGTTTTGGAAGATGGAGAGTTGAAGCTGGAAAAGATACACACTAGCCAGAATCCTGTAGATATGCTAAAAAAAGTTGTAACCAGGGAGAAACTGAGAATGTGCTCAGTTTCAATTGGTCTTCAAGGGTGACGATGAAGATGAGAAACAACCATGTCCGAAGAGGAGTCATTTTCCAGCAAATGAAGCAGCGGTGGAGTTGCTACAATCAGTCTCCAAGTGGGAGAATGTTGGGTGTGGAGCCTGATTATCTTGTTTACTTTGTATCACAGCATTGGACCCCTGTACCTTAAAAGGGGTGGCAATGCCACCCGTAATTAATCGCTGCCATGGGGGGTCCAGGGGGCGGCAGCAGCGCTTTTCGGAGCCTCCCCCTAGCAGGGGTTTTCGGGGGTAGCGCCCTCGAAGCTAAAAACAGATGTAAAATTTCCTTGTAAAAGTATAGTAATTTCTAGTCAATCTGGGCCGTTCATTAGGAAAATGATCTGACAGTAGAAGTTATGTTTAGTTTAAGGTTTTTTTGCCCTAGAAGGCAACCCCTCGCTTTTATGAGGGTATTGTATTGTGGCTGTGTATTGTATGTGTATTCTCGGAGCGAGAAACAGAGAGAGAGAGACTGTGAGAGAGAACAGAGGATATTACAGTGGATCTGCTGTAGGTTTTGTCTCTTCATTTTTGCTGGATAATAGAAAGGAAGGACTGGCTGTTTGGGGTGGACATAGCCCAAACTGGGTGACCCATGTATATCTATGTCTCTCTGGTTTTATGTGTTTTGTGTGCTTGTATTTTCCGCATATTTTATGTGTTGCATTGCTCTATAATATTTAATTTTCTAACACCAATCTCTAGTGATTCTCTACTTCACACTTGCAGAAAAGATAAAATGATATTTACAATGAAATGGGGAAATTTTTTAGAGATATACTTTAGAAAAGATAATGGTTAAGGAGCCTACCATTGACTGGTCCTCCTAAGAACTCTTGTCCATTCATCTCATTAAGCAGACAAGAATTTTGGCCATGAGAAGCTGAAATATGATATGGCCCTTTCCATAGATTCTCGAATTTTCCATGCTTACCCTTATCCTCATTTCTGTAATCCCAGCAGAGCAATACATCTCCAACCTTGAATTTGTATTCCTTTATTTTCCGGTCATATATTTTCTTAATGTTGTGATGGAGCTTTGAGGTGGATCATTTGATTGATCTGACATTGTACATAATTTTCCTCAGTCCCTGCTTCTTGCAACAACTTCATAATCGAGACTGCTAATGATGAAGGAAATACAGTATCGACACCATACACAACTTGAAAAGGAGACATTCCAATAGACTTCTTACTACTGACCCGGTCTGCCCATAATGCATTGATCAACTTCTTATGCAAATTATTTTTATTTGCCTCTAACATTTTCTTAATGATACTAATCAAGAATTTATTATAGGACTCCGTCAATCCATTACCTTATGGGTAGTAGGTTGTAAAGTGTCCCAAACTTATGTTATATCTGTCAGAAAACTCAGTCATCTTCTTAGAATTGAATGTTGTCATGTTAAATGTGATAATCTTATTAGGACAACCAAAACGGGACAAGATGTTAGTTTCTAAAAACTGAATGATGATAGAATTTGGCTTGCCTAGTCGAGATCGCTTCGATCCACTTTGTAAAGTAATATGTGGCTGTCAATATCCACTTCTGTTGTGTGGATGATGATGGGTGAATCTCGCCTATGAAATCTAGGCCCCACTGTTGAAATGGTGCATGCACTGAACTAGGTTGTAAAGGAAATGGGAGAAGATTTCTTTTACCTTGGAAAACTTGACATTCGTGGCAACTCATTACTGTTTTATACACATCTGCAAAAAGTGTCGACCAATAGTATCCCTCTCTCAATAATTTATTTCCCGTGGTATTCCAATATAGGTGGTCCCCAAAATCTCCTTTGTGGAAGTCATTCATCACTTCTTTAGATTCTTCTTCGACTAAACATTTCACCAAAACACCTCAAGGGTCCTTCTAGTAAAGTGCATTTCCAATATGCAATACTTGGAAGCTTTGAGCTTAAAATACCTGCCTTGACTCCTAGAAATGACTAGAGGAGGGTTTACATGTTGCAAAACATAGATACTATTAGAATATCATGGAGATGACAAAAATATATCAGATACCTGAATGAGATTTACTTCTTCTTCGTTATCAGACAAGGTTGAAATTAGATTGATGTCTAGAGCATGAGGTTTGACTCAGCCATGAGCTTGGCTAAGCCCTAACCTTTGATTAGCTTGGTGGGCTTCATATCAAGGTCATATTCTAGTAATGCTGCTATCCATCTCCCTCTCCTACATTTTGGGTTTGTCTGCATGAGAACTTCTTTTACAGATGCATTAGGAACATAAGCAAGAGTATGTGAATGTAAAATGTAAAATTTGAAGTATTTCAATGCTTTTACCAAAGCCAAAACCTGTTTCTATATGATGTTGTATCGAAGGGTTGCATCTCTGATATTGTGACTGAAAAATGCAATTAGTAGCTCATTTTTATCCTTTTTCTGCATCAAGATTGTTGCTATGGTATGCTCAAAAGAAAATGAGAATATTATGAAATCAATATAATAATCTAGACTTATCAAAATAGGGGTGGTGGTCAAGGAAAAATTTACTGAGTTTAAGGACTTCTAGGCATATTTAGACCACTTTACATCATTATATTTCTTCAAAATATTTTTCAACTCTCTAAGATGCCTAGCAAAATTAGGAATACATTTGCCTAAGAAATTCATCTTGCCATTGAATGCTTGTATTTCCTTTTTGCTGTGAGGGAAATCAATTTGCTAAATTTATTGAACATGAGGATGGTCAATCCAAATCCCATCCTTGGAGATGATGTGACTGAGAAGTTTTCCCTCCTTCATGGAAAAAAGGCTTTTCTTTCAGTTGAGAGAGATCTGAATTTCCTGCATCTCTTGAAAAAAACTCTTAAATGATGCAAATGTTCATAATCAGAATGTGAAAACATTGTCAAGTCATCTAAATATACAACTAAGAAAACATATTTCCATTGGCAAATGTTATGTCCATGGCCCACTAAAACGTGGTCCCTGCAATTTTTAGACTAAGTGGAATCTTTGCATACTTGAATGTGCCCTAAGGTGTAGTAAATTTTGTCTTGTCTTGATCATCTTTGTGCACTAGAATCTAATTGTATCCCGAATAGCCATCCAACAGCGACATCTAGGAAGACCAAACAACTCTTTTAAGGATATGATCCATTTTGGGAATTAGATAATTGTCCTTCAGAGATAATTTGTTCAAGTTCCTGAAATCTATGTAGAGCTGGATTTCTCTAGTCTTATTTCCTACCGGGACCAAATTCGATATCTAATCATAAAATCTGATAGGAACAATAATACAGGACTTAAAAAGTCTGTTCACTTATTTTTCAATTGATGCCAACAATCTCAGGTTGATCCTTCTCAACTTTTTCCGAAAGGGCTTTTGATCGTGCATAATAGGAATTTCATGTTGAATGAGGTTCTTATCATACACCTTTAAATATGCATATTCCCATGCGAAAAAATCATAAAATTCAAATATTAAATCAACATATTTAGCCTTTACCTCAAGAGATAAAGACTTGGAAATTTTAACAATTTTTGGCTTGTCCATTGTCTCGATGTTCACGTCTTCCACACCTTTTTTTGTAGGAACCAATGTAGGCTTCCTTGCTATGTCATCCTGGTCAAAAAATTCTTCCAAAGGTATGAGACCTTTTGGAATATTTTTGTCTTTCAGCTATAGTACATCCACCTGAGTTGCTTCGATGACCTGATCATCTTTGTCACAAACTTCATCTATGGAAAAATTCTCGAATTCACCCTCACCTTGGAGAAAGTTATTTACCTTCTTATCATCCCAGAATACTTGCCAATATCCCAAGTTATCAGGAATAGTGGGCCATTGTTTCACATGAATCTAAAATTTCCTGTTTGAAAAGATGGGGATCTTGAAATTGCTTACAGTTGTAGCCTATGAATCTTCATGAGATTCTGACTCCTTGGCACAACTGAAAATGTATACTCCGGAAAAAATTCAAAATATCTAGTACAACATTACTGTATGCTCTCATTCATGGATGGTTGGCTTGATATTCACCTTTAACTTTCTTGATCGCAAGTTCAGAGTCACCACACACTAAAATTATTCTTGCGCTAGTCTCATCAAAAGCTTGAGATCGATAATCAATGCTTCATATTTCGCTTCATTAGTAGTGCAATCAAAAGCTAACTTGTATGAGCATAATCTAACATTTGTAAGAATCTTACCAGGCTGATGAAGAGGGCTGCAGACCCAAACTCCAATTCCTGCCCCGTATTTCCCCAAGGCACCATCAAAATCCATGGACCATAGACCATTTTCATCCTCCAAGTGCTGGAACTCTGATTTCTATTTTGGCTCAACTTTCTAAACTGTTTCTTCATGATGTTTTGGAGTTTATTCTACTTTATCTAATGGATGTTCTAAGTTTTTCTCTGCCTCATCTGATGGTTGTTCTGATGAACTCAGAATATTCTCTTTCTCCCTTTCTATAACTGTTTTGATGCAATTATGAATCTCTAGAACATATTCTACTTCTACGAGCTGATTATATACATCATTTAAGCCACTATAATTAAACAAAATAAATGACTCTAAATATGTATGTACATTATTTATCAGATGGTTTTTTGGATTTTCTTTTCTTGTGATGATATATTTCATCTTTGTTTCATGGTACAACTTTCTCAATTGTCTAAAAACACGGATGGTTTCATAAGAAAATTATAATTGCAAAGTGCCTCTCAACTTTTCTCCCTAAGATATTGAAAACAACATACCAAACCGTGGCGATATGTTAGCTACCACCATGTCCATTAAAACATTCTTTGCTGGAATCTTCTCTGGGGAGATTACCAAATCCTTAATGAGGCAATTACAACAGAATCTACTTGAATCGAAGGAGTATAATTCATGGTAAGGAGGAGTGGTATCTAGGCACAACTTCTCCATAACGACTTTTGGAATTATATTATGGGAGGCTCCGGAGTCTAACATGGACTTTTGTAAAATACATTGGTGGATTCTTAGACTCAAATAGAATGGGAGAACCTCACTATCCTCTAACTGACCATCAATAACAAGCCCAAAAATAAGTTTGAACTGGTCATCTTTGACATTTACGATGTTAGACAAAGGATCTACTTTTAAAATTTTGGCTACATGGGACTTATACTGGTTATTCTTGACAAGCTCAGTTAAAGGTATAGACACTTTCAATTTTGAAGTTTTAGTTTCTAGGCTGAAAGGAATGGATTTTTCTACCACCTTAATGACGATGTATTATTTGTCAGCATGGTCCTTTGATGGAGCTTCTTTCTTCTGACTGTCATTTTCCTTACTTATTGAACTCTTCGATGGATGATTTACCTTGCTCTTATTCGTGGTTGGAGGCTCTTTTCCTTTGCTCTGATTACCTTGAGAATTCAGTTTTATTTGAGTCTCTTTCTGTTGAGATGCCATTTTCTAAATGGGATTAACTGCAACATATCTATTCCTCAATGAGTACTGCCTCTACTGTGAACTGAGTGCATTCAAGTAAACCCGTTGATAATCATCTTATTTGGGATCCAACTCATGATCATTAGCAAGTATAAAATCTTCATCCTTAGGCTCATCTTTCTTTTCAAAATACTCTTCATGTTCCGTAAAAAACATAGGCTGACCATCAGGCTTCAAAAGGATATTTTCCTCAAAAATCATGTCTTTATCTTCTTCTTCTATTCCTTGAGCATAATTTTGTTGCAAGGGTTTCCTAATTTTCTGTTGTTGTGCTGGTTTCTCAGGAGCCCATTGTTCTCTATGTTTGATCCTTAACTGAGGCTATTGTTGGCCTCTAAAGTTAGGATTTCTGACCTCAGGTTGTCTTTCAGTGATGGAAATCCTGTCAACCATTATTTCAATTGTCCTTATCAAAGCGTCCATTTTGGCATCGAAAGATGAGGTGGATGGTTCTTCTTTAATGGTGACTTTTCTCTCACCTCTAGTTCTAGCTCTTTTCATCAGCAAATTTTCTTCAACGTTGATCGTGTTATTTTGCATATCTTCCAATGTAGCTGGAATTATTTCCCTTAATTGGTATGCCATGTCTAGATCAAATGAATCTGGATAACGTATCAGAGCTAAACCTAGAGGAGCTTGATCTCAACTGGAATTTCATATAATTTCTATTGAAGCGAGTATTGAAATCTTGGACTAATTCATTGGGATTTCTCTTTATGTTATCATACTCAGAAAGAAACTGTAAATGGATTTTTTTCACCTCCCATCGGGCTATAAATGCATCAACCAGCTGGTCTGGAGTGTATATAGAATTTGCAGTCAAGGATATAAACCAAGTTTTGACATCTCTAGAGAACCTATGGGCTATAATTCTCATTTTTTCATTGTTAGCATCTACTTCTTCTAAGTCTATGAATTCAGTGACTTTGACAATGTGTTTTTTTGCAGTTATGGGAGAATTTTCATCAAACAGGGGTAGTCTCTGGCCATAACCCTGAGGTAAATCATTCAATTGAGCAGGTAAGATAAGTGGGGAAAATATGGCCATGATTCCGGCTGAGTGAAGTGCTAGATTGACAACGGGATGAGTTGGTTGAATGGGTAGTGAAGCAACAATTGTAGGTACTAAAATAGTAGGTATAAATGATGAGGTAGAGGGTGTATATGAAAAAGAAACAATTGATTAGGGTTGAATCGAGACAGGTATTAACTCTTGTTGGTATAATTGGCTCCAGAATTTGATGTTGAAGACTGATTCATGTTTAGTTTCTTCAAAGGATAGGTCTCCTTCAAGTTTCAGAGAACTGAGATCTAACTCAGATAATGAATTAACCTCAGAGAGCCTTAAAGGATAAAAGACTATGTCAGATAAAAAAGTTTTAGACTTAGATCAAAACAATGACAATTCAAATTTTAGATCAAGTGGTATATCTCTGAGAAATAGAAATTTAGTTGGAAGTGAAGAAGATCTTACCAATGGAATTTGACCTAACTGAATCTATGTAGCTTGATATATATGCTTCTAGACAAGCTTTTATGGATTTTCGACTAGATCAGCTAGATCAAGATCGAGATTTTCTTTGGTGTATCTTCTCGAAGCTAGCTCTACAATCTTGGCACTGCAATTATCAAGTCATCCTTTCTGAAACTTAGTCCTATCATGACCAAATTCCAATGATTCTTGTCGTACACCCAAGGAAAATAAATCTTTCATTCTCCGAAAACGACGCGAGTATGTCATCACTCCACTGGATATCTAAGGCTGAGAAAGAGTCCAAACAAAGGTAAACACATGCCAATCTTCTAGCTTGGTAGCTAGCCATACCAAACCAGATAGGGCTCTCTCCACAAAGTCATAGCCAAGAGGGCTGGATGAATTAGGGTTTTAGGCTAGGTATGAGTACATGAGTTTGTTTGTTTGAATTTTTTTGTTGGATGGGCGAATTAGATCAAAGAGGCTAGGTAAGGAAAAATAAGATTAGGATTTCAGTCCATTCAACAGGGAAAGGTAGGTGTTACTATGAATCTTAATTGCAAGTGTACGAAAAAAGACCACTTTAGTTGTGCATAAAAAACAGCCCTAACAAAAAATATGGCTGCCAATATCTTCATATCTACAATTAGTTGATCAAGATAAATGCTGCAAAAATCTAGATCCATGCATCAAAAGACATTAAGCAGTAAATAAAGCAAGATTTACTCCATGCATCCAATAGACAAGACACGAATATGTTGAATGAATTTTATATTAAGGGCACCTGGGAGGAAAACATAGAAGGATGTTACCAGTTCTCCTCAATGGCATGGGTTCTTGTAAGTCCTCAGCACTTCAGATCTAAAATTCCTCTCTCTTGGTGGTGTAGAAAACCTAGACAAAAAGGGAACTCAAAGGGAGCTCACTAGCAAAAGGATGGAAAAATATGACAATGATGGTGGATCAAATTCAGACCAAAAGTATAGATCTAGAGTGATCTTAGGCAACAAAAGGTGATGAATGAATGGAAAAACCCTTATATTTATAACAAAATATTGAGTTAGTCTAGATATTGGTGCATAATTAAAATATTATTAACCAAATCAAGATCCAACTTTAATGGAATATTTTATTATTTTTGTTGGAGGGAAAAGGAATTTGACTTGGGTCAAATCCCTTTATTTGTAAATAATAAATAAATAAATAAATGATTTGTTTATCATTTTAAGGATGTGGTTGGGTAATAATTAAATAAATAATGATTTATTTAACTATTTATGAGTGATTTAGTCAAATTTAACAAGGAACATTATTTAAATAAGGTTTGAATAATTATTCCTAGAAAATAATAAGATAAATAATAATTTATCTAATTAATTTTCCTCTTTTGGGTTAAATATGACCAGGAATATTAATTAAACTTCCATTTAACTAATTATTCCTTGAGGAAAATCAAACAAATGTGGATTTATTTAATATTTCCTCATGTGGTTTCCTTTTTAGACCATAAACAACTTAATAAAGGTGGTTTACTAAGTTATTTTTTATAGTGAAAACAATTTTACTTAAGGTAAAATTGGTCTTACATGGTGTACTTAGGTCCATCTAATAGTAACAGGTTAGATGACCAAAAAATGGTGTAATAGATTTCCCCCCAGTGTGCAAGCATTCAGAGCTAATCGTATGACCGAAGTACATTGTAAGAACTCAATCACTAGACATCGAAGGGGAAGTCAAAGAGAGAGAAATATAAGGTAGACCGAAGCACTAAAGGACTAGACCCTGAGGAGGTGAGACTTATAGGTGCGACAAGTGTCTTTTATGAGTGAGTACCTGTGCTGTAGGCGGCGGGGAAGGCATACTTATGCCGGCCGAGACAAAGTACAAAGAATAGTGCATCAAGTAAACAAGGGACTGAACAATATAGTACACGCTGGCATAAACATGAGCCAGCTAAAAACATGATAATGAATCCCATAGACATACTATGCCTGGGATAACAGCCAGGACTTATACAATAATATTTGAGTACACGAGATAAAAATAAAACTCAAATGTCCCTGTAAACAGGAAAGGGCTCTGAAAATCTAACTGATACATGAAAAAAAAAAGGCGCTGCAAGCGGCTGAGGCTGTCATCATCAAATATATGGAGCTACATCAAAGGCTATAATGAAGAGGTCATCCGGGCATGTGGGGGGCTACCTGTAGGGCCATCCCCTCATGAGGGCTGAGACATCTCACACACACCCGGGAATCGCCAATATCAACTTCTGCATCACTGAACCATCAAGTATACGGATCTTGATCATGCTGAAAGGAGCTGGAGTTGAGAAACAATCAAGTCAAAGGGAAATAAGGAGTCCCTTTTCTTGACCTAAGGCACCAAATAAGAGTGGAAGTTGGAACCAAGGTACACTACCCTTTAGACCTGTCTTTTGGAATGAATGATCTGATGTCGACAGAAGGAGGTCTGCCATCAGTGAGGCAATAAGGGATCCTAAACTAAGGCACGAGAGAAAATAGTAGAGAGACTGATAGACTGACACCAGGGATGATGATGAAATGGGGGGTACTGAGTAGCGGAAATATGACTTCCCTTGTTGGAGCATAAAGGGCATGGATGATGTGGCAGCGAATGACACAATATCATGAGGGATAGGGGACAGTAGGACTGGAGGCCATAAGGTGCGACGCGAGAGAGGAACCAAGCAATGAAGGATGGAGGACTATAGCGGGATACAAAGGGACTTGGGATAGACTCCATGAATGCGATGATGACTCAACTCGGATGTTCTAAACAAGGGCGACTCGATGATGCTTCCACACAGAAAAGGTCTAATGGGGACCATAAAAACATGAGGACATGATTGTTACTCATGACGAATATCAACACGAGCATGGACAAGTATGAAGGCAAAATGGTGCGCCAAGTACAAGTGTTGCAGGTGAAGAAATTTTATTTTGAGTGGTGAAGTGACCCTTCTTGGACAAAATGTGTCCTGGTTAAGTATCAAATCACAAAAAACTAACATATACCCATTTGAGGGCTCGGTGAGAGCTTTCCAACGGTATAGACGGTTTTTCAAGCTGAGCTACAATTTGGCTGCAGTAGGCGAAAGAGAAATCAGGGTTTTCTCTTTTAATAAGGCATTTTCCCTCCAAATTCACTTATTTGCATGTGGAGTTGTGGTGAATGTAGAGAGGAGAGAAGGTCCTAAATCTTGCGGCGATCGTAGCGGACAAACCAACCGTCGGAATCGACATCCGTCGGTTAGAGGTAAGTGGCCTAACCCTACTCTATCATTTCAATGGATTGAAAGTTTATTTTAGGTGCCTAGAGCTCATGAACAGTCCAAGTCACACTTTTTGGGGTCTGTTCTGCGACCTAGCTAGCAGGTACTAGGCAGAAGACTGTGACCTGTCCCAGGAAATGACCTGAAAAGTGTGACCTGTTAGAGAAAGGGGGTGTCAGTGCTGTTTTTGGCTGAGATCTAGGATTTTTATGGTTTAGGGGCAAAGGTGCCCCCAAGCATGTTGTGGTCATGCCAAAATGTATTTAGAAAAAGGGGAATCTAAATACATTTTATCATGTGGTGTGCCATTTGTTTTCGTTATGGTTATGCAGTTCGAGAAAGGGAATTGATTATACCAATCTCTTTTGGTACTGCATATATGAATCAAATGGACTTTAAGTTTCCAGGTTGGCATACATGGTGTCACTATCCCAAAGAGAGGATTTGGAGATAATGAATTGATGCTCTCCCAGAAAACCCATAGGTTGGTCAACAACAATGCCTAGGGGACTGGTTTTTTGATGTAAGATGAAGGAATGATGAGGGGTATCATCCTGAGAGTGATCTAAAGTGATTTGAGATCTAGAGGTTCTTCTAAATGGGGAAGAATAATGGTACTAGAGTCAACATGACCAGATGCACTAGGAGGGTTGTGGAGAATTGATTCTCTTGGCCTCTTAGATATGAGTGCCCCCTTACCCAAACATTGGGTGTCAATGTAATGGCCACAAGGTGTATGTGTATCAAATGCATGGGTTTGATGTAAGGGGGATAGATAAAGTCAAGGGTAGTATCTACTTCCATAATGTCATCATCGTAATAGAAGATGGAGTGACTGGTGGAAGAAAGACCACCTGACGCGGAAAAGCTACCTGACTCATCATCATGAGAAGAAAGGTTCACATGTGCATCATCACAGGGGATGACAGAAGAACAAGTAGATAAGGGATCTACCGATGTTGAGCCCAGGGTGATTGTTGAAGGGAGGTCAAGCAAAAAAACAGGGGAAGATGCAGAGGGAACTTCCACCGAGGGTCTCATGGATGATGATAGGTAGAAAATGGTGGACGAAGGCTCCGTCATCTCAACATCAGGAGGGGGAATGTCAATGGGAGCATTAGTTTCCTCTAGTTTTTCCAAAGAAAAATGCACAAATAAGGGAGTGGTGGACTCGTTGCGCTTGGCCTCGAATTGGTGAATTTCCGCTAAAGAGGTGCGGAAATCCTCAAGACAGGGACAAAGGTGGGTATAATGGCCATGGAGATCACATAAAGAACAGGGGTGGTTGGTGTGAATAGTCTTGGGGTTCCTGGCTGTAGTCAAGGAAGGAACAGAGGTTTCCAGGACCATTTACTCAAGGAACGCAACATTAACCATGGGCTTGATGCGAGGCAATTCAGGACAATGATGGGTGGCATGACTGACAACATCACACAAAGCACACGAAGGTGTACGCTTTGGAGGCTGAGAAGGAGCATGGTTTTTCGGGGAAGCCTTGTCATTTGAGGCCCTCTTTTGAGCTTTTCCCTTCTTACCTAAAGCGGCCGCAACAAGAGGTATTTCCTGTTGAGGTGGTTGAGGCACTATTGCATTGGGAGAAGTGATGGGGACCGATTGAATCGAGGTCAAAGCAAGATAAGGTTTGGGTTGACCCGATGGGGTAGCAGCTGGAGGATCAAGGTACCAGGCAAGAATCCCAAGGGTCAAGTTAGGGAGAGAGAGGGTATCCATGATAGGTACCGTGTACACTCCTAGTGGAGGAGCTAGGAACGGTATGTGACCGGAGGGGTAATGGCCAGGCGGGTTGACTCCTAAATGGTTAAGGCCTGGAGGAGCCATTCTAGGAGACTAAATAGGCTCATGGATACCAGCTGTAGGTGAAGGGCCAAGAGGAGAAGGTCCAGAAGGCTGAATCGAAGGGCTAGGAGTAGGCTGTGGAGGGCAAGGAGGCTGTTGACTAGCCGAAGCGGGCCGGTTGAGAGCAGCCCGAGACGATTGCATCATGCAAACATTCGATGAGCTGGGATCAAAGATGAGAGGAGGAAGACCAGGGAATGTACCAAGCAATGAGGAATCTTTGTAGACTCTAGATGAGACACTGGTCAAAGGATCCACGGTTTGCTTATTGGCCACCGAAGAGATGATGGACTCAGGGGAGGTCTGAGACTTCAGTTCGTAATATGTCAACTGGTTGATGGTGACTATCTTTCTGTTATGAGGGAAGGACATCTTGCGGTGAATCGCAGATGGGACAGCAGACATCGCATAGGTGTAGCTATGACCCAATATAATATTGTAATCTAAGGGGGCATCTATGACTTCTACGTCAACGCAAACAGTCTTGCCTGCAAGGAGCCAACTCAGGTTATCCGAGTTGCTTCCAAACTGAGGTGGACATCACACAGGTCGATGCCCCCTCATCAATGATGCACCCGGAAACGTTGGCATTTCGGATCTTGACTGGGATTTGGAAAGTGATGGAAGAAGCGAGAGGAGGATGTTCTGACCGGTCAACATCAAAGATAATCAATCGATCGTTGGAAGGATCTACAGCACCCATGGCAGATAGTAGAGCTTTTCGTTGTGAAGAGCACGACTGGAGGAGTTCCAATGTTGAAATGGCAGCAGGAGATTGTGCCAAATCATCTACTATGCTATATGAATGGGTAGCTTTGCCAGAAGCAGCATTTCAGCGTAGTGGTCCTTTAGGGATCTTGGTATGAACCTCTATCTTAGGCTGAGGGATCTGCAAGGGACCATTAGGTGTCGAAAGAGGCTCTGTAGAGATCGAAGGAGGTGGCTTGGGGAAAACCGTAGCGGGTTGTTGTACTGATGGGACCAAGTTTGGAGATTGATGTCTACGGTTAGAGGTTGATCAGAGTTCATCATGAGAATATAGTAATCAGAGGTACCAGATGGAAGAGGTTGAGTGGCCACTTGACCTTCAGGTGGTTGGGTAGCCACAAATCCTTGCTGAGGGAAAGGATTAGTAAGCATAGCTGGCTGATTAGGCACAACATTGGGAGGGATGGAAGGGAAGGCTTGCCGTCCTCGAAATGTTTCTTGAGACTCCCACATCTGCTTCATCTGTGGTAAAAGATGACAATCATGTGTGTAATGACCATAAACACCACAACAAGAACAAGGATTTTTCGTGCAAACATGCCTGTCCTGCTTGGGTTGAGTTCCCTGTTGTTGGTTAGCAGTGTTAGGGGCATTATTTTGAGGATTAGGTCCAGGATTACTAGGAGAAGATGGATTTTGAGTGCCTTTCCACTTCTTTTTGGAGGGAGGAGGATTAGTCGCACCCTACTGTGCATACACCTGCCCTTGAGGGGGCAGTGGCTGCTGTTGTGGGGGTTGAGAGGGCAAGGGAGGAGGTGGTGCTAATGTTGGAGAAGCTTGAAAACCATGTTGTGGATACATATAATAAGGAGGTTGGGTAATAGTGTGGTAAACAGGAGGTTGGACAAAAGGAGGAGGCATGCCGTATCCTGGATAATTGCTACCGGGAGGGGGAAAAGTGTAGGAGGTGCTGGCCCCCCCTGAGAAAAACTGTAGCCCATGGGAGGTAGAGAAAATGGATGACAGAGAGCTCCAATGATACCGTCGATGACATGAGATGCCCTCGGTGCATTGACACCACCAGGTCTTGGAAGATCATGTAGGACAGTATAAACATAACCGGACTGAGCATAGATTAGATCATATTTTAACGCAATTTGGAGGGAGGCTTCTTCAGTTTGAGGGAAATGCGATGCGACATCTTTGAAAATAGGTGGAAAGAGAGATCTAAGGAACCAGTCCATGTAGACATGGTCTTCGAAGGTAGGGGCTCGACATAGGCTCTTTCTTCTCCACCATTCCTAGACATGATCGGATAGGTGGGTTGCAGATGATTGATGGAAAGAAGTCAAAAGTTTAGTACCAGTGTCATAACGAAGAGGAAGTTGGAAATAAGATAAAATGGCCCAAGCAAGAGTCACAAAGGTGGTATGATAGGATGAGGCCTAATCAACATACCACTTAGAACCTTTGCCTGTAAGTGTACATTGGAACAACCGAAGATGGACAGAGTCATCGGTAATGGAGTTAGACAAACACCACATGTGGAAAGATCGAACATGATTTGAAGGATCTTCTCCAACAAGGCCTTCAAACTTGGGGATGTCAGAAGGGAGCTTAGTCGACATAGCAGGCCCACTAGCGTCATGGTGTATAGGGTCATTTATCAACTAGTAAAAATCAGGAAGATTGAGGCCTCCCATATAGGGAAGCAAGGGAGTAGCCGGGATAGTTCCTGTTGCGGTCCCACTAGTAGTATTCCCAACATTAGGGTTGAGGCTACCACCAACGTTATGTCCCGAATCAGACATGGTGAATGTGACAGGAGGAGAACTGGGGGTGGAAAGAGAACCCAATAAACCAGAAGAAGAGTCGAAGCGTGGACTCAGAGGAGGACTAACTCGAATCCTACGTGGAGGAGCAAGTCTTCCTACTGGAAACTTTGGCTGAAAGCTAAGAAGTCTCTGGGATAAACACCTTGGTGGCACAATGGTGACAACACAAACACAACACAAGGGAAAAAGAGGCCGACAAGGGCAAGGAGGTGCAGGATCAAGTGATTACAATGTTGAAACAAGGGCAAAGATGTGTAGGATCAATTGATTTCAATGTTTTAGAGTCTTTGGTTGGCGGTGTTAACCAAGCCCTTTTTCGCTTAGGGTGTTTGTGCAAAGTGTGTAAATTTTAACTTTTAAACCCAGATGTTTGTAGAGAAAAAGAAAAAGTGTGATGTGTAACTGTAAATAAACCTGCAGATAACAGTATTTGAAACTGAAATAACAGTAAATATACAGTTAATAATGCAATGATATAAACCCAAGGAGGCGGGCCTCTCAATAAGTAGTCTGTAGGCAGGCAAAAAACTAGTCAAAACACACCAAAATAGGAAATATATCTAAGGTCGGGAGGGACAGAGATCTAAAGGTCAAAATATGCTGGAAAGTGGTGCAGAAAACATCAACAAATCAGAGGAAAAATAGTTGTAAATGAGGTGGCGAAAGGCTATCTCCTAGAGGTAAATGGAGTGAACCCTAGAGGAAAACCCAAAAAAATCTAACTGAGGTGATTTGGATGGATAACAAGCCAATTTGAAGTGGATCTGAAGGTGAGGTATCAGATCTGAAAAATGGCTGAACGCTCTGAAAATTTTAGACAACCTGCAGCAGCTAAAACTCTTCCACAAAGTGTGGAGGGTACTGAAGCCCTAGGGGGCTAGGTTCCCACTTAGTTGAGTAAAAAAAAACAAGTACAGGTCAAAAATGGGTGGAGACGGAGGTTAGAAAACCTTGAACAGAGGCCCAGACAAACCCAGAAAACTTTCAGAAAAACTCTCGCAAAAAATTCAGGTCACATTTTCTGACCTGTTTTCAGTAGAGGTCACATTTTTTGGGCTGAAAAGTGCGTCCTGGAGCTGCAGGTCGCAGGTTTAGGGACAAAACGTGCGACCTGTACTTCCGACACTCTCGGTGGCAGATTTCAGTAAAAAGTGTTGTCTCAGCTGCGGTTGATGTCTGTCACCTGTGCAATAGGTCAAAAAACACACGAAAGTTAGAATTTTTATTGTTTTAGGGTTTTGTAGGTTAAAAACAACATAAAGAAAAGAAAAACAAGAGGCTGAAGAGAAAATCTAGGGTTTGAAGCATCTTGTTATGCAAGGATAAGGAAAACGACAACGGTCATAATCGTAAACTCGTGTGGAGTCGCCAGGTGTACGAAAAAATACCACTTTAGTTGTGCATAACAAACAGACCTAACAACAGATATGGCTACCAATATCTTCATATTTGCAATTAGTTGATCAAGATAAATGCTGCAAAAATCTAGATCTATGCATCAAAAGACATTAAGCAGTAAATAAAACAATATTTACTCCATGTATCCAATAGACAAGACAAGAATATGTTGAATGAATTTTATATTAAGGGCACCTGGGAGGAAAACATAGAAGGATGTTACTAGTTCTCCCCAATGGGATGGGTTCTTATAAGTCCTCAGCACTTGAGATCTGAAATTCCTATCTCTTGATGGTGTAGAAAACCCAGACAAAAAGGAACTCAAAGAGAGCTCAAAAGCAAAAGGATAGAAAAATATGACAATGATGGTGGATGAAAGTAAGACAAAAAGTATAGATCCAGAGTGATATTAGGCAACAAAAGGTGACGAATGAATGGAAAAACCCTTCTATTTATAACAAAATATTGAGTTACTCTAGATATTGGTGCATCATTAAAATATTATTAACCAAATCAAGATCCAACTTTTATGGAATATTTTATTATTTTTGTTGGAGGGAAAAGGAATTTGACTTGGGTCAAATCCGTTTATTTGTAAATAATAAATCAATAAATGATTTATTTATCATTTTAAGGATGTGCTTGAGTAATAATTAAATAAATAATGATTTATTTAGCTATTTATGAGTTATTTAGTCAAATTTAACAAGGAATATTATTTAAATAAGATTTGAATAATTATTCCTAGAAAATAATAAGATAAATAATAATTTATCTAATTAATTTTCTGTTTTGCGTTAAATATGACCAGGAATATTAATTAAACTGTCGATTAACTAATTATTCCTTGAGAAAAATAAAAAAAAATGTGGATTTATTTAATATTTCCTCATGGGGTTTCCTGTTTATACCATAAACAACTTAAAAAAGGTGGTTTACTAAGTTATTTTATATAGTGAAAGCAATTTTACTTAGGGTAAAATTGGTCTTACATGGTGTACTTAGATGACCAAAAAATGTTGTAACAATAGGTAGGAAGGCTAACACTTTAGGGTTTTTTGGATTAGATAGATGAGGTGCTAGAAAGAGCAAGACAATGCATGTATTCTTTCTAAACTGAAGAAGTGAGACAAACCATGAATATTTTCCCAAAACCGAGCATAGAAGATGTATTCTGCTTATCAACTTCAAAATAGACATATAATAGAAATGAAATGGATCATGGAAAGTAAAAAAAGTTCATAAATATGCTACAGAAGAAGAAACAATGTTAAATTTCCATACCGTGGATATCCCAAAGAAATACTTGCAACTCTTTCATTAAATTCCTACCAAATATTGATTGCACTAGAGTCTCTGATCAATGAAACAACATCCAACCTGTGAAATGAGTCAATAAGTGAAATATATAACCATCAAAAAACTTCTCCCAACCTTAGGGGTCGAATCCCTAAGTTGAGGAGTTGTTCCATAAAAAACTAAACTGCATACCTAGAGTGTAGGGAGGTCAAACTGACTCATCCCTCACTTTTTGGAAACTGATTCATTACATCTCATCAAGAGTTTTTACCTAATGTATTTACCCCTAGGTAACTTAAAAACATGATTATTACATTTACATCCTTGAATTACATCAGTAAAAACTCAACAATTCCATCACAATCTGAGAAAATTTTTAAAAACAACAAAATATCAGAGAATTGACAGATGCGCAACACATGAAGCACACGCGCAATGCCAACTTCAAGGCAAGTTGTGGAGGCCTTCCTGAAGTCCAAATTGAGCTTAGGATAGCTCATTGGAAAGCATGTCCTGTCTAGTTTCCTGATATGCACTTAATTTCCAAAATGGTGTTGATTTGACCCTCCAAAACTTCATTCCCCTAGTACTGGAAAAATGCGCAGCGCCAGGCTCAAAAAGAGGGTAGAGACATGAATTTTTGGATGTTTTTGGCCATTTATCCTTGGAAAAATCTCCCATTTTGGTATGAAAATAGTCAAAATTTAATTTAGAGGGCCTTTTGAATCCAATGGTTGTGGAATTTTTTCATTTGGAGGCTCACAAAAGAAGCGCAATGCCCTAGGCATTGCACATTTGATAAGTGGATTGTTTTGAAAACTAGTCAAATTTTGTCAAAATGCTGAAAAGCTCAAAAACTCACCCAAAAACCTTGAAAATTGGTGGATAGAGTGTTGATGATGTGTGTTAAGAATGGAGGGAGTCCTCAGAAGTAATTTTAATTTTGTATCCCTTTTTCTTGGCTATGGTTTGCTTGTGTTTCTCCTAGAATTGCTTAAATTGTGATGTACATGTTCGACAAGTTTTCGAGCATATTTTGTCGTTGTTTTCCTCGTGGAGGAGTTTTTCAAGATGGATGTTGACCCTATCAAGCCATGTATCTCTGTCATCCTCAACCTCCTTGGAAATCCTTTCCTCAAAATTTAGTATTTCATCTTCAATTA
Organism: Pinus albicaulis; assembly: GCA_034641835.2. Classification (NCBI taxonomy): domain Eukaryota; kingdom Viridiplantae; phylum Streptophyta; class Pinopsida; order Pinales; family Pinaceae; genus Pinus; species Pinus albicaulis. The sequence goes on from CM076580.1 coordinate 1,122,078,205, forward strand.
TCTGCTCCTATAAAGCTCTCTTAAGACCACTTGTTTTTGGTATTTTTCTAATGCTTTGAATGCCATCATGGTCAGGGTCATTAGGTGGAATCATAGATCTACATTTTTTTGTTTTAAGAAACTCTAGCTCCATGACAATTTTCTTATGCGTCAGCTGCTTATTCTCCTGCTCAAGAAAAGAAATGACAAACTTATATCTCTCTAATTTATTTTGAAGATCTCTAATTTGGGCATCCTTCTCTTTGAAAATCAAATTGGAGGCCTCATGATCATCCTTCTCATCAAAGTAATCTAGCTAAAATTATTTCTCTATCTAATGGAGGTTTCCCTCCTCATGCCCGACTTCCTCATGAACATTTGTCTCTATCATATTTTTCTTTCCTTTCTGTACCTACTTTGTTGCTGAGGAATGCAAGGTCCCTTCCACAATCTGTGCCCATTTCAACCCTTTTAGGCTTGTTGATGATAGCTCTTCTAGATTACCCAATATGACTCTGAAATAGTGATGATGGTGATGAAATGGGTATGGTAGGCCGAGCTGATGAAGAAGTAGGTGCTCTGGGTTGAGATGGAGGACTAGATGTAGTAGGATGATATGGGGGAGGCACATATTCAACATGGTGATCTTGTGGAGTAGTGAATATGTCATTAGAAATGAAAGTTTCCTATGAGATATTCAACTGATTAAGATGATGGAGGACAATGATCTTGATGAGAGAGTGGTGAGAGAGGTTGTTCATCTGCTGATCATGATCTCTCTTCTGTACAATGTATGATATTTTGTCAATGCTCTTGAATAGAAAATCTGGAATATTGAGCATCTTGACCCTTGTGAAGTGCATGAGAAGTCTAATATGGTAGATGTAAAGTCTGGAGAACCTTCCTTCAAAATAGAAGAACTTCATGATGATTTTCATCATAGGGGCTACCTATGAAGGAGGTGACTGAAAGGAAAAACTTTCTTTACTTCATTTTTGTACCTTGGATTGATGTATGGCTCATAATAGTGATCATCCAAATCTTTGGACTTGAACCACTTCTCGCCTACATTTGGAATTCCAGTGGAAGCTACAATGATGGTTGATGATATGGTAAAATTCACACCAGCAAGGGTAACTTGATTATCCTGAAGATTTGATATGAAAAGTCTCCTCAAAATAGGGTGGCGTTGGACACTTTGTATCATTTCACAAAAGTTAAAGCATCTAACATGCTTGAAACAATTGACTCTCATGGGAGATTCCATTAGTTCACTGGTGTTGGTGGGCTCAAGTCGAAGGATCCTTCCTCCCTTGTGTGGCCTTCTTTCATTCCTCTCTTCTTTCGTTGTGCAGTCTCTGTTTTCCTCCTCCATGGTATTTTGGTTTGGAAACCCTAGGGATGGGGAAATGGGAATGGGGATAGATTTAGGGAGTAGGGAATGGGGTATAAAAAATTAGGAAGATAGGGGAAGGGGTTACTAAACTTAGGGAGGTGATGGGGTGTCAAAATGCTTAGGGAATTGGGAGTACTAATTCTATTATAGGTTTGTGGTGTGGGTGCCTAGGAAATAGAGATGCCTAGGACTTAGGGTTTTAGGGGAAAATGGATTTAGGGACAAAAATATACTAATGTAGGGGTAGGGATGGGTTTAACTGTGATGTAGGAAGGAAATATGTAGTCTTAGGGAACCAAATTGGGAATAAGGGTGTGATATTAGGTTTTTCAGCTAGACAAAATCCAATTTTAGCATGAAAACTAAAACACCATGAAAATTCTCTTGAAGAATGCAAGGAGGAGGAAAATGTGTCTTACTTACTTGTTAAGAGGCGGTAATAAACTTTGTTGGAGGTTAGGAGAAATTTGCATGAGTTTTGGAGCTTGCTGAGAAAAAATGCCAAATGCGCAGTGCATTTGAGAGATGCGCAACTCCCTTAGAATATGCATAACGCTCTTAGCAGATGCACAACGCTCTTGCCCAGATGTACAATTCTCTTTCCTAGATGTGCAACACCACCAAAAAAATCAAAATTTCACCCTCAAAACTGGAATTTTGAGCTGTGGAAGTGGTAGCTCAATGTTGTAAGAGACAAATAAGAGTGAATTTGATGTTTTTATGTGCTTTATACTTGGTGGATTTGATTTTTTGGGCCTTGGGACCCATTTTACCTTCTTTACATTCACCTTTAAACTTTGAAACTTTACCCTTTCACTATGACTTCATTCTTTGATATTTGATCATTTGATTGGATTGAGACACTTTAAAATTTGACATTTTGGTGCTTTGTTGGCATGTGGAACTCTGAGTTGGAAGCTTGGGAACCATTAAATTATTACAAATTGAGTGACATGAAATTACATAATGGAAAATAAAAATTACATTTTGAAATAAAAATTACATCTTGGAATAAGAATTACTCCTTACAAATCATATGTACATGGTAAAGAGATGTTATTTGATCACTTTCTTACCTGCTGATCTTATGCAATGGAAATGGTTTATTACTGGACCTTGAAAAACCCTAGAAACCTAATGAAACCTTGAAAAAACCTAAAGACCTAATGAGAGCCTTGAATGAATGAAATTCATGGTGACATGACTAAACAAGTGATAAAAACTCATGAATGATGGTGATTCAAAAAATTATGAAAATGAGCCAGCAAGTAATGTAAATTTAGGAATAAGTAATTTTTTATTTTATTTTAGGGCTAGCATGAGTGAGTAAATTTTGGAATGATGACCTAGTGAAATGAAAAAATTCTGAATGAGACCCTAATATGATATGAAAAGAGGATTTGTGATCATTGGTGGTAGGATGAAAATATTGATACTAACAGATCCAATAATAAATATTAAAATACCACGATACGAAAGGTTACTATAGCAAATATAACACTGTAAAGCTTTAGACTAACTCAACAAATAACAATACTCAGAACTACCGATACAATTTCTTGAGATAATGCAACCACTTCACCGTTCAAGAACCATTATAATAGAACTGTATGATGCCAAATGTAAGACAATTTTTTTTTTATTCGAAGTGTATTATGTGATAATCAAAAGTAGCAATGAGAAGCATCCAAATTTGATGCCAAGGGGCAATGATGAAACTTTGAAATATAACATGCCAAGGGGAAATAATGAAAGTTTGAAACATAACATGTGTCTTGAGTTGTATTTAGGTTTAAGAATGCATCCAAGAAATTTATGATTTCCATAACATATTTATCACACAGATGTTATTTCAACCATCAGAGCAACAATTAAACTCATGAATGACAATGGAATCCTGGACATGGAATGTAAGAAGTGGGTGGTGATCTTAGTATGCAAATTTTATATATAACAGACGTGATCTTAGTATGAAAATGTTATTTATAATGAACGATGTTATTTCAACAATCAAAGAAACAATTAAACTCATGAATAACAATGGAATCATAGACGTCAAATGTAAGAAGTGGGTGGTGATCTTAGTATGCAGATGTAAAGTTATATATGAGAAGCATTCTTGCACCCATTAGTGGTGAATTAGTATGCAAATGTAAAGTTATATATAAGAAGCATTCTTTCACTTTTGGGTTCAGAAATATCTATTTATCCTATATGTAGTACATCTTTGGGTTACGAAATATATTTTATATTCATTACACATTTAGGTTATGAAGGGTTATTTCATATGCACTAATCAAGGGTTTCAAGGGTTTTTTATTATTTTCCTATGCGATAATCAAAACCAAAGTCAAATCACAGATAAACCAAAAAAGAGGAGGGGAAAATGGAGTATGAAACACAAGCCCACCTCGAAGGTGGAGGAGAAGGTGGGAGAGAACAATTTTACAGGGTTGTTCGAAGCTGTTGTTATCGACAATCATACATGTATATAAAGAGCTATGTTTTCATTATTTTCACTTACTTTTAACAATCTTATTTATTTATTCTTTTCCATGGTGTCGAGGGTTTGAGCACTGCTTTGTGGCCCATTGAATTCATCTAGTTTTTTTAATCTCTGTATGTTCTCTCTTCAAAAGCATGATATTTTCTCTCTCCACGCTTCCTGTTATGTTATTTATGAATTTCTCTATTTGTGTGGTCTCTTTTGCAGAATTTGTACATGTTATAGAAAATTTCTTGGATCGCAACGAATTCATTTCAGTTATAAAATAATTTTGATAAATGTTCATGTCATTAGGCTCTATCCTATATAAAAACAATGCTCTACATATTAGTTTTTTTTTTAAGAAATGAGATTATCGTATCAAGAAAATCAGAATATAAACATAACACAAGATGGAAAATATAGGATAAAATTTTTAAAACGAAAACAATAAAAGGGCTTTCAAGTATCCATGACATTAAGCACTTTTAGTAAAACAACTATAGAATCTAAGTTGGACTGCCAACAAAATCAGGGGAAAAGAAAACTATCAGAGATGCTTCATGAATACTAGAAGTGTCAAGCACCCAACACATATCAATAGGTGGGATAATGTTCATCACTATAATGGAAAATGTCGTATCTTGCCAGACTCAAAGGTCACGATGGCCTCATTGTTTCACAAAGTTGAACATACCCCACTTTGAGGGGCACCCTTGCTTGACCAATCTGTCAAGGTTCCTTGTTGGTAGGGGAATCAAACACTGTTATCACCAAAAAAATTTGACCAACTTGTCAATGTTCCCTACTAGTGGAAAAATATCTGAAAAATTTTGGAAACGTCGGCAAAAGGGGAAAACCCAAAAACACAATAAATTACATTTTCACGTTTTCAAACAGGCAATTATGGTAAAAGTGCATGATAGTGAGATTAGAACCCTAGTGGAAGGCTTAAATATTTAGTGAAATAACTGATGTATTAATGTCCCCATTAGAAAGCTACTAAAGTTGGGAAATATACAAAGCATAACAAAAATTCAAGCATAAGAGCATTGAGGAAACAATTTGGATACTGTGAGGAAATAAATCACAAATAAATTACCTCACAACTGCCCATGAATATAAATCATGAAAAGACTACAAGTATAGACTAAAACTATTTCCACATGAAAGTTTGGAAGTTGGATGAGAAAGGCAGCCCTATCATGGCACATGTAGCACAACTTAGATGAAATTCATAATGGCCAAATTCAACTTCTTACTGGCATTGCCGAAATTGGGTTAGGTAACTTGCAGGTAAATTTCCATAATCTCAAAACTCTGGCTCTTGAAATCACTATTTCCAACACTGATCCCATGGAGACACCGATCTCATACTCACCCAAAAAATTCGTTGGAAGGGATGTTCCCTTGCTAACCTAGATGGATGGCATTACTTCCCTTTTCATGTAACGATTCAGAAGGGGAAAAAGCACCCTTCTTCCAGAAAATGGAAAGAGCTGCATTGCACTCTCCAAATATGAGAGCAACATCAAGAGCATCCAGTTTGCAAAAGACTCAACTCCATAAACCCCACCTTCAACAAACAGAAGCCAATGGTCACGCTAGCCTTCGTATCTATTACAATATAAGAAGAGGTTCAAGTTGTGCTTATCACCAGAGAGAGCTTTCATGTCAGGTTAGGCTCACAAAGGGATTTTCTATCATGGAAGAAGCCTTTCCTTCCACAACTAGATCCTTCTATTTGCGACACACTTGAATACTTGCATGTGAACCCAACACTAAAAACTGAGTAGGGCACATGTTTCCTCTTGAAGATGGCAAACCTTGGCTATTACATTTCTAGGAAACCAAATTATTAGAGTTGATTTTGTGTAAGATTCACCAGAAAATAATTTTGGAATGGGTAATTGTATAGTAGTCCCATTGCTTGTATTCATTACTGTTTGAATTTGCAAAACTCAATATCTATGAATATGTCTATCAGATGTATGTTTAAATTGGATATCTTATGATGAAGTCTGGGAGACTTCCATTCATTTTTCAATTTTTTTGGTTTCTTACTTTCTTTTTTATTTCTTGCATTGTAAGGGAAACTTAACCAGCCAATGCACTCTCAAATTTGCTTCTTCACAAGAAAAACCCAAGTTCCTTTTGTTACCCCCTCACTTCTAAGGAAAACTAGAGGAGATTTTATTTGATGGTCTGCATCACATACAGTGGTGCTAATGATGACATTCATAATTCTCCAGACAACTGCCCAAAGATGCCTCTTAGCTCAACGCACATGTGGTACATTTTTCCATTTCTTCATATCAAGTGTTTATGCCCAATTTATTTGAGATGAAATTAGGGATTGTGGGTTGAATTAGATAATGAATTGTGATGCTTGGAAGTTATCCCTTCTGATTTTGTTTACCTTGGTGGCCATCATCAATTTCCTAGTTAAGTGTTGCCACTCTTCGATAGAAGGGTACTACTAGGGAATTCTGATAAGGGTAATGTGCCCACACCCTTTCGAATACATAAATTGTGCTATTACTTCTTGCTATTATGATGGAATCGTAGGCCTCATCAATAATGCAAATAATAATTTGGTATCTTAGTGGGGAACTATGTCTTCCCTGTGATTGAATATGAGTATCCATTCATTTTCCAATTTTTTTGGTTTCTTATTTTCTTTTTTATTTATTTCATCATGAGGGAAACTTAACCAGCCAATGCACTCTCAAATTTTCTTCTTCACAAGCAAAACCCAAGTTCCTTTTTTTACCCCCTCACTTCCAAGGACAACTAGAGGATATTTTCTTTGATGATTTGCCTCACAAACAGTGGTGATGATGATGACATTCAAAATTCTCTAGATAGCTGCCCAAATATGCCTTTCATCTCAACGCACATGGGGTACATTTTTCCATTGCTTCATATCAAGTGTTTATGCCCAATTTATTTTACATGAAAGTAGGGATTTTGGGTTTAATTAGATAATGAATCATGATGCTTGGAAGTTATGCCTTCTACTTTCTTTTACCTTGGCGTTTATCATCAATCTCCTAGTTATGTGTTTCCACTCTTTGATAGAAGGGTACTACTGGGGAATTTTGATAAGGGTAATGTGTCCACACCCTTTCCCATACATAACATGCTCCCTCTATCCCTTTTCTATTTTCCTTCCTTTTGGGTTGGATGCTACATGTCCCCAAAAAATGGCCTTGCTTCATAATCCCATAAGAAGGGGATTGGATGCTTGAGGTTGACTTAGTATTATAAAAAAAACAGACCGAATATATGGGGGATTCCTATAGAACAATCAATTACATGACTTATAAATATTTAGGATCACTGATATAGGAGTCAAATTATGGAAGGTCCCAAGGGGGTTTTAGTAGATTCCTCTATCGGTGAATGAAATTACTCAAACGCCTTTTGGTGGTTAGTTCAAACTATAAGATATATATATATATATATATATATATATATATATATATATATATATATATATATATATATATATATATATGTATATATATTTGAAAAGAAAGGGAGAGATGCATATACATTATAGTAATAATGTGAGAGGGGTGTTACATTCTTTGTCAGGCATTAAGGGTAGATTTTGCATTTGCAGATATAATTTCACTATTAGAGTGTATAATAATGTGAGAGGGTTGTTACATTCTTCGTCGGGAATTAAGGTATATTTTGCATTTATAGATATAATTTCATTATTAGAGGCATTCTAATGGATCCCAAAAAGAAGAGCCACTACATAGAACCATTTCCAAATGGTTGAGTTACAAATAGTATTCAACCATGACAAGATGGAATTTTGTGGGCTGAATTAGACTCCAGACGCATTTTGGCCCACCAATGAAACATGACTAGTGACTTGGAAGAAACTGGCTAGTCAACCCACCCATGATTATATATATATATATATATATATATATATATATATAGAGAGAGAGAGAGAGAGAGAGAGAGAGAGAGAGAGAGAGAGATATTCTCCATGTAATTTATTTAGTGCCTTTGATTTATATTTATCATTTATTTTCCCATACTGGCTATAAACATTTGTAATCTCTTAGTAATGGTTGAAATTTGTTTTATGCACCTCAACATCTATTAGACAAGGATTTTATTTTGTTGGTTCGAAAATCCTTTTGGACATCTTTGTTGAAGGTGCCTCAGTGTCCACTAGATCTGTCCGCTGAAGATGTGGAAGAAGCACTACATGCCTACGAGCCACCAACCTATTAATATGTGCCCTCTCCTGCGATCTAAAACTAGAGGGAAGAAAAATATGATATAGGAAAAATACTAGATGAAGGGCCAATCCATGGTGTGTCTTTCCATATCAGTGGGATGGCTTGATAGTATTGTCTGAGGGCTGAGGGTTGTCTTCTGGAAGGGTGATCTCTGTCCTAGGATCTATGTTGACAGCTCTACAAGGGTCTTGTTGGGAAAGGGGGCCACAGGAGACCCCTTTACTCGAATGGTGCTGCTGAATGTTGTCCTGTTGACGTTCCTATTAGCTGGTAGGACTGAAAAAACGATGTGATCATTTAAGTGTTTCTTGGAACTTGGTGGGGGATGGGGGTGGGGTTGGGGTTGGGGGTGGGGAAGGTGGTGATTGTCTTAAACATGGAAGTATGGAGTCATCAATATATGGCATGACTGAGGAGAGAATATTTTATTTTGTCAAGGACCTTAGGATATACCTTATAAACAGAAAGTATGCAGTCTGTAGCTGACATGAATTTAAAGTGATAAATAAACTAATTTGTGGATTTAATATTTATTGTGCTAACCTTGGATCTTCAAAGTGGCTTAAAATTATTAGATAGTGCAAGCTTGGATCTCGTGGGGCTAATGTTACTTTTCAAAATTAAGGGCACTAGCCTATTTTCAAGTTAAGTTTTATTATGCTTGTTGTGACTTGATTCTGACAATGTTTGTAATTTGATTTCTTAATGTCGTTTGTAGGTTTTTGCAACTTGGGGATTTCACAACAACATTTAATTTCTTTCTTTGTCATACACACAACATGATGAAGACATTAGACAAGTAAGACAAATGATATTCTAGATATTATGATGGAATCTTAAGGCCTCATCGATACTGTAAATGATAATTTTGTATCTTAGTGGGGAACTATGTCTTCGCTGTGATTGAATATGAGTATCCATTCATTTTCCAATTTTTTTCTTCTTATTTTATTTTTTATTTATTGCATTGTGAGGGAAACTTAACCAGCCAATGAACTCTCAAATTTTCTTCTTCACAGGAAAAACACAAGCTCCTTTTGTTACCCCCTCACTTCCGAGGTTAACTAGAGGATATTTTTTTTTATGATCTGCATCACAGACAGTGGTGCTGATGATGACATTCAAAATTCTCCAGACAGCTGCCCAAATATGCGTCTCAAATCAACACACATGGGGTACATTTTTACATTGCTTTATATCAAGTGTTTATGCCAAATGTATTTGACATGAAAGTAGGAATTTTGGGTTGAATTAGATAATGAGTCGTGATGCTTGGAAGTTATGCCTTCTGCTTTCTTTTACCTTGGCGACCATCATCAATCTCCTAGTTAAGTGTTGCCACTCTTCAATAGAAGGGTACTACTGGGGAATTCTAATAAGGGTAATGTGCCCACACCCTTTCCCATACATAACTTGTGCTATTACTTCTATCAATTATGATGGAATCCAAAGGCTTCTTCAATACTGTAAATGATAATTTGGTATCTTAGTGGGGAACTATGTCTTCCCTATGATTGAATATGTGTATCCATATTAACTAAAGTCTAAATCTGTATTGGTGTTGGTGTTATTGTGTGTTGGCCTTTTTAGTTAGTTGGGCCTATACTTTTGCCTGGATTATTTAATATGTGCTGTAGACTTAGGTGAGCTTGATATAACGTGTAGTAATATGTGAATTGGCTCTTACACTCTCTTCCCACTGTTCAAAATTCTCCCTTCAAGAAAACGCTGCCTTGGCACCAATAGTATAAGGGCTTACGTTACCTTGGTCCATTTGTTTAAAATTCTACCTCAACAAAGTATGTGTATCAGCCATAAGTTATGGTGGAATATTCCTTACAATTATCCACTGGTTGAGGGAGTTGATGAGGTTCACAATATTAGTCTACTGTTTTCTGGTTCACTTGATTATATACGTCCACTTTCTTTGACCCTTTTACACATATTTTTTTGGTGTAGATTCATTCTAGTGGAATTTTCTGAGGTAGAGCCTTTTTGAGTGAAGTTATATGATGGATCTTTATCACAAGACTAGCCTTGTGACAAAAGTGAAGGTGCAGAGTATTGACTGTTGTTCCATTAAGATAACTGGAAAATGCTCTAAATTATCCATGCTGTCAAAACTCCATGTATTAGGAGACAGTCTTGAGTGGGCCTAATGGTTAAGAGCATGTTTTTCCTCCTAAGAGATCGCAAGTTCAAAGCCAAAAGGGGGTAGAGTATGTATGCCTTCATAGCACTCAAATCGCTAAGGGGGTCTCATACAGCAATTTGGTGTATGGCTTGGCTGTGACCAAAAAAATTGAATAATAATAATTATATAGCCATTAGATAGCAGTAAGAAGGATTTATGCAATCCTACACATCTCAATTTTTGATAGCCAGTAGCAGAGAGTCGAGACACTCTTAAACAATCACCTGCATTATAGAAGAAATTTTTGCTGCTATATGAATGAGTCATGAGCGTATTAGATTCCACTAGGTGTTTGTCAATGTATAAGTAGAGAGAGAGAGAGATTTGATCTGCCTTATGAACGCTTGATGCAATTAAATGGAGTAGGCTTGTTATTATTTGTAATTTCTTGGCTACTTATACTTCCTAGGCTTGTTATTTCCTGTAGTTTCTTGGATGCTTATACTTCCTGGCTAGGTAAACAATCCTTACAGAGAATTTTCTCATGACCTCAATGTAGGGCAGCTTCTGGGCATAAGTGGAGCATGCTCCAACACTAATCATAGTTGTTAAGTTATTCATAGATATGCTCTTCCTAGCACTAGCATCACCTTGCTATTTTGAATCCACAAAGCTATGCAACATCAATTTTCCATCCTCAACATACCTTAACCGATAATCAAATTTACCCTTCAAATAACGAAGAAAATGATTTGCGATAATTGGGTGAATTTGCCTTGAACTGGCTCAATTTATTTATTACAAATAAAAAAGAAAATGTGAGGTTTTTTATTCACCAAATACCAGAGGCAACCTCTCTTTATGAGAATATTCATCCAGTGAATGTGCCACTGTACTTCTATCTGCTCTTGTTAGCCACATGATTCATCTTCTACAACCACCTCAGCTCAACCATTGTTTCCAGTCTTTCCCTTTCAGATATTGTGGTTTTTCATGAGGATGGCTCACTTGAAAAGAAGTCTTTGGAGCTCCAACTTGCTCCCGTGTCTTGTGCAATGTGTGGGTGTGCCATGCATGCTCAGTGTTTGCATTGGAACTTTGATGATATGAATCTGATTTCCCCCAAATCTGTGGAGAAGCATTTGGAACAACAACTGTCTCTCCGTCCTCAAATTTTTTTGTAAAGTATGTCGTAAGATAAGCACTCACCCAAGACTCAAATACCATTGGATCGTGCCTTCCAGCTTGACAATAGAGAATAGTTATTTATATGATCAAAGGCCAAACATTTCTTGTTACTTTCTTAGAGACTTCCTTAGGCATGCGATTCTTCTCAGCACCTATGGGGACATTTTAGGATGGGCATAAGAAAGGAGATGGCTGACGTGGAAAGTCATAACATCTAGGTTGTTCATTACAAGAACCATATTGAGAAATGAAAATAAATATAGGTTGATTATCCTCATGACTCATACACAGGGGAATGATAGCAGGATGGTGTAAGGATGCTCCAAACACATCCTCCTCATCATAAGGAATGGTAAATTCTCAAAGACTTTTTTTTCAGGATGTTGGAGAAAGGTTCCAACCTCATTTTCATATGGAGAAAATAAAAAATTATATTCCGTTCAAAATATAGTAGACTTAATAGTTTCTGGGATTTCAGGATTGGGGTGGTTGCAATGTTTCTCTCATGTATGAGGTTATGGAAATAGCATTTAATCACGGCCCTAGTAAAAGTGTACCTATCACTTAAATAAAATCTGGATTTGACATGATTTTTTTATCTTATTTTAATGCGATGATATGTTGGTATTTGTTGTAGCATGTTTTTTTTGGGACTTGGGTCTCTTAGCACTTTCTTGACTATTTATGAATATGTATCTGTATTATAAATACTTTCAAAATTATATCTATCTATATCCAACAAACTATATAAATACCTGTGAACATAGGGCAACCTAGAAAATAGTCTGAAAAGGTTCTTTAACATTACAAGTAAAATTGTCTCTGTAACATCAGCCTTTAGCTCACTTGAATGAGCTTCGTCAAGCCCACAACAGTTTTTCACTTCCTTCTCTTCCCATTATTAGGCCCTTTGTCGCAACACTATGTTTTGTTAATAAGGCGGCAGAAAAACATGCAGCCCAAACCTGAACCAAGATATGGAACACAACACAATGAGACTTGAATCTAACTAATAGCTAAACAAAACCCCTATAACCACAAGTAGAATTTTCCATATTCAGCCAACCAGTATTTCTAAAAGTATGAAATATTAGGTACAATGTTGGTTGTGCATTCGCAAGAATGCCCACTTTGGGAGGTAAAAAAAAAGAACTCATGATCAGCTAAATCCTCATGATCGGTGACCCACCTAACACGAAATGTTTTTTTTGTTGTTATCGTTCACCCCTAGAAAAGTGAGCTACGAGTGTTTCCATAAAGCCCAAGGTGTGTCTGAACTGAGAGCGTAATGGGGTGATTGTGTCCAGAAGTACTATGGCCGATGGGCTGCTTGGCAAAATACAGGTTATCAAATAGAAATGTTATGAGAGGGTATAGTAGATAGAGAATAAAATCCCTTTTGAATGGTTGTTGAGATATGGCCCTCGCACAATTACAAAACAAACACACAGCAGAAACACCAGCAAACGTGAGACAAAGCTCACACAACTCAATGAATTCAATCGCTCAATTACATCACACTTATATAGGGAACTGCACTCACCTAATCCTCCTGGAAACGAGGAAACAAACCTGAATATGTGCAACCAATTCCTAATTACACCCTCTCGTTCAACCACTCACAACTAATTCTATTTCTGCATTATTCTCACATCCTCCCTTAATGGAGAAATGGATTGTCTACAATACCTAACTGACTTCTAAAAACTTCAAATTTGATTTTACCAAGGGGCTTAGTAAATATATCAGCCACATTATCCTTGGTATTACAAAATATCAATTCAATTTCATTGGACTCAATTTTCTCACGTACAAAGTGGTACTGTAACTCAACGTGTTTTGTTCTAGCATGGTAAACTGGATTATGTGCTAATTTGATAGCACTCTGATTATCACAATTGATACATGTTGAACCACTTTGTGCCTCTTCAAGATCTGCAAGAATTCTTCGCAACCAAATAGCTTCACAGGTGGCATTGGTCAAAGCTTTGTACTCTGATTCTGTTGATGATAAAGAAACAGTTGGCTGTTTCTTACTACTCCAAGATACGACCCCTGATCCAATATGAAATGCATAGCCAGAGGTAGATCGTCTGTCATCTGGGTTTCCTGCCTAATCTGAATCAGAAAAACCTGTCAGTGCAACATCAGATTCATCAGTATACACAATACCTAAATTCACTGTTCCCTTTAAGTATCGGAGAACTTTCTTTGCAGCATTCCAGTGATTTCCTGAAGGCTTAGCCATGAATTGACTAAGAATACTGACTGAGTATGCAATGTCTGGTCTGGTAGTGGTGAGATAGTTCAAACTTCCCACTAGCTGACGGTATAATGTTCCATCTGCCTCTTTCGATCCATCTTCTTTGTACAACTTTGCATTCTGTTCTAAGGGAGTTGACATAGCTTTGCAATCTGTCATATTGAACTTTTTAAGAATCTCCTTAGTATATTTGCTTTGAGTGATCAAAGTTTTACCAGGCTCTCTCCATACCTCAATTCCTAAACAGTAATGCAACGCCTTTCTTAACCTGCAAACCAGATGCTCCTGTCCCTGTTTGACAAACCCTTCAGGTTGAACCAAATAGACTTCTTCCTTTAAATCACCATTTAGAAAAGCAGATTTGACATCCAATTGATGTATATTCCAATTATGTTTTGTGGCTAAGGCAAACAGTAATCTAATTGTATTTAACTTAGCTACTGGTGCAAAAGTGTCTTCATAATCAATTCCCTCCTTTTGAGCATATCCTTTTGCTACTAATCTTGCCTTAAATTTATCAATTGTACCATCTGCTTTAAATTTCAATTTGTACAACCATTTGCTTCCAATTGGAACTTTATTTTCAGGAAGTTCCACTAATTCCCATGTTTGATTTTTTATTAGAGAAGCATACTCATCATTCATAGCATTAATCCATGGTTCATGTTGTTTAGCCTGCTCATAATCAATGGGTTCTTCAACATTCATTATGTTAGACATTAAGGCATAGTCTCTATACCTTGCAGGAAGCTAAGTCTGTCGGGACGATCTTCTTGGTGCTTCAATGCCTGTGGGTGTTCCATCCATGATTCGTCGGCTTTGAGGTGAATCACCCCCTTGTGATGACTCACTGCTGCTAGATGTGCTCATACTGTTGCTTTCATCCTGATCCTGTACCTGTACCTGTACCTGTTCCTGTTCCTGCTTAATCAAAGTATCAAGTTTGACATGTGCATCATTAGATATATGCCATGCATCATTCTTTGTATTACTTTTATCAGCCTGCTCATGAAACAACACATCACGACTTGCAAATAGTTTATGGGAACTTGGATCAAACAATTTATAGGCTTTCTGATCCGTACAATATCCAATGAAAACACACTTGATTGACTTGTCATCAAGTTTTCTTCTGTTAGCTTTAGGAATATGAGCAAAAGCAGTACATCCAAAGACTTTGAAATGACTCACATCAGGTTTATAACCATGAAGAACCTCAAAAGGAGTTTGAAAAACTAATTGCTTAGTGGGACATCGATTCTTCAGATAAACAGCAGTGTTAATGTCTTCTGCCCAGAAACCATTAGAGATGTTCTTACCTTGCAGCATACTACGAGCAGATTCCACCAAGGTTCTATTCCATCGCTCAGCAACACCATTTTGCTGAGGGGTATGTGGCACTGTGAACTGTTGTTGAATTCCATTAGATTTACAATAGGTGTTAAATGCTTTTGACTTATATTCACCCCCTTGATCAGATCTGAGTATTTTAATGCACTTTCCTGTTTGTTTTTCCACCATAGTTCGAAACTCTTTAAAATACTCAAATATGTCACTCTTCCTTCTAATGAAATAGACCCAGGTATACCTAGATCTATCATCAATAAAAATAACAAAGTATGAAGCACCACCAAGAGACCTAGTTTGCATAGGTCCACATACATCAGTGTGAATTAATTCAAGTATATCATACTTTCGTTTCTCAGTAGGAACCGGAAACTCTTCTCTATGCTGCTTACCAAGTGCACAAGCTTCACATGGTAAATGTTCACACTTCATAACAGGAAGACCATCAACCATTGATTTCCTTTGTAACAACGATAAATCATTGTAATTTAGGTGCCCATACCTGTGATGCCATAATTCTGCTGTCGATGTCTCTTTGGATGTCAATGCAACATGGCGCTTCACTGTCACATCCAATATGTATAATCCTCCAACCCTGGTACCTGTAGAAACAACCCTGTAGTGATCCTGAACATCTTTCACTATACACCCCAATTTACCAAATTCAACTTTTAAATGATTATCAGTGATAATGGAAACAGATATCAAATTCTTTTTGAGAGCAGGTACATACATCACATTATGAATCTGTCGCATTTGTCCATTAGGTAAGTACACATTTATTATGCCATAGCCTTGAACTTTAAGTGACCTGTCATCTCCTAGGTAAATGTGTGTACCATCAGATTTCTCATAATATTTATCATACCATTCTTTATTACAAGTCATGTGTGCAGATGCACCAGAATCGATGAACCATGCATTCTCATCATCAGTTTCAGCAGACAATGCAGCATCAGAAAGAAATAACTTGAGATTTTTAAATCCATCATTCACTGAGGTGTCTCTATTTATGTAATTTCCATTATGCCTTCTATGTCTTTGATTTGATTCATTATTCTTTCTCCTATAGCAATCTTTAGCCAGATGTCCAGGTTTTCCACAATAATCACATTCAATATTCCGTTTAACATACGAATCAGGAGGTGCCATACCTTTTTGCTTTGCTTGAAACCGGCCTCTGTTCCTGTCCCATGGTCTCCCTCGGAATGGTCGTTTGCCTCTTGCAGTCAAAGCCAAATCAGAACCATTTGACTCTAGGTCAAAATTTTTCATGCGCTCTTCTTCTTGAAGAAGAATTCCAGCCAATTCTTCAAATGTAGGAGGTGTCGGTCTAGCTGAGAGAGCTGAAATAAATACTTTATAGTCTGGAACTAACCCCTTTAAAGCAACAGTTACCAAGTCTGTACTAGACACCTTTTCACCAATATCACCTAGTTTATCACTCAGGTCTTTAATTCGGGAAACAAAGTTGCTAATGGTCTCATGGGCTTCCATTTTAATAGATAGCAGCTTTGTTTTTAAAAATAAAATACGGTTTGCATTAGTAGTTTCATACAAACCTTTAAGCGTGTCCCAAGTCGCCTTGGAAGTTTCACAGTCCCGAATGTGAGGAATAATATTGTCCTTCACTGACATGCGTAGCAGCACCCTTGCTTTCATTTCACGCTTCTCCCAGTCTTGAGTGGCAGCAGGAGGTTGAGGCTTGGGCTCATCACCTTTGACAATCGTCCAGAGATTGTATGCCTCCAGTACTGTTATGAGCTTAAATTTCCAGTTTACATAATTTTCTCCATCAAGTTTTGAAGACTCATTTAAATATGTATCTGCAAGGGGATTAGCCATTTCTCCACCAATGACCAAATTCAAAAAAAAATTGCAAGCTTTTCTCACACTCTATTGATTTTGATGTTTTTTTTAAAAAAAAAAAAAAAAAAAACTTCAAACAACTTGCAAACCCCAAAACTTAAAAGAACTTGACCAGGAAATTATATATATAGCTCAGCAATTATATATATATATATCTCAGCAATTTTTTTTTTTTTAAAACGCTGGCTCAAGATTCGTTGCTGCAAATCCAAAATAAAAGCACTGTGGACTGTCTTTAAAACGCAAACTCAGATCTTTAAAACACTGCTCAATGCAGGTCGACTGATCAGAAAATGGTATCAAACACCTCTCTCAGCAAACTTTAAAAGAAACGCTGGCAATGCTCTCACACTTTAAAAAAATGCGCAGACAAGGGATGTGAAAAACGCTGGCCGGGTGCACAAGCTGCTTCACCTATTTTACCTCGAGCAGAATCTTTGTTGCGATACCTCAGAAGGAATTGGATTTAGGACTTGTACATTCTGCGGAGAAGCAGTGAAATAGCAACGCCGATGAAGTGGATGATCGAGGGAAGGGCGCACAATCCGCTTCAACGCACAGCAACACCTGACGTGTTCCGCTTCAACGCACAGCAACACCTGACTAGCACAAAGCTGCTCGATCCGGCAGGAAACTCGAAACTCGAGCAGAGGCAGTGGAAAAGGTCGAGCGGATCAAATGAAAAACGCACAGCAAGCATAAGGGGGTCGCTGACTGGGTTTCGAAAGTGGAGTATCTACTCCAATACCCAAACACACAGCTCTGATACCAAATTACAAAACAAACACACAGCAGAAACACCAGCAAACGTGAGACAAAGCTCACACAACTCAATGAATTCAATCGCTCAATTACATCACACTTATATAGGGAACTGCACTCACCTAATCCTCCTGGAAACGAGGAAACAAACCTGAATATGTGCAACCAATTCCTAATTACACCCTCTCGTTCAACCACTCACAACTAATTCTATTTCTGCATTATTCTCACACGCACTCTCCAAACTGGCATTTGAAATATGCAAAAACTATAATGAATCTATTTAATCATGCATTACATACGCAATTAAACAAGCGGGAAAGTGTACCTTATTGCCGTAGAGGTAATTGTGGTAACCCGCCAAGTAGTATCCAAGAAGGCAGGATAAAAAACCAACAAAAAGGATCCAAGAAGTCTGAAGTTGTTATATTTGTGAGGCGCTTCTTTTAAATTCAATACATGGAGGTAGGTGCCTTGTTTCCAGAAATATGGGGTGGAACATGCGTAAATACCAAATAACTTAATGTAGGATCGTTTCAAGAAGGGCTATGGGTGGTTGGATTGTTTCAAAAAAGAGTTGTGGAATGTTTGCCGAGATCCAAATGTGTATATGATATTGATGAAAAGCGCCGGTTGCAATTTCAGAATTTCGTAGTAGGTCTAAAAGCAAGTTTAGGTAAAACTAAGTCAAGAGAATCCCGTAGACCAAGAGTGTGGGGTGAGCGTATAATGAAGTATTGACTAGCTTGGGCTAAAGGAAATTTAAGGTTGGAAGTGAAAAAATTGAGAACGGCTAGCCAGCTGGGTATGAACCTTAGCAAAGCCTAAGAGGAAAGACTGACAGAATTAGACGAGTTCAGAAGGGCAGCATCACAAAACCCTTTGTTTATATCTGAATAACAAAGAAGGAGCCATCGTGCTAGTGACTAACCAGGCTGACCTGTTAGTTGCCCAGTTCTACTGTTTGTAACGAGAGAAAATATGATTACGGTAGCTAGTAAGTAGGTTACAAAGAAGGAAAATAAGTATTTCAATTTCAAAGAAAATTACAAAAAATTGTTGCTAAACTGAACAATCTATCTTCATCCCACGAAGCCAGTAATTACAGTATATTTACTTTTGCATAATAGATCTATCCCACAAGTATAATGCTTCATAGTACTTATAATCAAGAATTTTTTACTTACACTCCGTGGGATTTTTCCAGATATATTCCTACAAGCAAGAACATACATGCATGGCAGATTCTGAAACCCAGAACCCCATGGTTTTAGAAATATTATTGGCCTTTTCCATCCCCAATAACTTTTCAACAATGTTAACTGCATATTCCATGTCTGATCGAGGACCAATTCCAGTAATCACCTCCCCATCAATTACAACACGCACATTCACAGAAGACTGATCTAAAAGTTTACTTGAAGAGTGAGGATGAGTGGTAGCCTTTTTTTCCCTACCATGGATATCCACAAATGATAACATCATAAACTTTTTCATATAAAGAAATTTACGGTGTAACACAAACACATTGGCTTTCTCATCTAACAGATATATGTTCCCAATGAAATAATTTTATTATTATGAAATATTTTTGGAAAAATAATCTTGTTCCCATTCCATAATAATGGGAATTTATTTAATTTCTAATAGGGCCTTACTGGATCATGGAAACAACACAAGCCTGTCAGAGTATACAAACTCTCTCCCCAAGCATTCATCGTGCGCTATGGAGAGGCGGAGCCAAAGTCATCTGCTTATAAAGTACATGAACGACACAAATAACCGATGCCATCACTTTGTCTATTTCGGTAAGCCAAAGTCAATAATTGTTGGTTGCGTCATTAAATTTTGTCCCTTAGATATGGTTTCCCCTTTTCAAAGTAAATCTCCAGAGCTAATTTCCGAAACTTGCAGTATAATAGACCTGTCTTTATTCACTTTCGGAGGCTGGAAATTGCAACTTCGACTAGGAAGGACTGCTTTGTTTTATGTTGCATTCCATCAGTGTATTCTTGTCAAGTACAGAGGATTCAAGGCTAATCAGAGTTCAGAGTTTAAAGGATAAAATGTTGGCAATGAAAATATGTTTTTCTCGTAATATTAGTAGGGCTTTTTATTTTATGAATAATGATGTGGGTTGAGAAATTTTATGTAGAACTGCTAAGCAAGGCTTAGTCGGACAAGTTTTGAAAAAAATAGAATAAAATAGTATCAAAGAAATAGAATAGTATCATGTACAATGATTCAAAAATGGCACTGGATAATATTACTTTCGGAAACAAAAAAACAATCTAGAATGCTAATCCCAATAGACTGAACACTTTTTATAGGCTATTTGTTGAGTCCCTTAATATTGCTAATCATAATTCTTTAAAGGGTGTTAGCTCAATGGAAGAACACCTTCATTACAAGCAGGAGGTCACTATTCCCTAACATGAATTAATCAATGATATTGTAGTTATTGCAGTTTTTCTTTGATTAAATATTTTATATATTGATTTATTTCAATGGTGAGATATTTTTCTAGATTCATTATTTTATATTGTCTCTAAAGAAACAAAAGTGATGTTCTATTGTCTTTGAATGTAATTTTTTATTGTCTTTAGAGAGACAATAGTTAGGAACAAAGACATTGTCTCTTTAAAGACAATATGTCTTTAATCCCAACTATTGTCTTTAGAGAGAGAAAAATGAAATTGTCTCTCAAAAAACTCTTTATAGAGACAATATTTTAAAACAATTTAATTTCAAACCCATACTTAAAGACAATATTTAAGAGAATACACAAATTTTCTTTTGTCTGAAATTAAGACAATTTACCCAAAAATTTGTTTTAAATAGTGTCTTAAAACCCTCTTTATGTTGTAGTGTTACCATCCTTACTACTACAAAACTCAATTGAAAACTTAAAAATATAATTGCAAAACCTGAAAACCTGAAAAACCCAATTATAGAGCCAAAAGGTGAAGAATACACATAACGGTTTCATATTTTCACAAACAAATATTTGATTTTTTCAAGTCCAATATGTGTTCTGCTGATTGATATCCTATCGAATCGAGTGTATTCAGTTGGATTTTCAGTATTTTAATGTAATGCATACAAGTAATAAAAGAGAGTTAACATCAGTAGAAACACGATACCCAACAGGAACTGCAATTAAAGGAGACATGAAAAGAACCGTATGTCGACACTAATCACTAAAAAAGATGTAGCTGGGCTCTTTACCAGTTTAGATTTAGGAATTTGCTGGTCTGTACCATTTCATGGGCTTTAGAAAGGCGAATAATAAAGAACTGCGATACGAGAATGGAACCCATTGTGCGCAGACCTTCCATGTGCGACTCTTGTCTGAATTTCGCTGAACAATTCTTTGGCTTTCCATGGGGTCGACGTGTTTTTCAAATTTTTGCTTGTATCGGTCAGTTCGGAGACCCCGACACTCCAAAACAGTGAAATATGTTGACACATAAGTGTTTGGCCTTTTAATCAGGTAAGTAAGGGCTTGTAATAAAAATTACGTCCCAAATTTAAATCAAAATTTCATGAAAGAGAAGATTATTTTGTTGCAATGTTCTGATGTAAAGAATAAATCTAGATTTATTTTCGAAGCAATTTTATTTTTTTAAGTCTTATTAGCAATTGGTTGAGGACTAGTCATAGGAAAAAATACACTGAGCTTAGGGTTGGTGTGGCTCAAGTGACTTTGTCAGATTAGGTGATCCAGGTTTGACATATTAGATGTCCTTGGGTAGGGGTTTATCAAGTTACCAGTGAAGCCTAGAAGATCACACAACTTGACAAACAAAAGAAAAAAAATTATGTTTTTAATTAAATTAATTAAAAATTGTTAGATAAATAAATATTATATGAAATAAGTTATGGTTCATTGAGCATGTAGTAATGACAAATCATGATATTGTAATAAAAACATACATGCAAATTAAAAAATTTCATAATAAAATTAAGATAAATCTTCATAATTAAAAATAGTGTTTCATATTTCTTAAATGTAGATATCTTTAATTTATAAATTCAATATTTTTATAATTATTAATAATAATTTTTAAATATATATAAAATTTACTTAGTTTTATGATTTTTTAATTTTAAAATTTTTTAAGTGTATAATAAAATATATGATTTTTTAATTGAAAAAATTTAAAGTGTATAATAAAATATATTTTGATACTTCTTATTATTATAAGTCGATTACCTTTTATCAATTATTTAATTTATTTAATTATATTAATCTTAAAAAAACTATTGAAAAAATATACAGAATTAATATATTAAATTTATGAAAACAATTTATACAAAATTAAAATTAATATATTAACTTTTTATTTAAAACTTATTTATAAAAACATTACAATATGGAACTTTAAGCTACTCTTACTCACTTTTGGATAGTTATTATTGGTTTAGCTATATAAAAAACTCAAAGTCAACGAATAAAATTTATATAAAAAAAATTAATAATAAAATAGTTAAATCTATTTTATAATTAATAATAAAAATTCCTTAAAATATTCCAGCAAGATTTTAGAAAGTACTTTCTCGGACACTTAACTACAACGAATTTTGGATGAGAGGTAATGTATGATTCAAGGATAATTGTGATTTTTCAGCATGAATAAAATTTAACTCAATTCCTATAATTTATATTAAAATTTTTATAAAAATCAAATTTATATAAAAAAATTTATACAAAACAAATTTAAAAAAAAAAAAAAGCAAATTAAATCGATTTTTCTTTCTGCTAAGAAATAAATGTGATAAATATTGATTAAATATTGATTATATTTGTATGGACTCTTTCTTGTTTATTTAGGCGCAATAATTTATAGGTACGTGCCTGAATAAGTGGAAAAGATAATTAGTAAACATAAATGTTCGACAATCGAATTAAAAATATAACTGCAAGGAACATTATCAAGTTTAAATTTAAAGCCCTAACTTGGGATAATAAAAGAGTAATTCGTGGAAGCATTAATGATAAACCTTTTTGAGATTGACAATATCATTGAACAGTTAACTTAAATGATGATAAACCCTTCTAAGATTGACAATATCATTGTTCAGTTAACTTAAATGAAACAAATTTATTTAAATTTGCAAGGAAAAGTGAGTTTAGCAGAAATATAATCTACTAAAGTTTGCATATCGTAGATATAAAACTTAATTCTCGACCAAAATTATATATAACATTGAAAAGTGATTAATTTCCTAAATTTTCTAGTAAAATTATGCTATCAACGGTTGATATGAAGGGTGAATAAAACTATAGCTTAACATGGCATGAGAAGGAGTGTATCCCATATGCATAGTACCCGAAAATATATTGTTTAAATGAGATTTTACAAAGAACATGAATCTTAGATGATTTGTGTGGCAGGGAGAGGTAATCTTTACTAGAAATTTGTGAGAAGATGTTGCAAGAAAATTGAATTGAGAAACACAGTGAAGTTTCCTGGTCATTTCATAGAGTCAAATCCAAAGAATATGATTAATATTTAGGTCCTAAATTTTGTAATCTGGGAATACATCTGCTCTTGAATCTAATATTGAAGAAATGGATTCATCTAATACTTATGGTTTGAAATCAGGATACTTATAGTTTTTAATGTTGGTTTTTGTTTAATGTTAAATGCAAACTAAAATAAAAGAAAATAAGAATATTTATGCAACCAAATATATTAGTGTTCTTTGGAGAGTTTAGACAAATTTTACAACACAACAAGCTTGTAATGAGCACTTTCAACTACTATCATATAGGTTGTCAAAACTATGTTTGAATTTAAAGAATTGTTGGCTAGAAGTATATTGTTGGGGTGCATTTACACTTTTTTGTCGATCGATAAAGGATAAAATAGGAAACACAATGTATTATTTGTGGAAATTTGAGTTGTTTTACTTGATGGGATTAGTTTCTACAATTCTACTTCTGGATTAATTTCTTTAATTGATAGTCAAAATTATTTAAACAATTGAATTCTTTATATAGTTAAATTGTTGTTTTTCTTGATGGTTTGATGAAGTCAGGTGCAACCTGCTACATTGAGTGGAATCTATTAAAAAGCTATGTAATGCGGCTGTGAATAATTTGGAATGATGGATTATGTTATCATGCAACCGTAAAAGTCACTACAACAACTCGTGGAAGAAGTAGAAGTTGATAATAACAGGCTAGATTGTGGAGATAAAGCAGAAGAGAAAACAAGTGGTGAATACTTTAAATGTAGACCTTGTAGAAAGTGGTATAGATGCATCTTCAAATGATAAAAATGATGTTATTGTTGTCTGCATCATCTTTATTGATATGCCAAGAACAATGTGTCGCTGTCAAAAGTCAGCATAGAACACATTTGTTTGTGTCGTTAAAATGAATTTTTTTTATTATCATGAAAATTAAGATAAAGGACAAATTTTACTAAATATAATGCTAAAATAACCAAATATTAGATTGACCCATTTTATCCATTGCTAGACACAATTATTTGGAGATACATACTTTGGCACAATAAATTTGGCCCTTGCATAAGCTGGATCCTCATTTATTGGTGAATACTTCATTCGATAAGTGGATTAAAGCTATCCCTATCTTGCACATGAAAATATGGATTTCTTATTGATCCATAAGGATCATCAAAATTATTAAAGTTCAAACATCTTACATGTTCTCGAAAATATCACCAAGCTAAAGACCTCGTCGCGCTAAATCCAGAAGTATCTTCTATTTCACGATTGGCCTTCGGATGAAGGAGAAAAAGGCCGTTGAAGTTTACGTTAAAACAAGTAAAAATGGGGTCTTACTGGCCAAGTGGAATTCACACATCATGACACGTGGCAGGATGTAGAAGTCAACGAGTGGTCATGTCAACAGAGTCAATAAGTCAAAGTTTATTTTGGGTTCGATTTGTCAAAAGGTGCATATACATTTATATTCAGGTTACATGGTGGACACATTTTGGCATTAATTTTATACATAGCGCGAGGATTGATTTTTTATATGGGATAAGTAATATGATTCAAAGGGTTTCGTGCATAAATTAAACTATGGAGGCGTTTAAAGTATTAAACCATATATAAATGTGAGAGTGTAGTGATCCAGGTTATGGTAGGTCCAAACACCACTGACTATTGGTATGTAACATGCAAGGTTAAATGTAACTATTGGAGTAAGAAGTGGTGTTATATGCCACGAGAATCTATGGTTATGCCATGGGGTACTATAAAACTCAACCGCCACGGGTATGACGTCATCGCCGATATTCGTAAAAAGTTCAATTTAATAAATTGTCATCCGTCCAACCTTCATGCACCATGTATATAGCATGGTTACGCCATATTTCAAATCCTATGTGCTATGTGTAACACTCCTATAGTGCTAAACTATATTAAAACAAACATGGACCATGGTTATACCTAAAGCGTTATGTGTATTATTTGTGTTGCACCGAATTATGTTTGTTCACCTAATACCTAAACCATTTGCCATGTATAGCCTGGGAGGTCTGAGGGTTTGACCCTGGAACATGCCCGAGGCTTTATAAAAGGTTTTCCACTACATCATTGTAGTGAGGTTGTCCATTGGAGCTTAGAAGCTTTTTTTCTTTATGCCTACAAATTCTTTTTTGAGCGAAACTTTGCTATCCGTAGGCCTTTTTTAGAACAAAAGGTAGCATTGAAGAGCAAATACAGAGGCCTTCATTTTGATAGTAACTAGCACTTCTTATGTGAAATATTTGGTTGGTGAAATTCTATGTAAATATACTTTTGCAGCATTACTAATATAACATATTCCCACTTGGAAGCGGACCCAAAGATGTAGTCTAGGAGGGGAGAACTTCATCATCAATTTTATTTGTTTGCTTCTTTTCTTTATGTTGTTTATGCTTATTTGGAATTCTCAAGTTTATGTTTAAGGCATATTAACATCTCAATTTCCTTCATTCATTCACATTAAAGCAACCTTAGTTAAATGTTCGGTGAAATTGGGCAATAGTCAATCTTGTGCTTTCGGACCATTTTTTGGTATTATAGCGAGGTTGATCATGTATAAGCATGATATTTTCCAATATGAATGTTGACTAGTGATCCAGGTGGATATTGGTGGCCATCGACCTATTACATTTGGACCCGCACCATCAGTTCTTTCAAATTTTCATTTTCAACACAACTTACTATTTTTAGCAGGTTTTCAGGTCCTGAACTTTCGGAGCCGTTTGGAGGCATTAATGATCTAGGTGGATATTGGTGGCTACCCACCTATTCCATTTGAAAAACCACCATCGGTTCTTTTAGTTTTTCAATTTTGTCATAACTTACTATTTTTTGCATTTTTTCGGGTCAAGAACTTCTAGAAACATTTTGAGGCCCTAAACGACATCTTTTGGGAAAATTGGGAGTAACATGGGTCCATGGACTGATGTTTTTGACATCAAAAGTTGTATTCCTCGGATAGATATTTCTAAAGAGGTATGGTGCATGTCAAACAAAGATCATATGCAAAAGTTACATCTGCAGGAAGTTGAAACACAAATTTACCCAAACAGGGCCCATAGTGTTGGTGCTTAATCTCCTAGTGTTAGGTTTTTGGATTTTCAGGGTTTTACATTATTTCTCAATAATAAATAGGCCCTCGAGCCTCATAGTAACACAGTTCAGAGGCATGTAGCTGTCACATCTCTTCTCAAAGATACACTACCAACACCCTAGCTATTTTATTTCCATTATGTCTGTAAGCATATTTCTCTTATTTGAT
Organism: Pinus albicaulis; assembly: GCA_034641835.2. NCBI lineage: Eukaryota > Viridiplantae > Streptophyta > Pinopsida > Pinales > Pinaceae > Pinus > Pinus albicaulis. The sequence continues at coordinate 1,122,104,663 of CM076580.1, forward strand.
ATTAAGGAAATGAAATATTATTTCCGCTACATCTCTGTGTTTATGTTTATTTCTGTGTAGTATTGTGTTCCTGCATAAATCCATATCAGTGGTATCAGAGCAATTTTCTCTTTCTTTGTTTTTCTTTGCATGTCCCCAATGAGGTCAGGGTATAAGGAGTTAGGGCTCGATTTGGTTGAACCCTTGAACCCTTGCAAGATTAGCCTTGCAAACCCCGATGACCTCCCATTGCAGAAGAAAAGAAAGAAGAGGGATTAGGAGATCCTATCAAACCATTGCTTGAGGAGGCCCCCGAGAGAAAAAGGAACGTGATGATGGATAACTTTTCTCAGATACTTCAATGGCTACCCACCTACGGTGCATCTGAATCTCACAACCACTCTAGAGATAGATAGATGTATAGGTAAACTTTGACATTCCCATATGTGAAGGATAGATAGATGCAGATATCGTAGATAGATGGTTGAATTTTATAGAAGGGTATTTCCTGGTCCATGATCTCTCCGACCGAGAAAAGATTATTTTTTCACTCCTCAAAACCGCCCCCATGTCAAATACTAGTGGGAAACCTACTACGAGAGAAAGGACAAGAGAGAATCCTCTCTTTTCTCGGCGGCACCCACTTGGAATTCATTCCGAGACGACATCAAGGAACAATATTACCTCGTGGGGAGCTATGACTACATGCACATCCAATGGACGACGCTGCGGCAAAAAAGGGATCAAGATGTGCACGAACTGACGAATTTGCTCCATACCCTGCGCACAAAGCTCGGTACTAAAGATTTGGAGAGACATTTGGTTCTCAAGTACCGCATCTGTCTGCACAGACACATTCAGGAGGAAGTGGAGTTCCTCGACATTACCTCGCTTGGCACAACATATCGTTATGCCGCAAAGATCGAGCAGAAATTTAAGTAGAAGAAGCAATAATTTGGATCCGCGAATATGAAGCCAAGGAAAGGCGCCCCCGAACCACAGAACAGGGGGCAGAGCTAAAGCAGGGCGACTCAGAACAACACCACGAATCCAAAGAAGGTCACGGGGAAGTGGTGTGAATTTCATAAAAAACCTACTCACAACAAAAATGAGTGTTGGGAAAAACAGTCACTGGTGGCCGAACTGAAGGCACCCAAGTCAGATGCATGTTATGATCCTAAGCCAGAACCAGACAAGGGATATGACAAAGGGAAGTAGATCATTGATTTGGAATGGAGTGCTATTGTTTCCACCACCAAGCTCCAGAGGGAAGATCCCGAGGATCTTTAGGAGGGGGAGCACCTCTTCCATTCACAGATGTGGGTGAAGGGTTCTCCACTACAATTTGTTGTCGATAGCGGAAGCCAAAATAACCTCATTTCAGCAGAGGTCATAAAGCGACTTGGCCTACCGACCATATCACACCCGCAGATGTATACCATCGGGGGGCTTCACCCAAGGAGAGATCTTTGCGTCCGCCAGCAGTGTCGGATCTCGTACAGCATCAAGCCATTCAAGGATGAGGTATTGTGTGATGTTGCTCCTCTTGGTGTAGTTGATGTATTATTGGGCCAACCATACTTGTGGAGGCGACATGATGTGTATGAGTCTAGGCCTCGTTCTATTGCTATCACTTTGGGAAATAACTTGTATAGGATACGAGAGGTAGTATCACCTCTTGCCATCTCTTTGACTATTGAAAAACAACACAGTAAGATTTTTTCCCAAACCAGGAAATTTATTTCCTTACAACTCACTTAAAGGGAAAGAATAATATTGTGGCCACAACCTCGAAACAGGGCCCCCCTACATGACTGCTGCGGATGGAAAAAATCATGGAGGAATACAAGGACATTTTCTCCTCACCCGCGGAGGTTCCTCTACACTGTTAGGACAAGAACTCCATCAATCTAACCCCTGGTGCACCGCTGCATGATATTTCCATACCTCATGTGATTACATATATAGAATCGAGACATGTAATTTCTGAGGAAACAAAAATTATTGAAAGCATCCAGCATGTCCGCTAGCAGGTCCACGACATCTTGGGCCAAATCCAATACCAAGTTCAGCAGAATTTGACTCTCATGGAGGAACTTAACACAATTGGGACCATTGCTTCCTAAGGAGGGAGGAATGATCAAAGTGGATATTGGTGGCCACTGACCTATTCCATTCAGACCCACACCATCAGTTCTTTCAGTTTTTTACTTTCAGCGCAACTTACTATTTTTAGCAGGTTTTCGGGTCCTGAACTTTCAGAGCCATTTGGAGGCCCTAATGATCAAGGTGGATATTTATAGCCACCCACCTATTCCATTTGAACTACCACCATCAGTTCTTTCAGTTTTTCAGTTTCAGCACAACTTACTATTTTTAGCAGTTTTTTGGGTCCTGAATTTCTAGAGTTGTTTTGAGGCCCTAAAGGACATTTTTGGGAAAAATGGGATAAATATGGGACCATCAATGTTGTTCACATCAAATGTTGTATTTCTTGGATTTTTATTTCTAACGAGGTATGGTGCCTATCAAATGGATATTGTATGAGAAAATTACGTCCCCGGGAATTTGAAACACCAATTTACCCAAATTGGGCCATAGTTTTGGCCTTTCATCTCTTAGGGTTAGGTTTTTGGATGTTTAGAGTTTTCCATTGTTTCTTAATAATAAATAGGCCCTCGAGCCTCATTTTAACATAGTTCATAGGCATGTAGCCGCCGCATCTCTCTCAAAGATACGCTACCAGCGCCCTAGCTAGTTTATTTCCATTATTTCTGTAAGCATATTTCTGTTATTTGTTATTAATGAAAAGAAATATTATTTCCGATGCATATTTGTTTTTATGTTTATTTATGTGTATTATTTTGTTCCTACGTAAATTTGGATCAACTAGATCCAAGTTGCAACATGGAGAAGGGAAACTTGAGGAGACAAATCCAGAGAATGAAAAGAAGAAAGTCACCTGAAATATGGCAAGTGAAAATGAAGGAGAAACTCATGAGATAAAGAGCGAGGATCAAATTCAGAAAATGTTCCTTAATATGCAACGGATGATTACAAAGTTTTGTGAAGACAAGAAGAATAGAGGTGTAACTTCATCTTCTAAAGGCTTGAAAGAGAAAAATGGAAAGGAAAAAGTGTATTGTAATGGATCTCCTTCTCCATGTTTGTCTTCTTCTTCTTCTTCTTCTTTATTCTCTTACAAGCCTAGTTCAGATTCATATTCAAAATAAAAAAGGAAAATAAATCTCCTTTATTAAAGCTCGATTTTAATTTGAATTTCCAATATATGATGGTGAAATGAAAATTGAAGAATTAGATAACTGGGTTAACAACTTGAAGTATATTTTAGAATTCAGAATATTGATGATGATTCTGCAAGAATTAAGTTAAATACGCTTATAATTAGGGGAACAACTTTGATTTTGTGGGAAATTAAAACTCAATAATATTTAAAGCATAAAGTAAAAATTATCTCTTCATGGTCTAAGTTTGTTACCTCTCTTAGAAAGAAATTCTAGCCTTTAGGATACATGCAACAAGTTGCAATCGATTGGCAGAATTTGAGGCAGGGTAAAGGGAAGAGTGTACAAGAGTTTACACATGAATTCAGGAAGAAGGAATTAGCACTTGATATTCTATTAAAAACACGGGAATTTTTTTTAAAGTATATTGGAAGTTTTTATTATTATTTGCAACATACATTGATTATATTTAATACAACTAAATTTTATGAAGTATGTGTACAAGCCATTTATATTGAAGCAGGTGGTAGACCGTTTCAGCCAAATTTTTCAAAGAAATTGTTCAAGCATTCAGAGAACAAGGATTCCAAAGAAGAAAAGGGAAAGAAATCAACAACATCTAAGAAAAAAGGAGAAAGGCCTACTTGTAATCATTGTCAGAGGGCTGGACATGATGACTCCAAGTGTTGGAATCTTCATACAAAACTCAATCCAAAGGAGTTACTTAAGAAGAAGGGTGAAATGAAAGCTAATACTGTACTCCAAGAATATTTTTGATTTGACTTTGGTGACGAAAAAAAGAAAACCGCTATGGGTCTGATATGTAATCCTTCATAACCTAGTTATAGTTATCCTTGTTTTGCATCTTCTTCAAAATCTACTGATGTGATTGAAGATAAGAAGAGAACTAAGTTGTTTCAAATGAGGATAATATCCAAGGACACTAAAATTTACACATTATTTGATAGTGGATCACAAGAAAACTTAATATATAAGAAATTAGTAAGGAAATTGGGATTGGAAACTAAAGATAATCCAAAACCTTACCCTTTAGGATGGTTAAAGAAAAACACTCAGATGCATGTCACAAAACAATGTCAATTAAGGTTTGCAATCACAACTAATTTTGTTGATGAAGTTGATTTACATGTGATTCCTTTTGATATATGTGGAGTTGTGTTGGGTAGTCCTTATCTTCATGATCGAGATTCCATATTTTATAGAAATGATCATAAGTATCATATCTTTAAATATGGAATTGAATATGTTGTGAGGGGACACATAATTAAGACAAACTTGGATTTAATGAATGTTAGTAAAATGAAAAGAATCATAATTTCAAGTAAAAATTATTTTCACATGTTTGTTAAGGAACAACCTAAAGATAGGTATGTTTCTTTCCAACGATGTGATTTTCAGTTTAAGGCCAAATTGGTTGAAATAGTGTATTATTATACAAAATTGTTTAAATAACTAAAAAATTTACCTCCAAAACGAGAAATACAACATGAGATTCAACTAGATTTAAGAAGTGGTTATCATCAGATTCATATTGCAGAGAATAATATATGGAAAAATACATTTAAGACTAGACAAGGGCGTTCTGAATGGTTGGTTATTTTGCTTGTTTTATGCAATTCTCCATCGACTTTTATGAGAGTGATGAATGATGTTTTTCGTCCTTTTATTGATAAGTTTGACATAGTCTATCTAGATGATATTCTTATTTTCAGTTAGGGTCTGGAAGAAAACGTAAAGCATGTTAGAAGTTTTTTGGGTGCAGATCAATAACGGAGAAATTTTATTTCTCATTTCACTATGATTGAATCACCACTTGATGCTTTAACAAGTTCCAAAGTTTCTTTCCAGTGTGTAGGAAAACAAAAAAAACATTTGACACTTTAAAGCAAAAAATTGTTTAAGCTCCAATCTTAGTTTTACCAATCCTTCAATATCCATTTGAAATAGAAATTGATACTAGTGTGTATGCAATGGGTGGAATGTTATTGCAGAAAGGAAAGCCTATTTTTTTTCATTCAGAAACATTTTCTAAGGAAGTTGCTAACTATCCATGATATGATAAAGAATTATATGCATTAGTGGAAAATGTTAAAAAATGGAAAAATTATTTAATGGATAAATAAAAAGTGATTCATATAGATCGTTAGCCACTTCAGTACCTTCAATCTCAAATTAATTTGCATCTATCTCCACCTTATAGATGGATAGTTTTTTTTTAGCAGTTCCACTTAGTAATCAAATATAAGAAAGGTATCACAAACAAAGTAGCTGATATGTTATCAAGACCATGTTTGAATACTTCAGTTATTTTTCCAAATAGTTCTTTAGCACATGAAAGTTACATTGAACAATAAGCTGAAGATTTTGATTTCAAAGATGTTTATGAATCACCAACTCATAGTACTCAAGTGGAAGAAGTCAATTATCATGTTAATGACAAATTATTGTAACATCTTGGAAAGTTTTTTATACCATAGGGAGAAAGTGTGAATGTCATCTGGCAAGCACATTTTTCTCATGTATCAGGGAATTTTTGTGTGGGAAAAAAAATGGCACAAGTAAAAATATTTTGCTATTTTCCTTGGATGAATGAAACAATTCATAGGTTCAAAATGCGTCATGATCATAATCAGATGGATCATCACTTCCAAGTTGGTGATAAATTATGGATCTACATCAGCAAAGAAAGGATGCAAGGTGAAATTAAGAGGAAGGTCCACACTTCCAAGCATGGATATTTCAATTATCGTCGAGTGGGACTCAAAGGCATGAATTCAAGCAAGGAAAGGTGGATGGAGATCAAAAGGGTGTGGGAGATGTACCATCATCTCATGTCTGCTTAAAACCAAACTTAAGGTGTTCCAAAAGCTAATATCCTAAAAATTTTGAAAGTTCAAAACTATCATATGTTCTCGAAAATTGTACCAAGTTGAACAGTGTGTCACGCTGAATCCGACAGTATCTTCGGTTTCGCGATTGGCCTCCAGATGAAGGAGAAAACCCCCGTTGATGTGTAAAAATTTTCCCTTTTTGGCCAAGTGGCATTTACACATTATGAAACGTGGCAAGATGGTCAAAGTCAACAGGTTTTCAATTGAACACAGTTAACAGGTCAAAGTTCAATTTGGGTTTTATTTTTCAAAAGGTGAATATACATTTATATTTAGGTTACATGGTGGACACATTTTGGCATTAAGTTTATACCTAGCACAAGGATTGATTTTTTTTTATGGTGTAAGTAATATGATTCAAAGGCTTTGGTGCATATATTAAACTGTGGCGAACTCTAAAATATTAAACCATATATAAATGTCACGAAGTGGTGATGTGGGGTTATGGTAATTCCAAACACCGTCAAGTATGGGTATGTAACAGATAGTGTTAAATGTAACCATCAAAGTAAGAAGCGTTGTTATAAGCCACGATAATTCATGTTTATGCCACGTGTTACCATAGCACTCCATCTCCACGGGTATTAGGTCGTCGTCAGATATTTGTAAACAGCTCAATTTAATACCTTGTTGTTGGTCCAATCCTCATACAACATGTATATAGTATGGTTAAGCCATATTTAAAATTATATGCACTATGTGTAACAATACTATAGTGTTAAAATATATTAAAAAAAACATGGGGCATGGTTATACCTAAAGCGTTATGTGTATTATTTGCATTGCACTGAATTATGTTTGTTCACCTAATACCTCAACCATTTTCCATGTATAGCTCGAGAGGTCTGAGGGTTTGGCCCTAGAACCTGCCCAAGGATTTATAAAAGGTTTTCCACTACACAACTACAGTGGGAGTTGTACAGTGGAGTTCATAATCTTGTTTTGTTTATGCCCTTGAATTCTCTTTTGAGCATAACTTAGATATCTGTGGCCTTTTTAAGAACGAAGAATGTCGTTGGAAAGAAGAGATAGAGGCCTTCATTCTAATAGTAACCAAAAGTGCATGGGTGCACAGTTTAGTTGGTTAAATTCTATGTAAATATACTTTTGGATAATTCCTAATATAATGGACACCCATTTGGAAGCGGACTCAGAGATGTAGTCCAGGAGGGACGAACTCCATCATAAATTTTATGCATTTACTTCTTTTCTTTCTGTTGTTTATTCTTATTTTCAATTCTCAAGTTTATGGTTAAGGCATATTAACATCTCAATTTCCTTCATTCATTCACATTAGAGCAACCTTAGTTAAATATTAGGTGAAATTGGGAAATAGTCAATCCTTTTTTTTCATATCATTTACGTTATAAAAAAACAAATCAATTGTGTTGTTTTAACTAAGGGTTTCTAGGGATATGAAAATTTTATTTTTATAGTAAATATTTATAAGGAAATAGGAAAGAAGTTAAATTTCCATATCACTATTAACGCTTAGGTAATAATTTAAGAACTTTCCATCGTATTTCATTTTATATACAATAATTTATGTTCAAATATTTAAGAGTTGTTGTTTACATTGCTCTTGAAAGGGTGATGGTTTTTCTTCCTCACATGCTAATTGTCATTCCATAAAAAAAATGGGAAGGGAAATAGCTTTGGTGACCTACTACCATTAATCCTTGTAAATCAATAAATTCTTACTTTACATTTATTCTAAAGATGTTATCCCTAAATACAAACTCTTTGTGTGAAGCATGTTGTTGCCTCACCAATTTTTTTATGCTATGGACATCATGTGTATTGTCTGAATAATGTACATGTGAGATTTGATATATGAATCTAGATACACATTCAGTGGCTCGTATGCTAAGGTACTTATAGATGTGTTTTCAATAATTTAAGCTGAATTAATTACAAGTTTGTTATTTAGAACTAATGTGATTAATTTTATTATATGATAGATTGTAAAGGCACAATCTACATAAATGAAATAAAAAACAATATATCTATGAAAAATAGTTCATATTTTATGCCAAAAAATAACATGTAGTACATCATACTAATCAAAACAGATACAATATTTATTTCATGCTTTGTATTGTATAGAAATTTCAATCATTTTTAGCAAGTACATACCTTCTAAGTGAAATTCATATCTTCACAAATAATGATCAACGTGACATGTCGTTGTTTGCAGTGATACTTTTAAAATACAAATAAGTGCACAATAGGAGCTAGTCAATTGTAATTTTGGGTCCCTTTTTTACTATTCCAAATCAAATACACAATATGAAACCGAAATTATTCTTCTATGCTAGTAAACATTATCATAGACATATCTTTGATAAAAAAAAAAAGAGTTGAACACTCTCTCATCTTTGAGGAAAACCAATCTAAAATACATAGCACCTAGTAAACAATCATAATACGAATCTCAAGGATAAATACATACAAAAAATGGTTGAAATCCTAGACATTAAAGTTACCATTCTATAAAAAAATGTCGCATAGATGCTAATATTGATGACTTATTAACCAAGTATAGTCACTTTAGACTCCAACAATTTGCATATATTGTTGGATATTTTTTGTTCAATGCATTTGAAGTTCTTTTTCACTTACGTTACTCGTCCATTGAACTATGAAATGGAATAATAAACCATTTTCTCAACTTTCTACATCACAATGACATAGAGGAAAATGAATCATACCAATATGAACTAGATAATTATATGTTATATCAGCTTCATGGGATTAACGATGTTGACACATGCCTTCATAAAATATGATTATCTTCTTCTAATAATGATTTTTAATCTGAAATTGGCCTATGGGGAGACACATTTTGCATACGATGTCTATCAAAGTGGTTGAACATACAAATTGGAGTTTGGTCACTAACAATGAAAACAAGGTATTTTTCATTCAATCATGATCTACATACAATTCCACCAAAAATTTTGTTTCATGATACAAATCCTTTTAATGCACATTTTGAGCCTCTATTACATAAAATATTTACTAGATGCAACTTTGTCTCCAATTATTCCTTGTCTCCTCTTTGAAAATGTCTTGAAAATAATTGTGAATCCGTTGTTCATGAAATGAAAATTCATGGAGTGCATAAAGCAATAAAAAACTATGTCGAAATGTTGTAATAGCATGTTCAACGCAATTTTTCATTTAATAGCACCTGAATTTGATGAACAATATTTGAGGCTCTATATTTTCCAACATTTCCACAATTCACTGATGGGTAGGAACCACGATGCATTATATTGTCTATTAAATAACTTAACAAATGAAACTATACAAAGACAAACAATGGTTGCAGACTAGAAACAATACCTAATTAATACGGCAATGCCATATGAAAAAGGAAGAGTTAAAGGAACATCATGTTGCTTCCAACGGAAATCAATCATATTCAATGTAAACATACAAATATGGTCATTTCCCACTAAGACCATTGTAAATTAATACTCATAAAAAAAAATTTCAATCGAACATATAACATAATATCATTCCAAAAAAGTACATCGCACATTCATTATGAACCATTATTATCAAATCAATACAATCTGCACCATAAAATAGTAGAAATGCATGAAAACACCAATAATAGAATAAAATTCCACAAATTGAAACAAATGATACATACATATAGAACAAAGAGTATTGGAGACAATAGATATAAAACAAGGAATAAAAATCGTTTCTCATAGAAAGGTACTTCCGTAGAAATTTACAAATAACAAATTGAAGACATACCTAAAACCAAATGTCCACTATGTAAGAAGTTGAAATTTGGAATGAACATCTTAGGCATTGACTTGAATTAGACCAAATGTACATAAACATATCTGGAAAAGAAAATACATTTCCTCTGAAGGTCATCTATTTATTTTGGAAAACAACACTTGATAATGCTAAGTTACTTCATTATGGAACACCTGAGAAAATAAGACATAATATGCCATTGAGAACTGTAGAAACACTTTTAGAACTTGAAGAAAGACTTGTGGCATTAAAAATTTATTTTTCACAAATAATACTTTCGTTTAGTTCAATAATTAGTGTAGCTGTCCACATGGACATTGTCCAAAGAGCATTTCCATAATTCATGAACAATACAATGACAACCACTATTTCATTAAAAATATGATTATAATATAAGAATGCATATCAAACAAGGAAAGTGCATGTCCATACTATCATGAAAGCACCTAAAGAACAATGTTCTCGAAATTTATATAAAGCTAAAAACATTTCCATGAATAGCAATTGGAATCATATGCTCGGATTGAAAAATAAAGATATTACATTTGGGGATGAGGACAATGATAGTAAAAGTGAAACTTATAGAAATTTGAAAAGAGAAATACCAATTGATACCTTGGTACATGGATTCACATGTTCACAACGAATTCATGATTTGCAAGACAAGATCATTGAAATAGCACCAGATGAAGGGAAACGAAAACTTGGAATATTCAAAGACAAATATTCCAAAGAGATGAGTTTCCCAACACTATTCTCTGGAGATCCACGTGACAATGATAGAATACAAAGATTTCGTTACGAATAAATATTGAAGTGGGAAATAATGCATTACAATGGTGAGTTTTCCTATCACATCAATAATTTGTTCTTCAAAACAATGCAAATAATCATTGAAAAAATTGTTGGGTCAATTTATTGGGTAAACTAACACAAGAATTTAATTATAAATTTGGGTTTGTAAACTTGGATCATGTCCAAAATAGATGGATCTCAGATGTAGTCAATTTTTAGAAGACAAAATGTTTAAACTTAAGGAAATGCATATTACAAATTTATTCTAAATTCTAAGATTTAAGGAAATGCATATTACAAATATAAAATATAACTAAGTAATTTATGATTCAATATGTAATAAGTGAGGGAAGAGGCTTCTAACTTAGGATATCTTGTTTGTCCTTCCCCACAGTACTACTTTCATGAAGTGAAACTAAGTAACTGATGGACAATAGCTTATGATGCATAAAAAGTAGGAGAACTCCTAACTGAGGAGGTCCTTTTTGTCCTTCTTTACAATTCTATTCATCATTGTTACCGTTGCATTAAAACTAGAAATTTAGAAAATAACTCAAACAAGGAAAAGAAGATGAATTTTAGTTATTGTTCTTGGATCAGATAGAAGGAGAATTTAACTTAAATTCATGTTTATCCCTTCATATGCAAACTAGAATTAAACCAAGATTCATTAGAAAACGTAAGAAAATAAATCAAACAAGGAAAAGAAGATGAATTTTAGTTATTGTTCTTGTATGAGATAGAAGGAGAATTCAACTTGAACTTTTGTATGTCCCTTCATGTGAAGATTAGAATTCAAACAAGATTCATCATCAAACATAAGAAATATTCATTCATCTAAATAACTGAATAAATATGAAGTTGTTAGGTCCCTACAATTTGTCATATTGGCAAGACCAAATGTACAAGGGTAACATCAAACCAACTTTGGAGTCCAAGGACCTAGCCTTCTTGGACTCAGAGAGCACTTTCTCCATATTTGTGTAAAAGATGTAACTTGATTGATTTTAGGGTTTTTATTTGAGGCTAGTTATAATGATAGGGTTTGTTTGTTTGTTTTGTTTGGTTGGGTTGCTTGTCAAGAAGAGAAAATAGAGTGAGAGAGATTCATACCATTGGCCTATGGAGTCTACAAAAGGTCTTGAAAAGTACAACAATAGGTCAAGGGTGTTTTAGAGGGCAAGTTAACAAGGCCAAATGGATCTAAGAAGCTTACACTACAAGGAGAAGACCCTCTAGCGGAGGTTATAAAGGAGGTTTTTAGTGTTATAAAATTTGCCAAAATTGTCAAAAAAACATTTGCTACAACATTCGTTTATGGTTACGGAGGTTTTAGCGGAGCTTTGAACGGAAATTCAACACAACTAAAAAAATTGGGCGACTGGAGGTTATTACGGATGTTTTTTTTATCGGTGCACTACTCTGACTTGAACGCACTGGTGCGTACATATAGAAGGTGCCCCGAGGGAGCCGAAGACAAACGCACTGGGCCATTAAGGTATAAAACCGCACCGAGTGTAGTGTTGGTAATACAATGCACAGGGCGGTTCTAATTGGTCTTGGGATTTGTGCAGTGCCCATATGTCGTATTAATGCACCGGTACATAGATGTATAGAAACTCCCCGGTGTGTAGTATCACAGAAAGGCACCGAGATTTATAATTGGTATCGGTATTCGTGCAGTGCCCATAGGTCATACAAATGCATTGGTGCTTATAGACACTTAAACGCTCCAATGCATAGTATCACACAAATGCACTGAGATTTATAATTGGTATCGGTATTCATGCAGTGCCTATAGGTCGTGCAAATGCACCAGTACCTATAGACACAAAAACACCCGAGTGCATAGTATCACAAAAACGCACTGAGATTTATAATTGGTACCAGTATTCGTGCGGTGCCCATAGGTCGTAAAATGGCACCAGTGCGTATAGAGACATAAACGCACCGGCGTGCCATACCGCACAAACATCTCGATATTTTTAATTGGTTTTGGTATTTTTGTGGTGCCCATAGGTTGTAAAAACGCACCGGTGCGGTTAAGAATACAAATTCACCGGTGTACAGTAACTGACAGACATCGATTTTCATTTTTTATTTTTTAGAAACATTGACCTGTGACAATGAAATTATTGTGATTGTTTTAAATTCATTATTCATCAAAAGTCAATACATCTTATAAAAATATTCATATTAATTAAATTTTTATTAATGCATTTGAATGTGATGTTTGGATTAATTTGTTATATCATATCATAATTATTATGGTTTTTAAAATTCATTATTCATCAAAAGTTGACACATATATATCTTATAATAATATTCATACGAATTAAATTTTTAATAGTGCATTTGAGAATGACAATGGAGTACGCAATAGAATAAATTAAAACATATTATATATATATATATATATATATGAATAAGACATTCTTTGTCATACAAAATGGGACAGTTATTGGTATCCCTTTATCTTTCAATTGGGACACTATGTCCATTACATTAAAGAAAATGTTTGATTTCACAGACATATTTCAGGAAATATAATGCCTTGCTTTGATATCCAAACATAGTGATCATCATTCTTCACTGGAACTGTTGTCACTGCTAGAGCTACTTCCATGACTTGGGTTATTTTGAGGAATGTTTTGTTCACAGTGTTGATTGTTTTATTCTTCTTCACCTTCCATTTACAAACATAAAAATAAATTGTAATGAGTGTATATACATTTTTGAGAATAATGAAAATTGGAATATTAAATAATATACATCAATGTAAATCGAAAAGAAATGACGTACCAATGCAACAATTGACTCATAAACTATACACATTCTTTCAAAACCATGTAACATGCCATCTTTCAAGATTTCATCTGTTGGCGCAATTCCATACTTTGTTTCCTGCAAGTTTTATACCCCTTAAAAAATCATATATTTAATATAAAAGATTTATTTTTTCTATTAATTATAAACGGAGCTAAGTAAAACAAGATCGATAGATGCTTAAAAATTCCACACTTAAGTTCCGATATGCCAACATATACTCACAACCCATATTTAACCCAATTTCAATCAATTCCTGTCATGGTTCTGTAGAAATTTGCTGAATAATGAAGATTTGTTCAACGAGATTATCTTGGTCACACACTAATTAGAATTCATGCATAACACATAACCTCTTCTACAATTGATCATCAATATGCAGAAATAGAAAGCAGTCCCATGCGCTCATTAAAACATAATCAAGCACACATCTCAACACAGTATGTAATGGGGAAAGCTTATAGCTGAAAACCCCCAGCTATTTTGTATATTATAATGGAAGAGAACATGTAACAATACATAGCACAATACTCCTCACAAGTACTCAGTACTATCTCCAAAAGTTACACACAAACTAGCTCAGTTTTGAACAAGTCACGGGTTCAAAACTCCTCCAATGTTTGCCTTCCTCTACTGCGCAATCCAAAAGGATTATGGATGAGATCCAAGTTTGAATCCCACTAGCTCCAACTGCGCAATCCTCATTGGCAATCTCCTCCAATGCTTGTGCAAATCTCATGCACAACTAATAGCAAACCGGCTCTTTCACCTATCTCTTCCACTAGTCTTCACTGAACTGTCCATGCACTGGTGTTAACTGATGTGTTATTTAGTTGAATAATGAGTTAATAATTAGTGAATTAATTAATAATTAATTCACACCACTAATCTCTAGTGTATTAGCCAGTTAAACTAAATATAACTAGTTCAACTAAGTTAAACCGAACACAACTCCATCAACTCCTCAATCAACTCCACTAAAACTCTGCCACATGAGTCTAACTGAAGTCAACCATGCAATATCTCAACCAAACCCCTAGGAATAGCGTAATTCCTTTGTCAGCTGCATGGGCCACATCCGTAGCTCAAACTGAAGTGCGCCAAGAGGATAAGATAATGTTTATAGTCCAAATATTATTAAGAGCTAATAATATTTAACTGTTCTATTTTTAGCTCGACAGTCTAAAAATAGAAACTGCCCAATGTCTAAAAATAGAGGTCCATCTATTTTTACCAACTCGACCAATCATCCATAAATAGCATCCTGCAACTCATAGACCATGATCCATATGTCTAAAAATAGACATAGTCTAAAAAATAGACTTTGCGCCAAAAATAGCCTGCGGGCCCACTTAGTGAAGGCGACTTCATTTCACTAAGCTCCATCATCTTGTTGCATTTTCAACACTCCCTCTCAACAAGATATGGATTATCTGCAACCCCTATCCTGCCTCTGTGGAATTCTAATTTTCTCCTAGTGAGCACCTTCATCAAGATGTCAGCATCCTGATCCTTCGTGGGAATATATGAAGGTAACATGATTCTCCGCTGCACACAATCTCTGATATGATGGTACCTGATGTTGATGTGTTTGGATCTATCATGAAATACTGTATTAATCAAGAGTTTAATGCAACTCTGGTTATCACAATAAATCACAGTAGGCTCCAAATGCGACCCGAACAAACCGACCAGAATCTTCCTCATCCAAATAGCCTCGCATGCAGCCAAGATTGCTGCCATGTACTTGGCCTCCACGGAACTGAGTGCCACAGATCTTTGCTTCCTGCTGTACCAGGAAACTGCTGTCGACCCGATACTAAATATCCCTCCAGATGTGCTCTTTCTGTCCGTTGGGCTCCCTGCCCAATCTGCATCCGTGAAGCCACATAGCTTCACCTCATCCTCCTATATGTACCACAGTCCATATCCCGATGTGCCTCTAAGATAACACAATACATGCTTGCCTGCCTTCCAGAAGAGCTTGGTAGGCTTAACCATAGCTTGTGAAAGTTGGTTAATAGCATAGCATATATCAGGTCGTGTATTGACCAGATACATAAGCGACCCCACCAACTGTCGATAAACAGTGGCATCCACTACCTCCGCTGAAGTAGCATCCTCTTTCCTCCAACCTCCAGGAAGAGGAGTATCAACATGCTTGCAATCATGCATGTTGAACTTCTCCAATATCTCCCGGGCATACTTACCCTGAGAAACAAACAATCCACCACTGCGCTGCCAGATTTCCAATCCCAGGAGATAATGAAGGAGGCCCAAGTCCTTCATCTCAAACTCTCTAGCAAGATCCTCCTTGCATGAAAGTATCAACAGCTCATCACCCATCAAAATCAGATCATCTACATACAGTACAATGGTCAGCAACTTCCCCTCCACCACAATTTGGTACAGGTTAGGATCCACCTCACTCTTGGAGAATCCAAGCTCGGTGAAGTAACTGTCTATCCGTGTGTACCAAGCACGAGGTGCTTGCTTCAACTCGTACAGTGCTCTCTTGAGTTTGCACACATGCGAATCACTGCTGAAGATCTCGAAACCTTTGGGCTGCTCTATGTACACCTCCTCCTCAATGACTCTGTTGAGGAACGCAGTCTTCACATCCATCTGATGGATGTGCCACCCCATCTGCGCTGAGAGAGCTAGGATCGTCTGTATGGAAGAGTACCTTGCGACAGGTGCAAAGGTCTCCTCATAATCGATCCCCTCGATCTGTGAGAAGCCACGGGAAACAAATCTTGCCTTGTACTTCTCCACACTCCCGTCAGCCGCCTGCTTCACTTTGTAGATCCATCGCAAACCCACCACTGATTTTCCCTCCGGTCGCGGGACAATCTCCCATGCACTGTTTCTGACAATAGAATCATACTCTTCCACCATGGAATTTACCCATGCGAGATCCTCCACATCTTCCTCAAAAGAGGATGGCTCTGTCACGACACATTTGCTCATAAGAGCCATGTATCCAGTGTACTGGTCTGGTGACTGTCTCTGTCTGCGCTGTGCTGTAGGTGGTCCTACAACCTTCTCTGCATCTCAAGCCAGTCGCTCAGCTTCTGTAGTGCGCTTGCGCCCTCTGATGGTTGGCGCTGCATGAGTGGTCTCTTCCTCTCCATGAACTTCCTCTTATGGCTAATCCACATCCAGAAGCTCATCCTTAGGATCTAATAGCTCCTCATCTGCATGCAAGTGTGGCTCCCTCTCAAGCGAACACTGCATGGATTTCTCCTCCTAAAATTTGATATCCCGTCGCACAACAGTCTTGCGACTGTCTGGAAAATACACACGATAGTTGTGGGGCGTATCAGTGTACCCCACAAATATCCCAACCTCTGCGGTCGGCTCCAGCTTCTTCCTGGCATCCTTCGTCACATGCATGTAGACAAGTGAACCAAAAATCCTCAAATGGGAAATATCAGGCCTCTTGCCAGAAAACGCCTCCTCTGGTGTACTCATGCCAAGTATCTTGTGAGGACAACGGTTCTGCACATATACTGCAGTATTGCATGCCTTCGCCCACAAGTGAAGGGGTAGGCCCTGATCATGCAACATCACCCGTGCAGCACCCACGATCGTTCTGTTCTTCCGCTCAGCCACCCCGTTCTGATGTGGGTTATGGGGTGCAATGAGCTCTCTCCGAATCCCTTCTGCACTGCAAAAGTCCTTGAATTCAGCAGAGATGAATTCACCACCATTGTCGCTCCTAAGAGCCTTCACATGCTTCCCCGATTCCTTCTCAACCAGCGCCTTGAACTCACAGAACTTTGAGTATGTCTCGCTCTTCTTTTGCATGAATAAGATCCAACACTTCCGAGAGAAATCATCAACAAAGATCACATAGTACTTGTGATTTGCTGTCGAAGCTAGTGAGAAAGGTCCACACACATATGTGTGAAATCTCTCAAGGATCATCGTGGCGCAACTATCCTTCTCGTGAAAGGTGGATTTCACAAATTTTCCCAAGGTACACCCCTTGCACTGATCTGACTGCGCAAGAGTGCCCTTAGGAAGCCCAGTAGAAATCTGCTACAGTATCTTCAAAGCTCCATGGTGAAGGTGGCCCAATCTCTAGTGCCATAGCTTGCCATCATCCCGGCTCACCACTTCTCCTGCCTTGCATGCAATTGCTGCGTAGCCATCTACTTGCAACTGATAAATGTTCTTAACTCGAACCCCTATCTTCCGGGTCTCTCCAGTTGTCTTACTGCGCAGGAAAACCTTTCCCTCGCTGAAGACCACATCATACCCCTTGTCTTCCAACATCACCACAGAGATCAGATTCTTCATCAATCCTAGAACATGCAATACTTCCTTCAATACGAAGGGTTTACCAGACTCCCTCTCAAAGGAAATGGTACCGATACTGGTCGCACTGTATCTACCATCATCGCCCATCTCGATGTGCACTCCAAGATCTTTCTCCTCCAGATCTGAAAACAAATCCCGATCTTCAGTCATGTGAAATGACGCACCACTGTCCAAGAACCATACTGATCCCATCACACTTGAGACCAAGCATGCAATCAGTGAAAAATCCAGCTCGAACTGGGAGGCCAATGCCTCTCCCACTGCAGATCCAGTAGCATGCTTATTTTTCTTCTTCTGCAGACAATTTGTGGCATAATTTCCATGTTGGTGACAGTGAAAGAAATTCACCTTGGACATGTCTTGCTTCTTGAATTTCGCACCAGACTGAGAAGATTTCTTGCTCTTCCCCTTCTTTGCTTTGGCAGCCAAAGAGAAATTTTCTTCATCAGATGCCTTTGATGAAGATCCGTCCCTGGTAGTCCGTCTTATCTCCTCTTGCATGAGATCCGACCAAAGTCACTCCCATCCCGACAAATTCTCCCGACCATTGACAGAGTCCTGATAGGAATGCCAACTCTTCAGAAGACCAAGGAGAGCCAGGTCCACCAAATCCTCATCATTGACAGTCACCCCCACACTTCCCAGCTCATCTCTGCATTGAGTGAACTTTGTGAGGTACTTGGCGATACTGTCGCCTTTCTCCATATTAATGTTTCTGAGTTTATCCTTGAGCGCCAACTTCCTCTGGTCGCTCTTGCTCTGGAATAGATCTGTCAACACTTTCCACATCAAATATGGAGAATATTTTCCATGCAGGCTGGATACAATGTGATCCTTCACGCCCTCCAACAGAATCCTTTGACATTATCAATTCTCAAGCTCCGATACCATGTAAAAATTTGCTGAATAATGAAGATTTATTCACCGAGATTATCCTGGTCACACACTAATTCGAATTCGTGCATAACACATAACCTCTTCTACAATTGATCATCAATATGCGAAAATAGAAAGCAGTCGCATGCGCTCATTAAAACATAATCAAGCACACATTTCAACACAGTATGTAATGGGGAAAGCTTATAGCTAAAAACCCCCAGCTATTTTGTATATTATAATGGAAGAGAACATGTAACAATACACAGCACAATACTCCTCACAAGTACTCAGTACTATCTCCAAAAGTTACACACAAACTAGCTCAGTTTTGAACAAGTCATGGGTTCAAAACTCCAACAAGCTTGCTCCGCCATCACAACTAAAGGATTATGGATGAGGATCCAAGTTCGAATCCCACTAGCTCCTTCTCCAGGCAACTTTCATTGGCAATCTCCTCCAATGCTTGTGCAAATCTCATGCACAACTAATGTCACAACTAATAGCAACCGACTTTTTCATTTATCTCTTCCACTCGGTTTCACTCAATCAAGTTACAACTGGTAAGTTCACTGATGTTCTTTAGTTGAATAATGAGTTAATACCAGTAATTAATTCAATACTCAATTCACACCACTCATCTTATAGTGTATTAGCTGCTTAAACTAAATACAACTAGTTCAACAAGAACCTAACACAACTCCATCAACTCCTCAATCAACTCCACCAAAACTCTGCCACATGAGTCTAACTGAAGTCAACCATGCAATAGCTCAACCAAACCCCTAGGAATAGCGTAATTCCTTTGTCAGCTGCATGGGCCACATCCGTAGCTCAAACTGAAGTGCACCAAGAGGATAAGATAATGTTTATAGTCCAAATATTATTAAGAGCTAATAATATTTGACTGTTCTATTTCTAGCTCGACAGTCTAAAAATAGAAACTACCCAATGTCTAAAAATAGAGGTCCATCTATTTTTACCAACTCGACCAATCATCCATAAATATCATCCTGCAACTCATAGACATGATCCATATGTCTAAAAATAGACTTTGCACCAAAAATAGCCTGCGGGCCCACTTAGTGAAGGCGACTTCATTTCACTAAGCTCCATCATCTTGTTGCATTTTCAACATGTTCTTCTTTGTATGTTAGCACCTGTTTGAAGACATTCAATGATGATTTTTGTAAAACAGCTTAAAAATACAAAAATGAAATCTAGTTAAGTTGTTATAAGGAAGTAACAATTACTCACAAAATTGGATATCAATCCTTTTCTTCCTTGTCGTCCTGTTTTATGTGTTGAATAGGTTACATATTCTTTTCTTTTCTACAAGAAAATACTTGAAAATTAATATTTAATGCTAAATTGTTTATTTATTATAGCTAATGATCGAAAAATTCAACGATTAAATATTACATTTGAAGCATGTTGTTGTTGAGATGGCTCCTCCTGCGATGCAATTTTGTTCATTTCTTTGACCATCTCCTTGTACACCTTTTTCCCACTGGCATATTTTTGATATCATCTCGTTCATTTTCTGAGATTTTCATAATCTTCCTGAAAATGTAACATGACAATAAACTATTTAATTTTTATATTGATATATGAAAAGTGCGTATAAAAAAAGTGATATTTATAAATAAATCTAGATAAATATTTAAAAGAACATTACTTTTTCATTCCTTTTTTTTTTTTGTACGTTTTTGCTATTAAAAGTCTGACATGTTTCATTGACCATTTCTCTAGAAACTCTTCCTGTAGTTTAGATAAAATTTGGTTCTTGGAATCATTGGATTTTTGTATTGTAAGTGGAAATAACGTCTATACATTCATTCCAATAGATCCCTCAAACTTTTGTAAAAGTTTTTCCCCCTTTCGTTAACCTCCAGCACCACTCCAGATGAGCTAAGGAGAAATTCATTTTCATTTGCATGTTCTATTTTTTTTCTTTTCTTAGAACAACATTCCTTTTTAGAGTTGTTGGTCCGTGTAGAACATTAAACGTATGTGAATTAATAGACTGTTTGACACATGTTATCTAATAATTTTAATTACATTATTAATGAAAAATAAAAAAAGAAACTCATATTGGATCGATAGTATTTTTTCATTCACCCAATTCATCCTTTTGCAATTTTTCCATCAAGCTTTCACACTCTTCTAGTCCTAGATCAGAAATAACCTTATCGAGCTTCATCATTTTGTTGCTCTACATGATACACAATAAATAATACATATTATTTAAACTTACATATAGTTCAAAAATAATATTTTTTTGTAAAGAATCTACAAAGAACTTGCCTTTTTTTCTTTCTTGATGTGTTATTAGTATTTTTGTTACTTGATCTCTTGTCAGTAATTTATTTATCAGTCTAAAACCTATACCATATCATTCATTAATATATTTATAAATAAATTATCAACTTTTCAAGTAAAAAAAAATCTCAAGAAATCGGTGCGCCATTCATGGTGTACGCATCGACGCTAGTGCGTTACATGTCAATCCCCACATCGATTAACCATGATAAAATAATAAAACCGTCCAGTGTTAGTTTTTGTAGCATAAACTGGTGCCATATTTTACATATGGTACACTGATTAACCATGATAAAATAATAAAAATAGTCCAGTGTTAGTTTTTGTAGCATAAACTGGTGCCATATTTTATATATGGAGCACCGATAAAAAAAAAAAAAAAAATTAATTTTTTATCCCATTAATTATGTGGTGCGCTTGTACAATACAAAGCATCAGTGCGCTATGTTACGCCGGGCACACTGATGAAATTTTTTTTTGCCTTTTTAAAATTCACACAAGGGTCGACATGGATTAGGATCCGACTATGCAAATCGTCCCGTCGGTTCGATGTCTTAGGTATATATTTAGCAATACAAACACTATATATCTAAATTAAAAAGCCTTAATTCTTAAATCACAGAAAGAGGGAGAAGAAAGGGCAGAAACAAAAATAATGTAAGGTTTGTATTTTTTGAAAGTTTTTTTTTTTTTTAATCGAAACAGAATGTTCGCGGTGCACCATAATGAAATAGTTCACCGGCTGCATATTTTACAAATGGCACACTCAGAAAAAATATATATATATTTTTAATTTTTTATTACAGTATTTGTGTGATCTGCTGGGATAATAGAGCGCATCAGTGTGCTCAAGTAGACAAAGCGCACCGAAAAAAGAAAAAAAAATCTTTTTTTTTTTAATTTACGCAAGGGTCGACATGGATTGGGATCTGACTATGCAAGTCGTCCTGTGGTTTGGATGTCTTAGGCTTATATTTAGCAATACAAACCCTATAAATATAAATTAAAAATCCCTAATTCTAAAATCACATAAAGAGGGAGAAGAAAGGGCATAAACAAAAAGAATGTAGGGTTTGTTTCTAAAATGGTTTTTTTTCTTTTTGAAACAACACGTTCGTGGTGCACCATAATGAAATAGGGTACCGGTGCCATATGTTACATATGGCACACTGATAAAAACATTTTTTGTTTTTTTGTTTTTTATCACTGTACTTTTGCAGTGCACTATGTTACGCAGGGCACATCGAGGAAAATAAATATGTTTTTTCTTTTTAATTCACGCAAGGGCTGACATGGATTGGGATCTGAATATGCAAGTCGTCATGTGGGTTAGATGTCTTATGATTATAAAAAACCTTTAAATCTAAATTGAAAAGCCCTAATTATGAAATTACGGAAAGAGGGAGAGGAAAGGGAAGAAACAAAAAGAATTTAGGGTTTTTGTTTCTAAAAATGGATATTTTTTTATTTTGTTTATGAAAACTGTAGAAAAAGTAAAAAAAAAAACAATAAACTTTGATTTTGTTCTTTTATTGCATAAAAAAAACTGCAGAAAAAGTAAAAATAAAAATAATAAACTTTGATTTTTTCTTTACTGCATAAAAAAACTGCAGAAAAAAAGTAAAAAAATACAATAAACTTTACTCACATCGTTTGAAATTATATGGTATAAGTTTTGAATCACCAGAGGTTTCGAATTCTGATTATTTGAATACTTCTGTTCGAATGTATTTCCCTGCTCCACAGTGCTCTCGTGCTCTGTTTTCTCCAGGTATGTATCCTGGAAATCTCTGGCTGATTTTTTTTGCAAAAATAGTGAAATAATGAAAAATGTTTAGTATTTAAAGAAATGTTTTATAAAATTAGATTTTCGAAAATATTTTTCCGTCCATTTTTCAATTTACCGCTTTTTTTTCACTTAAAGAAAAAAGGGTTGCATTTTTTTATTTGCGGTTATTCGTCACTGGTGCATCCCTTAATCATACCGCACTAGTGTGTCAGGTTATAAAATGACACTGGTGCGCATTACCAAAAACACACTGGTACGGTTATCTGTACATTATGCACTAAAATTAAATTTATGTTTGTGCACCAAAATTTATTTTTGTTTTGCTCAAATGCAGTGAGAAAATATTATATATTATATGGAATGGACAATTCTTCAAAATCCAGCTTGTTCCATAATATTTCTCAAAGTCCATCATGGAGTTATTCCTATCCATCTGGAGACATAATATTTACTTCAGATTTGTTTTATATTTTCACTATCTAATTGAATTTATGTTTTTCATCCATGCAGTTAATCATGCACAACTTAATTAAATTTATAATGTATACAAATTTGTAGGTTCATGCAGATTCAACATCGAGTTCAGATGCACAAAATATTCAAACTGCTCCCAAACGTCAGAAGTTCTTATCAGGAGCTGCATACCGCAAGGCGCATTTGGTAGATGAAAATGGACATCCGCTTCACCCTGCCAATTGTAGAAATATTGCATCTTCTAGCCACAATCCTGGGACAATGATGGTAATTATAATTATAATTGTTTGGTATATATATTTATTAATATGTAATTATTTCAACGTCAAACTAATTTATAATCATGCAATATTGTCAATGTGGTTACTAATTGATATCATATATTTTGTACTAATCATGTTAAAATATATATATTTTTTAATTATTAGGATTCTAGTGATGATGAACGACCTACCTACCATCTTCCGTTGCACCCCACGATAATTTAAAATCGAGAGAAGATTGGATTAAGAGAAAAAATTTGAGAGGAACGATACTAAGAATGGTTGAATCAACCACTGTTTCAATTCCCGCTACGTCCAGATTCACTAATTAGGAATGACTACAACAATAGTAGTTCTTCAAAAGCTGTAAATGGAGGCAACCAAATAGAGGTTAGTATGGATGATTACTTAAGGGATACGACTGCCATGGAGACAATTTCGTTAGATGCATTCCAAAACGATAATCAGCTAGGGGATGATGCTCATATCGCTGACACCTTTTCGAAAGCCTTAAATTTTCTTCCACCACCCCTCTCTTTGGACCTGGCAGTCAGTCAAAGTCTACCCAGTTGGGGACAATGATGTTATTGTACAACTTAAAAGCAAATTTCGGCTTGTCGAATGCATGTTTCTCGGAACTTTTGAGGTAAGTTACCATAAAGCACTCCCTTATATAAATTTGAAATATAACCAGTACACTACAATGAACATTACAAATGGTAAATTTTATGAACATTAATAAATATATCGACATTAATGCACATGTATTAATATATTTTTCCATGATCACAACTACAGGTTATTCAAAGATAAGGTTCTTCCAAGTGATAATGTCTTGCCCAGTAGCTTCGAAGAGGCAAATAAATTGTTGAAAATGTTGGGTGTTGAGTACATATCATATCATGAATGTCCAAATGATTGTATTCTATATACAGGAGAATATGAAGACAAAGAGATGTGTCTGAAATGTGGGCATGATAGGTATGATAAATCAAAAAATAAGGGTAAATCACATACTGGTACTCATTTTAAGATATTGAGGCACATGCCTATAATCCCAAGGATTCAAATGCTCTTTTGTTGCAAATAATTAGCTATGTTGCAGGGATGGCATGCCTCACATAGAAGTGAGTTGGGAGTTATGCGAATCCCAAATGATTCAATAGCCATGAAGCATATACAGGATACATGGCCCGAAAAATTCAAGGATGAAGTACGAATTTTATGACTTAGCATAGCCATGGATGGCGTCAACCCATATTCCCTCTAGAACACCAAATAATATGTTTGGACTGTAGTAGTGATCAATAAAAATATCCCCCCATGGCTCTCCGTGAAGAATGAACATCTTATGTTGGCTCTCATAGTCCCTGGTAGAAGAAAAGTGAAGAATATCAATGTCTACTTACAACCACTAGTAGATGAATTGAAGGAATGATGGGATGGGATAAATGTATAAGATGTATCAAGACCCATCGTAGCACAGAGGATTTTTATGTTGTATGGCATATGTGCTTACACGACACATGATTATCCAGGCTTAGGAGTTTGCGTTGGTAAATTACGTATTTAATTTATTGATTTGTTTATATACGTAACAATACTCTTTCACATATTAGTTATTTAATTCGTTGTAATATTTTTTATGATATTCATGATATTCTTTAACATGCCATGCATATTAATTAATGTATACAAATATAATCTCGCAGGTCTTGTAACAAAAGGGTATTTTGGATGTAAATGTTGTGGACCTTCTTTGAAAGCTAGATGGTCCAAGGACCTATGAAATCAAGTGTATGATTAATCTAGGGTATTCCTACTAGAAGAACACCCTTACAAAAGAGTAGCATCCGCTTTCAATGGTAAATGAGAGAGAACACAAATGCCTCCAATAATGACACCAACTGAATGGCTTAGAGCATATGAGAGAGAGAAGGGGAAGGGGTTCATAGAAATGTTCGATTCAAATGGGGAGGCTATGTTCGATGATCTAGATTTCTTTTACACCTATGTTGAGAAATTTCCCATTGGGATGAAAAGTAAATATATCTTTTATGACCTCCCATATTGGGAGCATCTTAAGATTTCCCACTTATTAGATCCCATGTATATATTTAAAAATGTTTCATCTTCTTTATGGAGGCACATATCATCGAAACAAAGTGACACATTGGTTGTTAGGAAAGATCTTATTACTTCAAAAACTAAAAATAAACATTGGCGAAGACGATTAGAAAGTACGGGATCAGAGGCAGGCGATGGTCCCTCTAATTCATGGTTTTTCAAAGAAGGTGATGTCCCATGGATTTTAAAAAAAGATGATATATCTTTGGCAAAGGAGGTTATAATGGATGTGAGGGTGCCAACTTCATACGGGTCTTCACTATGGTGTTGCTTCACCGTGGATGAACATTTTTCGAGGTTGAAATTGCATGACCATTTGAATCTTCTAAGAGTACGTATAATTTCAAAAGCATGATTTTATTATTTTTTATATTAATAAATTTAACTAATTTTGTATATTATTGCACATGTTTATAACTTTACAGTCTCATTATCCTTTGTTCGTGCATGGGTGTGTGAAACATGAAGTCCTTCAAGACCTAGGACGTGCCATATCTAAATTGTCTACAATTGTATGTTGGATTACGTCAAAGGAGATTCATGTGGCTAGCATTCCACGATGGGGTAAAGAGATAGTTGAGATTGTTTATATGTTTGAGAAGGAACTGCCGACGAGTTTCATGGACTTACAGGTTGATCTTCTAATCCACAGAGTAGATGAGGTTGAATTCGTTGGGGTGGTTTCTTGTCATTGGATGTTCTTCTTAGAGAGGTACATGAAGAAATCGAAAGGTTTTGTTCGACAAAGGGAAAAACCTGAGGGGTCTATGGCAGAGGGGTACACATCGTATGAGTCTTTCTATTATTCCAAAGAGTACATCAAGCAGATCGACAACAAAACAAGTGTGGTGATTTGGGACGATGAAAGGGATGAAGACAAAAGAGAAGGGGAGTTTCTCCAAACGAGTGGAAAAAAGTGCTTGATAAAGAGTAAGCGACTTATAATTTTTCAAATTTACAAGAAGTAATTAATATTCATGTTGAACTTCGATATAATGTATATTTTGATCTCCAATTACTATATAATGTCGGTTTGATTTCATCAACGAATGCAGAAATTGAAGCAATCAATAAATTCGTTCTTTACAGTTCTGAAGCGACACAACCATGGGTCGCATTGTATGAACAAAAGAGGATGAAATGGGATAGTGACAGGAAAGAATTAAAATGGTTGAATGGTAGAAGTGTGCCTTATCCCGATCATTTAAAAGAAAATATACCAAAAATATGCCCCAATAGTTGGGTTGCTGACCATGTCAGAGAGAAATACGGTGCTACCGGTCGTTACCTGTGTGCTGAAGACGATGCGCTAAACGTAGGGATTGGGTGCAACAACTCGGTAATAATATTTTTAATTTATATGTAAATTTGAAACTTATATTAAGACATCTACATTTCATATTTTAGCTGTTGGGTTATTATAATACACATAACACTATGATTTTTTTAACTTTTTTTATAATAGGTGCATTTGTTCCCATCTATGTCGGCATGTGGACACCATTTTCAGACAGAAAATGATGATGCTGGAAACATCACACAAGACTTTGGAGTGGAAGTCGAGTTCGATCAATCTAGTCAATATAACCACCGTGATCAAAACCTAGTATGAGGGATGTTAGGTTATGTTGGAAATATACAAGAGATCATTGAAGTGGATTTCTCTTCTTTCCAACATGTTATTTTTAGGTGCAAGTGATGGGACACCTTTGATTGGAATAATGTAAAGGAAGATCGCGATAGTAGGCTGATATGTATCATCTCTAAAAAGATGTGGGATGAAGCTAAGGAGCCCTATGTTTTTCCTAAACACTGCAACCATGTGTTTTTTCACCCAGATGTGTTGGATAGGGATTGGTGGTTCATATTGACACATGACCCTAGATAAAAACATATTTTTGAGAACAATAGTGTTATCATGCCATGCGAGCTGGAAGATAATGAGGGTGATCATGAGAACCGAGAGTGATATGGTACATGTGTTATTTCATTAATATTTATACTTTTTAAGATGGGTTTTTCAAAACATTATAATATGTATTTTGAATTAATTGGTAATTTGCATTGTGTTAATGTTAAAATCAATAATTCACTTGATAATTATTTGCAATTATGTTGATCTAAAAAACAATGGTGTACTCTATAAATTAGTTCTTTTTTTGTATCTAAGATCATAATTAAATAATCATAATTCTAAAATGCATGAATTTATTTTCATTATTTTCTAAACTTTATTATGTTATAATAAATCATATTATTCTAGATTTATTATTTTACAATTATTTAAAATTTACAAATTTACAAATTTACAAATTTTAATAAATTCATTTCACATCAATACAATTAAAATTTTACAAATATTTTACATACAATTACAATTAAAATTAGAATTAGAATTAGAATTAGAATCACAATTTTACAATTTCACATAGAATTACAATTAAAATTTTAGAATTTTACATACAATTACAAGTTTACAATTGCAATCAACTAATACAATTAAATTTTTACAAATATTTTACATACAATTAGAATTACAATTACAATTTGGTAATTTCACGTGCAATTACAATTACAACTACAATTTTAGAATTTACATATATACAATCACAATTTTACAAATTAAAAAATTATAATTATCATTACAATTTTACAAATTTACATATATGCCATTACAATTACAATTTTAGAATTTTACATACAATTAGAATTACAAATATTACAATTTTACAATATAATGATCATTTAGTATTAAATTAACTAATAAACATCACGTTCATGATAACCATCGTACAAACATCATATTTGACTAAAAAATACATTCAAAATCACTAACATCATCGTGATCATGATCATCTAACAAAACACAATTAACATTATATATTAACATATTCATCACAATACAAACACCAAATATACATCTCATGTCAAATAACTCATGCTATCATCACATACACATTAAATGCACATATCTAACATGACCTAACAATATACACATCATGATGATCACCAACATGTAAATTAAGTATATATATATATATATATATATATATATATATATATATATATATATATATATATATATATATATATATATATATATATATATATATATGTATATATATATATATGTATATATATATATATATATATATGTATATATATATATATATATATATATATATATATATATATGTATATATAATGTTAAAAATATACAAATCTAATATAAATGTCATGGATCAGCTGGTGGTAGTACAACATCAATATCAGTACTAGTGGAGGCTTTCTTAGTCAATGGTGTAGCCTCAACGGTTGATGGTCTAACCTACTCATGATCATGAGTACTGATGGATGTTGCAGGCTGTTGACTGGACGTGGCCGATGGTCCAGCCTCATCTTTGGAACCTTTGGTAATGAGGGAAAATCCACACCTCTCCTCGATAGCCTTGTAATGAAGTATGTATCCTCCTTAGTGGGCATGTACCACTAGTTGATACCAACCTGGAAAGCCTGTTGCTGGGAATTCCACCTTCGGATAAGATGTCTCAAAAACAAATTATGGCCATTTAGGCAAGTAGCCTCCTCATAGAACTTCAGGGGGCCTACCTACCTTAGGAGCCCCTACGTAGCTGCTGTAATAGGGCGAGGGTATGCATCTCTCTTCCTCTCTCATGCCTCCCACAGGCGAACCATGTTATACTACTCCGCCTATTGTTGTTGTTGTTCCCCTCTTCTCTCATTTCACGTCTTTGAATTACTGACATATTAAACAAATTTTTTTTATTAAATAAGACATGTATTTAGAAATATAAATATATAATTTTTTTTTAAAACAAAATAAAAAACCGGTCGGTGCATCGAAAACATAGTCACGTACCGGTACCAGTGCGTCTCTCTATGGAGTGCACCGGCCTCGGTGCACCTAAAAATATTAAGCGGCCTGATGATGGTGCTCCAAAATAACTTATAGCACACTGTTGACTATGTACGGTGTTAGTAGGGCGGTGCGCTGACAAAACTCTATGCCCCGGGGCATACAGTTAAGTCAGCAGACCGACCTCTTGCCATTGTGACATAGTGAATGATGCGGCCTTTTATAAGGCCGCATCATTGACTCAGGTGAAATATGGAAAGTCATGCGCTGACAAAAATAGCAGCTGCGAGGTTGCTATTTTAGTCAACGCACCGCGTCGCATCTATTCAACTAGGTCAACGGTGCGATCGAATAACATACTACATCGAACTTTAAAAAAAAATTAAAATAACACGGTGCGCTTTCGGTATCACTTTTGAACAGGTGCGGATACCATAAGCACCGGTTTACCAGGCTGCACCATTGACAATGTGGAATAGCGGCAACACGGTGCATTGATAAAAGTACCAACACCGTGGCAGACATTTTAGTCAACGCACCGTGATGCCAATATTCCACATTGTCAACGGTGCGACTCGGTAAACGACCGCACTGTAATTTTTAAATTCTTTAAAATAACACGATGTGCCTATCAGTACTACCCTAGAACCAGTGCAGATACCGTTAACACCAGTTGCAGCGCGACCTGTAAATTTACAGTCAGCACCACCAACCGGCTTGAGCGCACCGTGCGACAATTTTTTTTTTCCTTTTTAATGGTTAATTTTAAGGTTATTTGCCATTCTAATCCATTAGAAGGTTTAATTATGGAAAAACAAGAAAAATACATGTAAATTTTCTCGTCGAGGAGGCATATTGGCTATAGAATTTACAAAATAAAATTTCTCCACCATTTTGCATAATTCAAGCTAGATATTAGTGGGCAATGCACAACAGCAGTGCGTGAAATGAGTGCAATGGGAGAACTGATGTCAGGGAAGCTCAAACAAGGACAAATTGCACTGATGCTTGAGAGCTCTGTAGCACTGAAAAAAGTGAAAAATGTAGTTTTTTGGCCGTAATTTTTTTTTATTTAACCATGTTCCGATGCGCGGGATATTACAGGCACACTGGTGCATTTGCTTTAGTCTGCACCAAGTAGTTTATGTTTTTGCGTGCTTTTTATGAGCAACCAGTGCGATCGACCTGTAAAGCACTGGTGCACAATAGTAATACAATGCACCGGAAGGGTGTGTATGGAGCACACGATGTCTGGTGTGCCAATGTTTTGTGCGGTTTTTTAGCCTTAATTATTTTTTATTCAACCCCCTTCCGGTGCACGGGATTCTATGGATGTACCGGTGCATTTTTGTCATTTTGCGCTGGGTGGTTTCTATTTTCACATGCTTTTTATGAGGCACCGGTGCGGATGCTCTATAACGCACCAGGGCGCTAGAGTAATAAAATGCACCAGGCGGGTGTGTACGGAGCACATGGTGTCCGATGTGCCAATGTTTTGTTCAATTTTTTGGACGTAATTTTTTTTTATTTAATCCCGTTCTGCTGTGCCGAGTTTATGGGAACCCCGATGTGTTTTCGACATTCCGCTCCAGGCGATTTCTGTTTTCGCACGCTTTTTATGAGGCGCCGGTGTGGATTCTGTGTCAAGCATTGGGGCACTACAGTAATAAAATGCACTGGGGGGGAGGGTATGGATGCCAATGTTTTGTGCAGTTTTTTGGCCGTAATTTTTTTTTTTTTAACCTCATTCCGATGAGTGGCTTTTATGGGAGGACCGATGCATTTTCTTCATTTTGCACTAGACAATTTTTTTTTTTCACGCACTTTTTATGAGGCATCGGTGCAGATGTGTTGTAAAGGCCCAATGCGCTACAAAAAGGAAACACATCGGGCAGGTGTGTACAGAGCACACGGTGTCTAGTGTGCCTATGTTTTGTATGCACCAGTGCTTTCTCGTGTTGAATGCACCGGTGGGTTTTATGGTGATAAGCGCATCGTACGAAATACATCCGCAAACACCTCCACTCACCAACCTCCTCTAGTAACCTCCCCTAGAAACAGATGGGGTTCCTCAAAAACCTCTGCTAGGGGTTCTTTTCCTTGTAGTGTTATGTGGGTGAAATGAACATTAAGTTGTGAACATAGTAGGTTTAAAGGACAATTAAGAATCCTTTAACAAATACTTTAAACAAGAAGGGCATTTAGGATCACTATGCATAAATAAATAACAAAATACAACACATACCATAAACTTCTTTGATCAAATTTCACCAAGTAAACCCTAAGACAACAATCAAGCAAACCCTAGAGAGTAATGAACTTGTAAATTATTTAGTGATTTCACCTTCAGGCAAAGAAAACATTCAAGATAACATATAGTAATGATCAAAGATTAGGGAACTCCTAAATTCCTTAATCAAACTAAAAAAGACCTTCAAAGTGACTATTCAGGATGGAAAAAATGACAGGGAAAACCATAAACCTCTTCAGCCAAACCCTAATTAGTAAACTTCAAAGAAAAGACCTCAAAAACAATGTTTTAAGTTACACCAAAGGATAGGGCTAAGCATAAAATTCTTTGGCATTGGCTCTATTAAATCATTCTTAAGATAAAAAAGCTAAGAAGAACTAGAGAGCAATTAAGAATTCTCTAATCTGACCTAGCAGAGGAAAACATTAGAGCAATAGAAGCATACAGACTTAAGGTGCTCTAAAAACATATCTTAAGCTAAATTTTGTATTCTATTGCAAGAGAAAGATACACAATATGGATACATAAGAAGACAAGTGTGAAATCAGAAAAAACATCACCATTAACCATGTTCATGAATCCTGCAAATGTGCTTGTCTCATTGATATTCAGTCCAAAACCTTCACAATGCTCCAAAGTCAAAAACTCCTTACAACTCAAAGTCTATGAAGTTTTATCTCAACAATCAACCAACATGAACAATGAGGCTTTCATGTAGTATTTAACTTGAAAATGAGGACCAAGACCCTAGCTAGGGTTTCAAAATGTCATTAAGTACACATAAATGTCATTTTTTCCTATGAGACCATGCAAGGCCCAAGGCACAAATATCCTAACTTAATCAATGCAAAAGTAACTCCTAACAATAACTCCTCAACAAATTTTGGAGATATTTTCCTTCAAAACACCCAAAATATCGTTTTCATTAACTCCTTATATTTTTTGTTAACTTTCAGGCAAGGGCGCAATGCCAAGGTACAAGGGCACAGTGCCAGGCCAAGGGCACTGTGCCAAAACTGGGAAAATTTTAATTTTTGCAGCTGAGATTTGGAGGCCTTCCCGATGTCCAAATGAGCTCCATGATAGCTCATTAGAAATCATGTCCTGTCTAGTTTCCAAATCTACCTTTTGTTTTCATAATGGATTCAATTTACCCACACAAAAATCCATTCTTCCAAGACTTCTCAAGGAACAACGCCAATGCTGAAAAGAGGGCAGAAAGGTGATTGTTCGCTTGTTTTTGGCACTTTTGGAGGACCAGTGCTGCTCCAGATGACTTGAAACTCTGTGAGGGTGATGTCCTTGGCCCAAAGATCATGAAAATGTAAAATTTTCTTCCATTGGGAGCTATAAAAAAGAGCGCAATGCCAGTGGTGCTGCACGCTTGGCCCTTTTTCTGCTGGCCAAACAGTAAAAACCTCAAAATTTGCAAAAATGTGACAAAATTTGGATTTCAAGCTTATAGAGATGCATCAACAATAATTTCAAGCCTTTATTTGTCCTTTTCCTCTTTTAGGACTTGAATATTTGCAAGGGCTCTTTTGAGCTTGGTCCTTGCAATTTTGTTTCTTAAGTCATAATGCCTTTGTAATATTCCTACTTAGCTTGAGCTAAGAGGAATATGCATTTTTTTTACTTTCTGTTGCATGAATAAATGAATAAAGGAGGACATGTAAAACTCCTAAAAAGAATGAATAAATCAATGCCCATATGAACAAGGATAAATTAGGGCCATGTAAATAAATCTCTTGTAGGTGTGAAAGGGGTCGAGCTGTGAGACTAGGTCAACCTTGGCCAAATCAACAACACTGTCTAGATTCAATGTACCTCATGAAGGGACAACACAGTTCTAGAAGGGGGGCCCTCATGTGAAAGGAGATAACTCATCGAGGTGGTTTAGGGTTTGCAAAGGCTTTCATATTATAAAAGGAA
The DNA here is from genome assembly GCA_034641835.2 of Pinus albicaulis. Classification (NCBI taxonomy): domain Eukaryota; kingdom Viridiplantae; phylum Streptophyta; class Pinopsida; order Pinales; family Pinaceae; genus Pinus; species Pinus albicaulis. The sequence continues at coordinate 1,122,138,437 of CM076580.1, forward strand.
GGGGAAGGAAACAAGAGAAATTTGTTGTTTATCTATATTTCTGAGTATCTTGTCTATTTAGACAAATACCCTTCTTTGTTGTTCAGTAGATAATTGTGCTGCTTAGCACTTGGAACTCCTATGTAGGGATTTCACCTCTTCCATTAAGGATTCTTGGAGGAGTTTTTGCTGATTTGATCCACTATTAGGCTTTGGGCCAAGCTCTACTTCCAACTGCAATGCAGATCCAGTGAGGGTTTGTTTTCTTTTGTAGGCTACAGCAAGTGGAACTCTAGATCTGTTCAGATCTAGCTTGTATTGGAGCCTCTTCTAAGTGAGTGTGTATTTTAACCTCCTAGAAGAGTGCATCCACTATTTGAGTTTTAGATTTGTATCTTGGCATCAGGCCATCTCTGTTATTCAAGCTACAATGCAATTTCCCTTGAGGGACTGTGTTATTTTCAGTGGAGGGTTTGCAGGGTGTTTTGACCCCATTTTTGATGAGAGATCTCTGGTGCTGCGCTTTGCCTTTCACATTGGTGATCCATGGATTAGCTTGCTAATCCATGTTCTGTTTAGATCTGATCTATTCTAATGTAAATTTATCTTTAGAAATTTCTGAATCATTTTGCAGATCTACAACTTAAAACTTAGATCTACTCTTTGTAATGCATGATTCGGTCAAAACCCCAAGGGGATCTTGTAATAATGTATTTCTAGTTACACATCTGAAATGGATCTAATGTTTTGTGCACGGATCTGTTCTAGATCTGAGATGTAACATTCAGCTTCTAAAAATCCTTAAAATAATGTTTTTAAGCCACTTTGTAGTTTATATATATGTTGCAGCCTTCTTTTTTGAACATTTCTTGCTCTTTTATCTCCTGTATTCTACTGTATAATGTAAGATCATCATTGTAATTCTGATTTGATGTTGCATGTTCATAATTTGATCTTATTTGATGGCCTCCTACTCATTCTTTCCAATACTACATTATTTCTGAAGCAGTTTGTTGGGCATAGCTGCAGCCCCTCTTGTAGGGTCTTTTTCAGCTAGACTAGGTGGTGGGAGATCTGTTTACCACACCTAGTTTGAGTTGTTTTTGCTCCCCTTTTGGATATAGACTCAAAATCTACTAATATAAGGGATGTGAGGGCTGTAAACTCATTTCTGTGCATCAATATCCCAGGAGTGTGTTATTTCAGCAGGCTTGCTGTGCAATCCCAATTTTGGGATATTACAGTGGTATCAAAGCTCCATTCTTGGCACAACTTGTGCTTTCCTTGGAGCACCACAGCCATGGTGCATTCAGAAGAAGATGAACCTCTTACTGAGAGGGAGAAGAGGTATTAGAACATAAGTCACAAGAATTTTGATTACACCATTGATGATCAAGACAAGGGAAAGGCCCATGAAACTACAAGTGATAAAGAAGGAGAAGAGTTTGCAAGAACACTTTTGGTAGCCATGCAAGATCTTTCTAGAGGGATCAAAGAGATGAGAATGGACAGGATGAGGGAATATCCTGGGATATTTCATCATGGTGAAAGCTCTGACATGTCTCATCACTGGATTGGTCAACCAGTGAACCAGTCTCAAGTTCCACAAGCTCCACAACGCACCACCATGCCTACCTTTTTGGCTGTGGAAAATGAAGGACCATAAGAGCAAGCATCCCTTGAAGAATACTTTGTGGAATATGAATCTCAGAATCAGAGATTCAAAGACCACTTGAGTTTCCAAGAGTTTTTTCACCTCAAGGACAAAATAAGACCAAGGCATCAGTATAGAGATGGTGGGTTCTTTCATAATCATGATTGACATCACTCTATGGGAAAATTCTTCTTGCCCAAGTTTGATGGGTCATCCTCTAGTTCTGCCAAGGCTTGGGTAGAAAAGATGGACATCTACTTTCAGTTCAACAAAGTCCCTGAGATTGAAGCCATCAAGATTGCAGCACTGCACTTTGAAGGTGAAGCACACAATTGGTGGTTCCATGGGTTGTCTACATTAGGCCATGCCAATGTGACTGCCTATTCCTAATTCACTAGAAGACTGGTGGAGAGGTTTGATACAAAGGATCCAAAAGCACCTTTCATGAGCCTTGCAAGGTTAAAGAGATCAGGAAATGCAGAAACTTATATATCTGAGTTTCTATTATTATCTGTTAGGGTTCTTGATCTATCTGCAGCAAGGGCAATGTATATGTTCATCAATGGCTTGGATGAACCTTTGCATGGGTTGTTTAAATCTACCAATCCCATCACTTTGCATGATGCCATTGAGAGGGCTAGGGACCTCCAAGATTCCTTGCCAAAAGAAAAGGCCACTTTTCAAAGAAAGGCCCCTTACCCTTCTAAGGGGAAGGAAGAGAAAGCTACTCCTTCCAAGGAGAGCTCATTCAAGACGCCTCTTGATATTGAACTTAGGATGGAGCTGAGAAAGAAAAGACTATGTTTCACTTGCCAAGATTCATGGGCACCTGGATATAGATGTGCTGCTAGGACAACACACTACATAGAAGTCTTCTCAAATCTTGAGGAGGAAGATGAAGATGATAAGCCAAGGAGAGGACACAGTGCTGACAATGTTGAGGGAGATCCAACACCATCTGGAGATGGGAATGGAGTCTTTGATCCAATGGGAGGTACTCTTGCATCTTTGAGAGGAGTACCTAAGTACTTGAATTTTAGAGTACAAGGTTCAGTCATGAATCAGAGGGTATCTGTAATGATTGACAGTGGGGAAACCCATAACTTTATTGGTGCTCATATTGTGCAGAGGAGAGGAATTCTCATTGATACATTTTAGGGATTCTCTGTTTTGGTCCCAGGAGATTGGACAATGTAATGCATACACTATGTCCCATCACTTTCAGTTACTATGGGGTCCTACACTTTGGTGGATCTCTTTTTTGTAGTTGACATACCAGAAACCAATATCATTTTGAGTGTCCAATGGTTGATTACATTGGGGAAGGTCACCACTGATTGGAAGGATTTACAGATGGAGTGGGTGGACATGAAGAGTGGTAAGCCCCAAATGATCCAAGGCGTGCATACTTATCCCTCACCTAACACTTCCACACAAACAACAGAGATGTATTTTCATAGTGGAAGAAAGGATCTCACAATCCCTTCTCTGATGTTCATGAGCTTTCTGCATGGGACATTCCTATCTAGTGGCAAACCACCTGGAAGGCCACCAGATTCAAATATTTTTGGGAAGGGCTCACAAAGTGCTGCTCAAAAATTAGATTCAAGAGGGATTGGGGCAATAAGAGACCAAGCTACAACGCTGGGAGGCTTGGGATAGCTCAAAAGTAAGGGGGATCTTCTCCCTTCACCACTATCACCCCCTCTCATTTCTAGATCTGCGATGTGGGAGGAGGAGAATGGGAGGATCAACCTTCCAACAAACATCTTTGGCATTGGAAATGTCAGAGAAGAGATCAGAAGCATGACAGACACTTCCATGGAGGTATCATCAGCGCTGTCTTTGTTGAGCAGTGTGGATCTGTACTGGAAATATCAACTGCTTGTAGAGTATTCCAAATATCTCCACACCGGTATGATACTAGATGACCTATAGCAAGAAGAGGGCTATTTAGTCCAAGGGGGAGTCATCTAATTTCATGGTAGGATCTTCCTGTCTAGAGCTTCTGAGCTCAAGAAGAAACTACAAGGGGCACACAAAGAATTCCTTCTCAGCCATATGCAGTCCATGAAGATCTACACCCTGATCATGAGGAGCTTTGATTGGGAGGGGATGAGAGAGGAATTACATCATCACTTTCAAGAGTGCATTATCTATGGAGGATTGGGGTAGCCAATGGACTCTTTGCAAGAGTCATTTTAGCCACTTCTTCCTTTTCTTGAGAAGAGGGAAATGCTCATGCACAACTCCACGTGTATGAAGAACTATGATGGTAAAGGATTGGATCATGCCAAGAAAGTTTTATTTTCTTATCTATCACATTCTTTTACCATGTTTTTTGAGGCTATGACTCCTAAATGGGGTGAGAGATCATGTGGATCTCATAGCTTTTTGAGGGCCAATAGAAATTTTGAACTTGGCCACTCCCTTGTTGTGCAAAGGGAGATTCCTTTTCATGATGGGTGCTTCCCAAAGGCACCAAACATATCTGATATCTCCAGCTATGTGGAGATGACTTATGTAGAAAATGTGTGGGGGAAATGCCACTTGCCACACCTTGATCTAATGCAGGCAGGAGATGCACTGCGCTGGCATCACATGTGGGAATTTGACCCACCTCTTCAAGGTCAAATTTCTGTTTGCATATATGTAGTTTTGATCCCATACTTGGATTACATAGTTGTACTATTTTTGAGATTGTATGGAGGAAGTATGGATAGTTTGTATGTACCAAATGGATTGGAAATTATCTATGTGCCTCATGCTACATGTTTTAGAGAAAGCATTGCTCCAACAAATTTTATTCCTGTTGAATTTTTCACTCCTTGTGGGATGGACTATGCACATCTTATGTTGACCATGGAGGAACAATTCTTGATGTATTGGCTTGATGAGCACTTGGCTTACGATGAGGACTTGATCATTGATGATGTCATCAATGGAGGAGGGGAAGGACTATAGCTCTCACCCTATCAGTTGCTTGAGGACAAGAAAAATTTTGGAGGGGAGGACTGTAATATTCGTACTTAGCCTGAGGTAAGAGGAATATGCATTTTTGTTTTACTCTCTGTTGCATGAATACAAAAATAAAGGAGGAGATGTAAAAATCTTGAAAAGAATGAATAAATCAATGCCCATATGAACAATTATAAATCAGGGCCATGTAAATAAATCACTTGCAGGTATGAAAGGGGTTGAGCTGTGAGACTGGGTCAACCTTGACTAAATCTACAACGTTGTCTAGATTCAATGTACCTCTTAAAGGGACAGCTCAATTCTAGAAGGAGGCCCCTTATGTGAAAGGAGCTAACTCATCAAGGAGGTTTAGGGTTTGCAAAGGCTTTCATCTTATAAAAGGAAGGGGATGGAAGCAAGAGAAGGTTGTTGATTATCTATGTTTCTGAGTATGTTGTCTGTTTAGACAAATACCATTCTCTGCTGTTCAGTGGAGAATTGTACTGCTTAGCACTTGGAGTTACTATGCAGGGATTTCCCCTCTTCCATTGAGGATTATTAGAGGAGTTTTTGCTGATTTGATCCACTATCAATATTTGGGCCAAGCTCTACTTCCAACTGTAATTCATATCCGGTGAGGTTTTGTTTGCTTTTGTAGACTGCAGCAAGTGGAACTCTAGATCTGTTCATATCTAGCTTGTATTGGAGCCTCTTCTCAGTGAGTGTGTATTTTAACCTCCTGGAAGAGTGGATCCACTGTTTGAGCTTCAGATTGTATCTTGGCATCAGGCCATCTCTATTATTGAAGCTACAACGTAGTTTCCCTTGAGGGACTGCATTATTTTCAGTGGAGGGTTTGCAGGGTGTTTTGACCCCATTTTTTATGAGAGATTTTTTGTGCTAGGATTTTCCTTTAACTTTGGTGATCCATGGATTAGCTTGTTGATCCATGTTATGTTTAGATCTTATCTGTTCTAATGTAAATTCCTCTTCATAAATTTAAGAATCATTTTTCAGATCTGCAACTTAAAACTTAGATCTACTCTTTGTAATGCATGATTTGGTCAAAACCCCAAGGGGATCATGTAATAATGCCTTTCTAGTTTACAGATCTGAAATGGATCTGATGTTTTTTCCATAGATCTGCTCTAGATCTTAGATGTAACATTCAGCTACTACAGCTCCTTAAAATAACACTATTAAGCCATTTTTCAGTTTATATATATGTTGCAGCCTTCTTTTCTGAATATTTCTTGCTTTGTTGTCTCTAGTATTCTACTGTATAATGTAAGAGCATCATTGTAATCCTGATTTGTTGTTGTATGTTCATAAGTTTATCTTATTTGATGGCCTCCTGCTCATGCTTTCCAAGACTGCGTTATTTCTGAAGCAGTTTGTTGTGCATAGCTGCAACCCCTCTTGTAGAGTGTTTTTCAGCTAGACTAGGTTGTGGGAGATCTGTTTACCACACCTAGTTTGATTTGTTTTTACTCCCCTTTTGGGTCTAGACTCCAGATATGCTAATCAAAGGGATCCAAGGGCTGTAAAATCATTTATGTGCATCAATATCCCAGGAGTGTGTTATTTCAGCAGGCTTGCTGTGCAATCCCAATTTTGGGATATTACAGCCTTGCCATCTTATTTTGCATGACAAGGTCTCTCTTGGTCTTCTCCAGCTGATCATCTAATTGAAAATTTTCCCCCTCTAGACAATATTCCCTATCATATCTGATCTCCATTGCATGCAGCTCACTTGGAGTGAGCTGCTCTGCCAATGCTGTCTCTTGCTCTCTTTCTTTGGCCAAGGCTTTCTTCAAACCACTTTTCCTTGGACTTCTTCTAGGAAGCTATTCTTCCTCCTCTTCATCCTCATCAAAAGTTCCCAAGGTCTCATCTAGCTTTGCCTTGGCTTTCCCAGCCTTTTTCCAGGCTCTGATTTCCCTGATCTCACATATGGCTCTCTCTGTCTCTAGCTGCTTGTTTTCAACCTCAAGGAAATGGATCACATTCTTAGCCCTACCAATATTGGCTTGTAGATCCCTAATATAGGCATCCTTGCTCTTGATTAACATGCTTGTAATCCTTTCCTCATTCTCATCATCACTGTCAAGGTGAATTAGCTAAAACTCTTGTTCAGTTTCATGCTTGTCTTCCTCTTCTTCATCAATAACCTTTTCCTTACCTTTTTCAAGCAGTTTGGTTGATGATGAAGGCATGGCCCCTTTCCTCTTAAGGGCAGCAAATGAATGTCTGTTTCCCCTCTGGTAGGTCAAGGTAAAATGCTCAATTTTTCTCATCTCAGTTCCATTTGTCTCACTGCTCTCATTACTTCCATCTCCTTCACTGTGCTCTGCCTCACTGACATGTTCCTCACTACCACTTGCCTCACTGCCATCTGCCTCATTACTCTCTTCATTGTTTGATGCACTAGTACCATGAGATGATAGTGAAGGATTGTGAAAAGGTAATGAAGGAGGATCATCATGTGGTGAAGAAATGTGAGTGAATGGAGAGGTAGGATAAGCAGGAGGTGATAGAGGAGTAGGAATTGGAGGATGAGATGATGAAGGTGTATTTTGTTGATGATGGGCTTGTGGATAAATGAACACCTCATTGGAAATGAAGGTCTCCCATGGAATGAATTTTTGCTATAATTGGTGCATAACAAAAATTTTGATAAGTGAGTGACGAAAGAGGATTTGCATCTGCTAAGGATAGTCTCTCTTTTGTACAAAATAGGACATTTTATCAATGCTTTTGTAGAGGTAATAGGGTATGTGAAAAATCCTCATTCTAGTAAAATGCATAAGTAGCCTGATGTGGTAGGAGTAAATACGAGAGAACCTTCCCTCACATGTAAAATACTTCATGATAATTCTCATCATAAGTGCATATCTATCAAGCAAATGTGAGAAAGGAAATATGGATTTGTTGTGGTATTTATACCTAGGCTTTAGGCAGGGTTCAAAGTAGCTCATTTCTAGGTTTGCCTGCTTGAACCATTTCTCACCCACACTTGGTATCCCAGTGGCATTGGAAATAGCATCTGTAGATAGCTCAAAGGTGACCCCTGCAAGGTTAACTTGTCTTTCATGTAAGTTAAGTATAAAGAGTCTAGTTAGCTCAGGGTGGTTTTGCACCTGCTACACCTTTTCACAAAAATCAAAGCATCCTACATGCTTCAAACATGAAAAAGTAACGGGAGAGGCTATTAGATCCCTTGCGTTGAGGGGTTCAAATATATTGATATTTCTACCTTTGTGCTCATGCCTCCTTGTAATTTGAGCCTCTCTACCACTGCCACTGTCATCTCCCTCTACTGACATGTTTAAAACTCTGTTTTGAAACACTCTTTGGCTGATGTCAAATTGAGATGAAGGAGGGTGATGGAATGTCAATCTTTTTGCAAGTGGAGGGATTGAGTGTTATGAATGGGATGAGTGTAGGGACAACTTAGGTGAATGGACAACCTCCAAACAGTGTAATCCCTCTATTTATTACTCATTTTCTTACAAGAAGAGGAAGTAAATGGAAAAAATAGGGATTTCAAGTTTGTAGCCTAGGGTTTATTCTTAGGGTTTCATTATCATTAAATAAGAATAATAAAATAACTTGAAAATGTGGTTAGGGCATCCAATTACTGTTTATCAGTGCCTTGGAGGACCTTGGATGAAACTTGGAAGCATTTTGAAGTGATTTGGGTGGTAAAATTTCTTAGAAATCCCTCCTGGCCAAGCGCGCAGTGCCAAGGCCAATGGCGCAGCACCGAGGCTAAGTGAAAAAAACCGGTGTTGAGGGCGCAACGCCTATGGAAACCTCACTGGGTCCTGTTGATTAAGAGTGTAACACCTTTCCCAACGTGCAACACCTGATCCCAGGTGCGCAGTGCTAATCTGAGCACGCAGCGTGAAACAAACTTGTCCAAATTTGCTTAGAAAACTCACAAGTTTTTCTCTCTTGAACGCTCTAATGATTTTGCAAGGAGACAATGATTTTTTTGAAGTGTTTAGATGGGTTTTATTGGAAAATGGAATTTTTATTTATCTTTATAAACCAACTTTCTAATGTTTTAAAACCCTTTTTCCTTCTTTCAATGATATCCCTTTATGCCTTTTCCCGTGGGTTGTTGAAATCACTAAATTATATTTTCTTTTGGTCTTTGAGACTTGACATGTTTATTTTGAAAATTTTGTGATGATTTGACATACCAGCATTCTCAAACCTTCTGTGGTTTCCATCATGAAGTTCAAATCAACGTTTTACCTTTTCTCACTAACCTTTTTACACTATTTGCATGTAGGTGACTGAAATGATGAATTTTACCTTTCCCTTTGCTTATTGAGGCATGATATGTTCATTTTGACATCTTTGGGATTCAAACACAAGGCAACATCTTCAAAAACCTCGTTTTCTCCCACCTGGGAGTTCAAATATTCATTTCATCTTCTCTAGCCACTTTCCCAAAACCGTAGATGTTTGGAGTGCTTTTACAACAATCATCAGTGTTGTCTTCTAAGTTCTCTATAGCCCTTTCAAGTTCATTAATTTCTATCCAGTTTACCAAACCTTTTTCCCTATCTCATCAATAGTCTCTGATAGAATTTCTTTAGGTTTGGTTTTGTGTGCCTCCTCCAGGTCATTTTTTCTATTGATCATTGTTTGGCACTCTACTGGACCATCAAGCTCAAAAAACCTAATCATCTACAAGAAAAAGTGTTTCCTCTTCTCCTTGTTGCAATTTGTCTTCATTTAGGATTAGACCACCTACCTATTTAGTACTTTCTACTGATAGACCTTTCAACACTCCCACAGAAGTGTCAAAGTTTGTCCATTTTCCTCATGTGTAGACTCTGAACTAAAGGGATAGTCCTCTTTGGAAATATTTTAGGTCCTTTTTAAATAACCATGTCTCAACATTCTATTACATTTGAGCCAGATTATAACAAAGGAAAAAAAAATTCTTGAAACACCAATGATGACCTTAAAACATGTGAAACCCTAATTGACCTAGTGGGAGGATTCTTTGGCCTGATCCTGACTGAAAATTGGCTTGCAGGCTTCAAGTAAAAAACAGAGTATTGTCAAAAGCGTTGTATTGAAGATCAAAAATCCAATGTACTTGATTTATCTAAATAGCCTACAGAGATAATTTTGAGACCATCAATGCTTGGGGAACATGTGAATTGTTTTGCTATAGGAAACCCTAAAGGGAAGGTGGAGCTCATTGACGGGGAAAAAATGGGCCAATGAGGTTATAGGCAGGGAAGGAGGATGAAAATGAGAGGTATCAGCCCACAAGGAGTTTGTAGGAGTGATAGGGTGACCTGAAATGGGAAACTGATGGAATAGTGAAAAAGTTTCTATAAGGATAATGAAGGCAGTCAGATTTATGAAACTCACAATATTCTAGGAAGGTTGTTTTCATACATCTAGAACCAATCTATAGTCATCTACAGATAGTGAAAATACTGATGACTAACAGTGGCTCCACTTGGGGAGGGCAGCTCCTTTCGGGAGGTTTCCAAAACCTCAGAGTTCATATCTCTGAGTTTTGAAGACACATACCTTACTTGTGCTTGGCAGATCCCTCTTTCTTCACTTGTTGATGTTCTTTTGAAGCTATGATATCAAATTCTGAAAAAGCATGATTGCTTCAATCTCAACACCCCCTACCCATCATACCTTTCCTAACATTTTTTCTTCACTTGGGTGAATTTGGATTGGCAAACCCGTGACATCATTTTTTCATTTGAAAGCAGAAAAACTATCTACTTCTACCCTTATAACTTCTAAGAGATCAAATTAAGCTAACAAGATTTTTTTATTCTCTACCTAATATACTTATCTGTCAAGTTTAAACAGTTTGATAGATCTTCATTATCTAATCTACCAACATGAAATTTAAAACATGATCAAACCAAGGTTAAACAATCTGATTTGTCATGGGTTGTGGCATTTTGGACAAGCTGCACACAGAGTTTATTTTTTCACAAGTAAAACAAGAAATTTGAGGGCTAATAATTTGGAATTTGTTACTGATCCCTCTCTTTCTCTTTTGGTTTAGATTTGAGTATTGAAACCAAATATATTTTCCTAATCTAATATACTGATAAGCCAAGTTTACATGGTTTGGACAATCTTCTTTCATTAACCTATCGGCATAAATTTAAAACATGTTCAATCATGATTAGGCTAAATGACTGAACAAGAATTTATTTTCCTCAAAGCAGTGGAATTTAGACTTGTACACTTTCAGAAATACTCTTTTTGGTATGTGGATTTACCTCTTCTTTTATCTGCCCTATTTTCTTTTTTTCTTTCTCTTCCTCTCTTTTTGTCAAAAACAATCTAATACTAAAAATATGCCCATAGCGATGAGCTTATTTTCATACCTATCTATCCTAATCTAACTTGTATATGATATCTACATTAGGTGAAATCTTTTTTCCAACACATATAATCAAGTAAGTGACCACATGATTGATTTTCATTTAGCCTTTTAGGTATGTTGAAAAGACCAAAAGGCCACTCCCATCTTACTTTCTTTTGAATAGCAACACTCCAAATATTCTTCACACTCTGCAAAAAACTGTTCTTGGCATATTTTACTCCTTCTCTAGATGTCTCTAAGAAACCAGCAAAAGGATCTTTGAATAATATCTCGTCTTGAGAATTTAAACAGTAATTTGCATCCTGGAATATTTTTTTCTCCACTTTGTTAAGCTTGGAATTATTTTGAGAAAGAAACTCCACCTCTTCTTCATGATAATTTGATAATCTGATTTGGAAGCCTCATAAAGTTCTTCTATGTTGTTCTCCAGTATGCCAGATATGGCTTGACTGAGTGGAATGGATTCTGCTTGCAAGCCTTTGTTAAGGGAATTATATGGTAATAGGTCCTTTTGAGGAGGTAGCACAAAATCAATATTAACCTGTTTTATAGTTTATACATGAGAAAGTGCATCAGTGGATAAGTCAACAACATAACAAATAGAAAGATCTTCTTTATATAAAAGTTTAGAGGCTAGCTTTATGTTTAGGATCTGATTGATTTCTTCATTAGTTAAAGGGGGAGGCATTTTTTGTTTCTTTTTGATAGAACCACAATTGTTTTCTTCCTCTTGTGAACGATGATGAGGTTGAATGTCATCTTTGTTGTCAATACTCAAAGACTATTGATTTCTGATTGTATTAAGGTTTTCTTTGATGAACTGAAATAAAGCACAACAAAGAGGTAAAGATCCCTCCCTTTCCCCAAACTTTCTGCACTTTCTTCTTCAGTCTCATAGCTGATTTGTATTTGATGATCACTATATTTGAGCTGCTGAAAATGACTGACTTTATCCCACAAAATAGTTACTGATTTTTCTGTAGTGTTAGCTTGAGTCTAGAGAACATAGTCATCATCATATTGATCATACTTGGGTAGCTTATTCATAGAAGGAATGCCATCCAATATGCACACTAGATCAACATATTTCTCCACCATATGTTGAACTCTTAAGTTTATTTTATGATCTATCGTAGTTGGGATTAAAAGCATAGTGTTTATGGCCAATAGCTTCTTCTTTAGCAATTTGGAATGAATCGAAGCACAAGAGTAGAGACTCAAACGGCGCTGGCTCATCCTCCATTTTCAGTTCTGTAATCCCAACAGCCACACCAAGATGACTTAATGGGAGAAGTTTTCAATTTAAAAAAGGGTTTGTATCATCCATTTCCTCCCTAGATGATTCTTTAGAGAATTCCTCCTTGTTTCTATTTGCAACCTGCTTGTAATGCTCTCTTAATAGTGAAGCACAAGATGTAGGAAGGCATCTAGTACTTACTTGACAACTTTCTACATATTATTCTTTGGAATCTTGCTCAGCATGCATATTTTGATTGTTATTTTTGCATTGTAATGACTGAGTTTGTTCTTCCCAAGAAAATAGTACCGACTATTTTGAATAATCAGCTCCAACCTCAACTTTGTACTCTTCCTCTTTCTTGCCAATCATATGCATCATTTTGTTGATTTTGTCTGTCAACATCTCTAGCTTTATCTCTAAAGATATCAGTTTCTCTTGATCTAATTTGTCCTTCTTTATTGCTCTTAGCTTCGTCTCCCTATTCATCATGTTGGCTTCCACATCAACTGCCATCCTTTTCATTTCCTCCAGTGTTGAAGGGTCCCTTTCTCTTATCTGGAATGCCACCTCTGGGTCAAAGGCATCTGGGTAGTGCAAGAGAACCCACCTTGGGGGTGGCTTTATCTTAGCAGGTATTGCATGGTATACTTTATTTAACCTGGATGAAAAGTGTTGTATTGTCTCCCCTGGCTGTATTTTTAAATGGTTTTATTACTCTACGATGAGAAAAACATTTCCCATGACTACCCACATATCTTGGAAAACTTGAGTGAATTGATGAAAATTGGTAATGCTTGCAGTTGGAAGATCCTTAAACCAAATTTTAACTTTTCCTTGCAATGATAGGGCAAAAATTTTGATACGCACATCATATTTTCCTACCTAAAACAGGTCAAGGAGATCCTCCAGACTTTGGATGTTTTTTTTAGTATTGTGATCTTTGTATTTTCTCCATCAAATCTGGACAGATTATTTGTAAGATTTGCAGGGAGGGCCTGAAGGATAGAAGCTAAAAATAGAGGCTTGTATATGTCTGGGACCTTTGTGGGTATAAGTAGTGCAAAAGGAGATTTATGATTGTTTGAGGTTTCAGAAAGAGTAGGAAAGATAGCATGAGGCTCATGTTTCACTAGGTCTTCCACAAGTGTATCTGGGGTAGGCACACGTGTATAAGTATGTTCATGGTTTGAAATTTGAGGCTTAGCTTTTTTAGGCTTGAGATCTTTCCAATGATCAATGTAGACCTCATCAGTGTATTTTTTATCAGGCTTAAAGTAGGATAGAACATAGTTATAGATAAAAGCAATAATTTCTTGAATCCAATTTGGGCTTGAATACTCTCTCTTTATAGGATGCCTGGTCATGTTTGAGGTTCTTCCTCCAGTGGAGTCTTTAGTCTTATTGAGAGTTTTGGAGTCGCTAGGTGGATGATTTACAACTTTATTGAGGCTGGTTGTTGTCCACCATCAGCAACCAAGTATTTTGCAAGTTTTTAGGTTTTTCAGGTAGGGAAATTTGTTTGTGGATAGGGCTGCTAACAATTGAGTTTTTAGATCTAGGAGACTTACTAAGGATGCTTTCAGGATTGTTAACTATTGCAGGAGGATTTGGGTTAGGATGAGATGTGGTATAGATTCTTCTAGAACCTGGAACTTAGACCCAAAAATCAGAGAGGTTGAAAGTTTGTGACAATATTAAAGGACAAACCCCTCTGTGAAAGAAATACTTAATCCACAAAGTATTCTTGTCTGGGTCCTTTTGATGTTTAATGACAAAATGAGTTTTCTAGTCGAGTCAGTTGGCCTATTGCAGACTAATGGAGTCACCAGGTGGATGATGCTTACTGTTTTTTAGGAGGTGCATGCTGTCCACCATCAACAAATACCAATCTAAAGATGTTTTTGGGTTTTCTGAGTACTTTATGTAACACTAAGATTTTTTGTAAGTTTTCTCCGGTATGGTCACCATTGTATTAGTATTGTGAATCTATCAGATGCTTTTCTTGGCTAACACTTGATTTATCTAAGTTTGACAAGGGATTTGTGAGTTCTTAAGGAGTATTTGAGCTGTTACTTACTCAAATCCCCAGTGGAGTCACCATTATGTTAGGTCCCTGTAATTTTTCAGATTGGAAAGACTAAATGTACAAGAGTAACATCAAACCAACTTTGGAGTCCTAGGACCTAGCCTTCTTGGACTTAGAGAGGTCTGTCTCTATATTTTTGTAAAAGATGTAACTTGATAGATTTTAGAGTTTTGATTTTAGGCTATTTATAATGATAAGGTTTGTTTGTTTGTTTTGTTCGGTTGGGTTGCTTGTCAAGCAAAGCAGATATAGTGAGAGAGATTCATACCATTGGGCTATGGAGTCTACAAAATGTCTTGAAAAGTACAAAAATAGGTGAAGGGTGTTTCAGAGGGTAATTTAACAAAGCCAAATGGATCTAAACATATTATGTGGGTGAAATGAACATAAATTTGTGAACATAGTAGGTTTAAAGGGAAATTAAGAATACTTTAACAAATACTTTAAACAAGAAGGGCCTTTAAGATCACTATGCATAATTAAATAACCAAACACAGGGCATACCATAAACTTCTTTTATCAAATTTCACCAAGTAAACCCTAATACAACAGTCCAACAAACCCTAGAGAGAAAGGAACTTGTAAATTATCTAGTGATTTCACCTTGATGCAAAGAAAACATTCAAGATAACATATATTAATTGTGAAAGAGCAGGGAATTCCTAAATTTCTTAATCAAACTACAAAAGACCTTCAAATTGACTATTCAAGATGGAAAAAAGGACAGGTCAAGCTATAAACCTCTTCATGCAAACCTTAATTAGTAAACTTCAAAGAAAAGACCTCAAATTTTTTTTTTTAAGTTACACCAAAGGACATGGCTAACCATAAACTTCTTTGGAATTGGCTCTATTAAATCATTTTTAATATAAAAAAGCTGAGTGGAACTAGAGAGCAATTAATAATTCTCTAATCTGACCTAGTAGAGGAAAACATTAGAGCAATAGAAGCAAACAAACGTAAGGTGCTTCCAACAATATATCTTAAGCTAATTTTTCTATTTTATTACAAGAGAAAGATGAAAAATATGGAAACATAAGAAGACAAGTGTAAAATCAGAAAAAACATCACCATTAACCATGTTAATGAATCCTGCAAATGTGCTTGTCTCATTGATATTTAGTCCAAAACCTTCACAATGCTCCAAAGCCAAAAACTCCTTACAACTCAAAGTCTATGAAGTTTTATCTCAATAATCAACCAACATGAACAATGAGGCTTTCATGCGGTATTTAACTTGCAAAGGAGGACAAAAACTATAGCTAGGGTTTTAAAATGTCATTAATTACACATAAATTTCATTTTGTCCTATAAGACCATGCAAGGCCTAAGGCACAAATATCCTAACTTAATAAATGAAAAAATAACTGCTAAAAATAACTCCTCAACTAATTTTGGAGATATTTACCTTCAAAACCCCCAAAATATATTTTTCATTAACTCCTTGTGTGTTTTTCTGACTTTTAGGCAAGGATGCAATGCCAAGGTACAAGGGCACAACGCCAAAACTGGGAAATTTCTCCTTTTGCAGCTGAGATTTGGAGGCCTTCACGATGTCCAAATGAGCTCCATGATAGCTCATTGGAAATCCTGTCCTCTCTAGTTTCCAAATGTACCTTTATTTTTTATAATGTAGTCAATTTACCTACTCAAAAATACATTCTCCCAATACTACTCAGGCGGCAGCGCCAGTGCTGAAAAGAGGGCAGAAAGGTGATTTGTTTCTTGTTTTTGGCACTTTTGGAGGAGAAATTCTGCTCCAAATGGCTTGAACCTTTGTTAGGGTTATGTACTTGGCCTAAGGATCATTAAAATGTAAATTTTTACTCCATTGGGTGCCCTAAAAAAGGGTGCAGCGACAGTGGCGTTGCGCACTTGGCCCTTTTTCTGCTGGCCAAATAATCAAAAACTCAAAATTTGCAAAAATGTGCCAAAATTGGGATTTGTCTTGCTGATCATGTTTGGTATGCTTTTAGGGATGCATCAGCAAGAATTTCAATCTTTTCTTTGTCTTTTGCCTCTTTTAGGACTTGAATCTTTGCAAGAGCTCTTTTGAGCTTGGCCCTTGAAATTTTGTTTCTTAAGGCATAATGCCTTGCCATCTTCTTTTTGATGTCAAGGTCTCTCTTGGTCTTCTCTGGCTAATCCTATAAGTGCACATTTTCCCTCTCTAGCCAATATTCCCTATCATATTTGATCTACATGGCAAGCAACTCACATGGAGTGAGCTGCTCTACCAATGCTGTCTCTTGCTCTCTTTCTTTGGCCAAGGATTTCTTCAAACCATTTGTCCTTGGCCTTCTTCTAGGAAGTTGTTCTTCCTCATCTTCATACTCATAAAAAGTGCCCAAGGTATCATCTAGCTTTGCCTTGGCTTTCCCAGCCTCTTTCTGGGCTCTGATTGCCCTGATCTCACAGATGGCTTTCTCTGTCTCTAGCTGGTTGTTTTCAAACTCAAGGAAATGGATCACATTCTTAATCCTACCGAGATTATCTTGTAGATCCCTAATTTGGGCATCCTTGCTCTTGATTAAAATTCTTGTAATCCTTTCCTCATTCTCATCATCATTGTCAAGGTGAATTAGCTGAAACTCTTGTTCAGTTTCATGTTTGTCTTCCTCTTCTTCATCAATGAATTTTCCTTACCTTTGTCAAGTTGTTTGGTTGATGATGAAGGCATGGCCCCTTGCCTCTTAAGGGCAGCAAACACATGCCTATTTCCCCTCTGGTAGGTCAAAGGAAAAGGCTCAATGTTACTCATCTCAGTTCCATTTTTCTCACTGCTCTCATTACTGCCATCCGCTTCACTCCCCTCTACCTCACTCACATCTTACTCACAGCCACTTGCATCACTGCCATCTACCTCATTACTCTCTTCACTTTTTGATGCATTAGTACCATGAGATGATGGTGATGGATTGTGAAAAGGTGATGAAGGAGGATCATAATGGGGTGAAGAAGTGTGAGTGAGTGGAGAGGTAGGATTAGCAGTAGGTGATGGAGGTGTAGGAATGGGAGGATGAGATGATGAAGGTGTATTTTGCTAATGATGGGCTTGTGAAGAAATGGACACCTCATTGGAAATGAAGGTTTCCCATTGAATGCCTTTTTGATGTAATTAGTGTATAACAACCATTTGGTAAGTGAGTGACGGAAGAGGCTTTGCATATGTTGAGGATAGTCTCTCTTTTGTATGTGTAACATCCTCACTCTATTAAAATGCATAAGGAGCCTGATGTGGTAGGAGTAAAGGCGGGAGAACCTTCCCTCACATGTAAAATACTTCATGATAATTCTCATCATAGGTGCATATCTATCAAGAAAATCTGAGAAATGAAAGATGGATTTTCTATGGTCTTTATATCTGGGCTTTAGGTAGGGTTCAAAGTAGCTCATGTCTAGGTTTTCCTACTTGAACCATTTCTCATCCACACTTGGTATCTAAGTGGCATTTCCAATAACATCTGTAGATAGCTGAAAGGTGACCCTTGCAAGGTTAACCTGTTTTTCATGTAAGTTAAGTATAAAGAGTCTAGCTAGCTTAGGGTGGTTTTGCACCTGCTACACCTTTTCACAAAAATCAAAGCATCCTACATGCTTGAAACATGAAATAGTGAGGGGAGATGCCATTAGCTCCCTTGTGTTGAGGGGTTCAAATCTATTGATATTTCCACCTTTGTGCTCATGCCTCCTTGGAATTTGAGCCTCTCCACCATTTCCATTGTCCTTTCCCTTTGCTGACATGTTTAAAACTCCGTTTTTAAACACTGTTGGGCTAAATTTGTCAAATTGAGATGAAGGAGGGCGATGGAATGTCAGTATTTTTGCAAGTGAAGGGACTGAGTGTTATGAATGGGATGGGTGTATGGACGCTTAGGTGAATGAAAAACCTCAAAACAATGTAATCCCTCTGTTTATCACTGATTTTATTTACAAGAAGATGAAGTAAATGGAAAAAACAGGGATTTCAAGTTTGTAGCCTAGGATTTCTTCTTAGGGTTTCATTATCATTAACTAAGAATCATCAGATAGCTTGAGAATGTGGTTAGAGCATCCAATTACCATTTATCAGTGCCTTAGAGGACCTTGGATGAAACTTGGAAGCAGTTTGAAGTGATTTGGGTGGTAAAATGGCTCAGAAAGCCCTCCTAGCCAAGCGCGCATCGCCGAGGCTAAGTGCGCAGTGCCAGTTCTGAGGGCGCAACGCCTGTGGAAACCTCATTGGGTCCTGTCGGGTAAGGGTGTAGCACCTTTCCCAACATGAAAAGCTCACTTCCATTCACGCAGCACCAGGTTAAAATGTATGGGGTAAATTTTCCAAGGGTGCAGCGCCTAATCCTAGGCACGCAGCGCCAGACAAACATGCCCAAATTTGCTTAGAAAACTCACAATTTTTTCTCTCTTGAACACTCTAATGATTTTGCAAGGCAATAATGATTTGTTTGAATTGTTTAGATGGGTTTTATAGGCAAATGTAAGTTTGATTTATCTTTATAAACCCACTTTCTAATGTTTTAAAACCCTTTTTCCGTCTTTCACTGATATCCCTTTATTCCTTTGCATGTGGGTTGCTGAAATCACTAAATTAGATTTTCTTTTGGTCTTTGAGACTTGACATGTTTATTTTGAAAATTATGTGACGATTTCACATACCAGAATTCTCAAACCTTCTGTGGTTCCATCATGAAGTTCAACTCAACTTTTCACCTTTTCTCACTAACCTTCTTACACTGTTTGCATGCAAGTAACTGAAATGATGAATTTGACCTTGCCCTTTTCTTATTGAGGCATGATATGTTCATTTTGACATCCTTGGGATTCAAACACAAGGGATCATCTTCAGTAACCTCTTTTGTTCCCACATGGGAGTTCAACTCATCATTTCACCTTCTCTGGCCACTTTCCCAAAACCCTAGATGTTTGGAGTGCTTTTACAACAATCATCAGTGTTGTCTTATAAGTTCTCTATAGACCTTTCAAATTCATTCATCTCTCTCCAATTTACCTCACCTTTTTCCCTATCTCATCAATAGTCTCTGATAGAATTTCTTCAGGTTTGGTTTTTTGTGCCTCCTTCAGGTCATTTCTACAATTGATCATTACGCGAAGTTGGGAAACACTTTTTGGCGGATGGTAGAATTCGGGAGAAATTTTTAATTTCTCGGCCGAGAAAAAAATTCAACTAAATTTCTCGGCCGAGAGTTTCCAAAACTCTCGTTCGAGAGATTTTAAATATTTCGGTATTCTCTCGGACGAGAGTTTTGAAAACTCTCGGCCGAGAGTTGTGGTCACAAAATTCTCGGCCGCAAACTCTCGGCCGAGAGTTTTTAACATTCAAAAACTCTCGGCCGAGAGTTTTTCTAACTCTCGGCCGAGATTTTTTAAAACTTTCGGCCGAGAGTTTTCCCGCGCGTTAAATTGGTTTAAATTTCTCAGTCGAGAGTTTTTAAAATTTCTCGGCCGAGAGTTTTTCTCGGCCGAGAGTTTCTGGTCAACGAAAAACTCAGAAAACTCTGCAGTTTTGAGAAACCTGCAACTTTGGAGGGACAGAACACCTACAAAAACAAAATGTTATATGTCGGACCAAGTACCATTAGATTCGTCTCTAAATCTAGTTTTTGATGATGTGAGATTTATGGAGTTTCATTAAAAATATTATTTTTTATTAATTTTTTACTAAACTGTGTCACTGTGGAATTTCATTGTTCGAAAAATTGCACTAAATGAAAATTCAGTAAATTTCAAATGAGGACACCAAAAAATTCAAAAAAATCATAGTGCACTTCCTCTCCCTGTCTACTTCAAAAGGGTACTCTCATTTTTCTTATTGACGATCACATTGAAAAGAAAATCAAAGGATAATAAAATGTAATGAAACATCACTGTTTTTTTGTCTTCGTCCATTTCAAAAAATAATAAAAATAGTGATTTGATCCGAAAATTACCAAAAAATATTCTGTGCACTAGTGCAATATATGCAGATTATGATGCTATGGTTTTTTTCCAAAAAATGAATAACTTTCCCTAAAACAGGTTAAGGATAATAAAGTGACTATTTATGTTTTCCTGAAAATTTCAAGTATATGCAGTTAGTAAACAACAAATTTACCCCTCTATATGTCAATATTTTTTTTTTTAAAATATCGGTATGGAGGTAAGACAATTCTCTACAATTCTTGTTTTTATGTCAAAGCATAATTTGCGATAAAAATATGAGTTTAGTGGAGTTGAAGTTGAAAAAAATAGAAAATTACAATTTTCAACGTCAAAAAAGGGCAAAATGTGTTTCCTCTTCTCCTGGCTGCAAGTTGTCTTCATTCAGGAGCAGACCACCTACCTATTTTGTACTTTCTGCTGATAGACCTTTCAACACTCCTACAGAAGTGTCAAAGTTTGTCCATTTTCCTCATGTGCAGACTGTGAGCTGAAGGGATAGTCTTCTTTGGAAATATTTTAAGTCCTTTTTGAATATCTATGTCTCAAAATTATATTACATCTGAGCTGAATTCTAACAAAGGAAAAACAATGCTTGAAACACCAATGATGACCTTAAAACATGTGAAACCATAATTGACCTAGTGGGAGGATTCTTTGACCTGATCCTAACTGAAAATTGGTTTTGAGACTCCAAGTGAAAAACAGAGTATTGTCAAAAGTGTTGTATTGAAGATCCAAAATCCAATGTACTTGATTTATCTAGAGAGCCTACAAAGATATTTTTGAGACCTTCAATGCTTGAGGAACTTGGGGAACATGGGAATGAGTTTGCTATAGGAAATCCTAGAGGGAAGGTGGAGTTCATTTACAGGGAAAAAATGGGCCAATGAGGTTATAGGCAGGGAAGGAGGCTGAAAATGAGAGTTATCAGCCCACAAGGAGTTTGTAGGAGTGACAGGGTGACCATGAAATGGGAAACTGATGGAATTGTGAAAAAGTTTCTATAAGGATAATGAAGGTAGTGAGATTTCTGAAACTCACAATATTCTAGGAAGGATTTTTTCAGAAATATAGAACCAATCTATAGTCATCTATATATAGTGAAAATATTGATTACTAACCGAAGAAAAACTAGTTCATGAAAATTAAGTTATTTTAACCAAAAAGTGTACTTAGCTTGGTGTGGGGCCCTCCATCTTTGCCTTGCACACTTGAAGAAATTCTCCGCTACTATAAATTTAGTCAATCATCCACAACATTGAACATCAAAAATAAGGTGGAACTGGTTCCTCAAATTAACTCACAATATTCAGAAGTCTCAATATGAAATTATATAAATTCTCCATGCTTGAATGGTTCATACGCTTGGTATAAAGAGACAAATGATAAACAAACTCTGCTACAATGTCTCTAACATATTTATCCATCCTAATCCCATCCATCTATGTCAAACTCATCCATTCAAATATAAAAAATCTGGAAAAATCCCAAAAACTACTAATTCTGCCCTATTTAATAGGGATTTCTAAGAAAATGTGTCATGTTTGACCAACGTTGACTGGGCCTGTTTTAGGTTAGTTTGACCGAACCAATAGATTATTTTCCATATGTGGTTCTCAATATCTCAAACTTTATTCACATCTCATGCCCAGGTTTCCTACACGTATCACTTTCATGAAGCAATTACGAGAATTTTTAGTTTTGTCCAAAAATACTCTTAAAACCCAAGTTTTACAAAAATATCTAAAAATTTAAAAACATAGTTTATTTTCTTCAATATTCATAATAAGGTCAAAATAAGGCGTATGCGGATGATATAATATGGAAAATGATGGAAATTAGGTGGATTTTTAATAAGAAAAATTGACCAAAATTGATGGGCAACAACTCCCCCTTGCTGATCTTCATGCATGTCCTCATGCTTCCTTTCTCCTCTTTGACCTTCTAAGTGCTAATGTGCCCACTATCCTTGATCCTGTAGTTTTTTGTTATGCATCCTGAAGAAGACAATCAATACCCTCATACATTCCTTCCTTGTAGATGGTTGCCTTTACCTTGTGTCTTTCATATTTGTATTTCCGTGTTTTCTTCTCATTGAGCCATCTATAAGCCCATTTGGAAATGAGAGTGTTATTTGTTTCAAGCTTGCCAATATTTTTGGTCAATTCCTCTTTTTTTCTGATTAGTTTTTTATTATTTTCTTTGTACATTTTGTTTTCTTTCCTCAAGTGATTTTCTAAAATCTTGTTGACCTATAACTCCCTTGTCAACTCTTCTATTTTCTTGAGGTGTTATTCTTGTTGTAGCTCTTTTTGTTTCTCACAGTCTCTTTGGAAAATGAATGTGATGAAGTGGCTCCTATCCATGCATTCTCAAAGTGAGAATCCTTCTCTAAAGGCTCTTCGTGTACATATATTTCCATTCTTTGCAATATTTCATTGATTTGTTTGGATGATGTTGGAGGTTAAACTATTTCTACCTCTGGATCTTTTTCTTTTTCACTTGGTTCTTTAAGTATTTTCTTCCTAGGATTCCTAGGAATAAATAAAAATGATATTTCTCTCTCAATCATGACACTATCTTGTTTCTTATTGGATCTAGTTCTAGGATACATTAGAGAATTCATAATGCTCCTAGTGACATGCATTTTATCAAATGTTTCGTCTGTATTTTGTAAGATGATGTTGAACCAAAAATTCTCTGCAAATCAACCCCTTTTTCCTCACCTGATATTATACAAGTATTTTTATGAGTCCTTGATGACATATGTGTGCTTATTTTACTCCAGTTTTATTTTTAACACCATCTATCATTTTGATCAAACTATTTGAGAATAAATAGGGTAGATTAATCTTGGATTCACCTTTCATGTGTTGAAGTAGCTTAATATGGTAGAGATAGACTACACTAAATCAGTTATCACATGTAAAATATCTTTGGATGATCAATACTAGTTCAGACAATGGCTCACTCAACCAATCTCTTGGGATTCCTTTTGCTCTATCAAAAGACCCTTTTTTTTTTTTTATAAAAATAATGTCCAACACTCTTTGAAATGTAAGCCTTTGTGGTATTCTTCTCCTGCTAATGGAAGGTCTAGATATTGTGAAAGGATTTATGGGTTTAGTGGTATTGAGAGGTCACCCACTGTTGTTTCTACCTGCTCATAATGGTTTATTAATTCTTGTGTAATTTTCTCATTATGCCCATTGAATTTATGAAGGAAACCTATCAACCTTGCTTGATATAATCTCTCTATGGTTTCTCTTCATTGGTTCTCTATCTTGAATTCTTTTGGCTCTATTTTGTTTGCCATGTGCTCTGTATACCAATTAATGTACCCTTAGATATTTAACATCCTCATCATAAACAAAAATAAAATGTATATATATACCTTTGTCTTTTATTCATGTAATTTTCATTCATGGGTAATCATCACGGAAATTAGGCTTACCTATTCTTCTAAAGCTCTTTAAAAGAAATGAAATTATTGCCTTGCTTGTGTATTCTTCAATCCTCTGTTCTGCTTAAAAAAGGAGTCCACTATTCTTCAAAACTGATAAAAAAAAAATTCTATCTTTGTAAAAAGATCATAAAAAGACATTTTTTTTACTGCTTCATAACTCATGCTTCAATCTCAGTTTTTCCATTTTTTCTCTCAAAAATCCCTTCTCTGTTTAAAAATTCTCACTGTGCATATGAAAAATAGGACAAATTTTCTCACTGTGTGTATGGGAATGAAATTTTTTCTCATTGTGTGTTATGAAAATATCATTATGTATGAAAAATGGAACTCTTTATTTTTCACATGTAACAATTTCATAATTATGCATGAACGAATTCGTGTTTCGAGCTTGATTACCGGATCTGGAGACAATCTTGTAGATGTCTTTAAGTTAATAACTCATGTTCCTATTTTTAAACAATGTCACTTCAATTAGAACTCCTCTTCAACATCTCCAAGGATTCACTCATTACACAAGTGGCAAAGTTGGTTTAATGGTGGCAATATTTCGAATTCATAACTGAAGTTTAACTTCTTATACAATGACACATCTCAAACATTATCTCAGGCTTAATTACCCCTGAGTTCTGTTCAACTACTGATATAAATTTGGAAGTGATTTCTTACCTCTTATCCTTGTGGAATGTCTGGAGTTTGTTGGTAAGCTCAGTCAACTTGGAAAACATGAGATCTCGACCTTCAATCCTCTCGTTAAAATCGATGCATACCATCTTATTTTTCCACAAATTTCTTTTATCTGCTCTCCTATTTCTTATGTAGCTTCTTCCCTATTCAGACTTGTTTTTTTTACGCATTCCTCTCTTCAGTGTTTGCATTTTTCTTTCTTGTTTCCTCCTTCCACGAGGGTGCTATATGCGTGCATGTGACTATACAGCATTATCCTCCTCTTTCTGAGCTTAATTTTGGCTATGATGGTGGAAGAAAGGCCTAACACAGAGCTTGGGTTACATTATAATGGTGAAGGATAGCAATAGCATTACAAAGAGTTTGTTTCAATGCGTTTTGACCATTTTACCACTCCAACTCACACTCTGACTTGCATACCCGTGGCTGCCCATGTGTCTCCATTTTGACTGCGTTCTTCTGGCTTATGTACAGTCCTTTTTCCATGGTGTATATGCATTTATTATCACCATAGCTCTGCATTACCCACGTTTTGTGAAGTTTATCCTTCGTTCATGGCTTCATTCATTTCATTGCATGTCTTCTTTTGTTTTTATGTGCAATTATACATATGTCTTTTCCATGTTTTTGCATGTTGTATATTGTATTTCATACTTTCAACTCTTATGTTTCATTTCATACTTTAGTCTTTGTCATTTTATATGTTCATTTCTTAATTGTTTTTTGAAATGACCATTTGATAGGTCATTTAAAAATCAAATTTTATTATAATGACACTAAATCTTTGTGGTTTTGTAGGCAAACAAAAATTCCTTAAGGGAAAAAATATT
The DNA here is from genome assembly GCA_034641835.2 of Pinus albicaulis. Taxonomy (NCBI): domain Eukaryota; kingdom Viridiplantae; phylum Streptophyta; class Pinopsida; order Pinales; family Pinaceae; genus Pinus; species Pinus albicaulis. The sequence goes on from CM076580.1 coordinate 1,122,163,662, forward strand.
GAGTCCTCAATATTTGACCAAAAATTCTTATAGGATATATTGGAGGATATGTAGGGGTATATTGAATTAATGTAGGAAATTTATATGTGGTTAATGTAGGATTATGATGAAATTTTTAATATAGAATATACGTTATGGTAATGGATTATAATAGGATAATGAGGGTAGGATAATGAGTGTAGTGGAATATAAGTAGGATAAATGTATGATGTTATATGATAAATGTAGAATGATAAAGGTAATAGGATGCATATCCAAGTTAAATTAGTTTTAACAATTCTAGATCATTTTTTTCAAAATCAAAGGTTCTAAGAACATGTTTTACTTACTGTACTTTCCCTTTCGCAACATAGCTTGATGTCAATACTGATTGATGATTACCTTTGTTGGTTCATCCGTACTTGACTCATGATGATGGTTCTTCAAAGATGAATTCTGATGGAAAGTAGACAATTGTAACTGCTTATTTGAACCTCTTGATAAAAATTATGGTGTTTCATCGGGGACTTCATTTTGCATATGTTATTGATTCAGGTTCCTTCTAATGAATATCTATGTTGTTCAGGTCCCTCCTACAATTATTGAATGATGTTTCAGGTCCCTTCTGCAATGATATTTTGGAAGGTGTTTCAGGTCCCTTCTGCAATGTTATTCAGGTGCCTTATTCAATGATATTTTGAATGATGTTTCAGGTCCCTTATGCAATGTTATTCAAATCCCTTTTGCAATATAGCTGCTCAAACTATTTGCATAGCTTCATTATGAACTTCACCCTTGCTTTTGTTAAGACTTGTCCTCAAGTCTTGGAATTATAGAGGATTATTTCTGCAAAATCAAACTAATGTAAAAGTAAAAAAAAATAGAGAATTCATATTGGCCAAACAAGTTGGTTTTCTAATATGAATTCGAGTTTGTATTGTGCTAGTTTCCTGGATTTTCACAACCAAACTCCTTTATTATTTTTAAAATTTTTATTCTGGAAGTAAGGAACGCATATCACTATGTTGTTCCATTATATCCATGTTATTTTTTGTTGAGACTCTTTTCCAAAATTCCTCCTTATTGATAGGATTATTATAGACCTTAATCCTATGTTCATTGACTAAAAATAAAATTGTTGTTTCATCAATTGTTTTTATTTTAACTGCTCCATTGTCAAAATTTTCTTCTATCTCATATGGCTCAAGCCAATGAGTTGTAAAATTTTCTTTGAAATATTTGAACTTTTAGTGAAAAAGTAATGCCCAGTCTCCTTTATGAAAATTTTTATTTTTAATGAATCTGTCATGCCACTTGATTCTCTATTGTTGTACTAGTTAAATGTTCTATTGCTTGTTGTCTTATTTCATCTAGTTCATTTAAATGCATGACTCTCTGTTTTTTCTGTACTTCATATAGTTCCAATCCCAATTTGGCTGCAAGTTTATATGTATGAATTTTAAATTCAATGGGTAACAAAACTTCCTTACCATATACCAACTGATATGGACTGAATCCAGTTTTATTCTTCCATGTAATTTTGTATGCCCATAGTGCATCTCTTAATCTTTCTAACCAATCCTTTTTGTTCATTTGCATTGTTTTCATCATGATATTTTACAGGACTTTATTAGTGGACTCTACTTGTCCATTTTCTTGGGGATGGTATGGAGTATATTTTCTGTGTTTGATTTTATATATTTCCATAAGATCCTGGACAAGTTTGGAGGTGAAATTTTCTCCTTGATCTGTAAAAATATGTCTTCGAACTCCAAATCTGACAAATATTTCCTCAAAGAGGAATGAGACTACTGTGGCTTCTGTTGCTCTTGCCAATGCCTTTTCTTCGACCCACTTTGTAACATAATCTATACACACTAGAATGTACTTATTTCCATTTGAAGGTGATTTCATTGGTCCCACAAAGTCTAGAGCCCATTGCTCAAATGGCTCTATGATTCCTTGTGGCTTCAATGGAATTTCAACTGATATTACAGGTCTTCTAGTTATTTAGCAACTATCACATATTTTAACTTAGGCTTTCAAATCCTTGAAGATTTATGGCCAGTAGTAGCTAAGTTTGAGCACCTTGTATGTTGTCTGCTTGTCTAAAAAATGGCCACCACATGGCTCATCATGACATGCTTTCAAAATATCTAGAATTTCATTTTCTCTAACATATTTTCTTATTAATAGATCAGAAATAGTATAAAAGAGGTCACCATTGGCCCAAATATATCTAGCACTTTCTCTGATTATTTTTCTTTTCTGTTTATTGGTGAAATGGAATGGTAATATTTCAGATGATAAATAGATGGCTACATCTGAAAACCATGGGATTTTAGCTGTTATAGCAAATAAATGTTCATCTGGAAATTTTTTCTGAAACGGTATTTGGATCACTAGGTGAATGAATCCTTGACAAAAAATTTGCTACTTGATTATCTTTACTTCATCGATCTTGAATAATGATGTTAAATTCTTGCATTAATAACAACCATCTAGTAATTTTTCTATTTGTAATTTCTTTGTTCATTAAGTATCTAATGTCTAAATGATCTACATGAATGAATACTCGATAACCTATTATATAATGCTAAAACTTACTAACTGCATGCACAACAACTAACATTTATTTTTTTGTCACTGTATAGTTCAATTCTGTTGGTGTTAGAGTTTTTCTTATGAAGTATATGGAATAATTGACCTAATTTTCTTTCTGTCCAAGTGATGCTCCTATAGCTCTATTAGATGCATCAGTGGATATATGAAATGAAAATGACCAGTTTAGTCCTTGAATAATGGGTTCAACTGATAATTTTCCTTTCAATATTTCAAATGCATTTTGACAATTTGTTTTCCAATGGAACTTGATATCTTTTTCAAGTAACTCGAATAGACGTAGAGCTATTTTACTAAAATTTTCAATGAATCTTCTGTAATAGCCCGCATATCCCAAGAAACTTATTAATTCTTTTTGTGCTGTTGGTGGCATCAAGTTGACAATGACTTGTAATATTTTTGGGTCCACCTTGATTCCTAAAGAATAAATATGGTGTACCAACACTATCCCTTTAGTTAGCATCATAAATCATTTTTCATTACTAAGGTATAGGTTCGTCTCTATGCATATTTAAAAAAAAATTTCAATATTATCCAAGAAATCATCAAATGTTCCTCCATATACAATTAAATCATCCATGTATACCTCTACACATTCATGAATTAGATCAACAAATATTGCTAGGATTTATCTTTGAAAAGTAGCAGGTGCATTACATAACCCAAAGGGCAAAACATTATATGCATATGTTCCCCATGGAAAAATAAATGTGGTTTTATGCTGGTCTTCCAATGTTATCTTAATATGATTGTATCCACTAAATCCACCAATAAAAGAAAATAATTTATTTCGAGCTAATGAATCTAGTACTTGGTCAGTAAATGGTAATGGGAAATGATCTTTTAATGTGGCTTTATTTAGTTCCATACAGTATACACATATTCTCCACTTTCCATTTTTGTTTGGCACCACAACAAAGGGAGAAACCCATTGACTATCATAAATAGGATAGATGAATCCAACTTGTAACAATTTCTATAGTTCCTCTTTCACTCTTTATTTCATGATAGGATTCATTCTTCTTTGTGGTTGTCTCACTAGTTTGATACGATCATCAATACATATGTTGTGAATACATGTCTTTGGAATACATGAAAAATACTTTCAGATGAATTTTTTAATGATTGAATAGTACAATTTTCCTGAAAAAATTGATTTAAAAGATGATTTATAGCTTCATATTGTGTTATTATTAGCTACTCCGAAATATCAGGTTCTGAGATGAAAAGGTCTAATAGATCCTCTTTTCTTCCTCTTCTCTAAAATTAAAGACTTGATTAATACTGAGAATAGATTGAGATTGTTGTTGTTGTTGTTAATCAATCCATGATAATAAAGTATGAGATTATGTTGGAGGATAGAGTGTAATATGTTTCCTTTCATCCCCATATGCTATGATCATACTTCCTAAGATGCATCCAATGAAAGCATCTGATGTGGCTAACTTTGGTCTGCCTAGAATTAAAGGATGGCCTCCTAAATTAGCTTTTGGCTGCAAGATTAGAAAGCCTACATGATATTCCTATGAATCAAAAGAAACAATGATATCTTCTGATATCCCTTCTCATACAACTTTAGATCTATCTTCTAGCTCCAAAATTTTAGTAGTAGGTCGAATATTGGGCAATTTCAAGTATTTCATAGTTTCTGTGGTCATGAAATTTATAGTTTCTCCCAAATCTATTAGAGTATTTCAAACTGAAAAATTATTGGTTGAAATGGTAACCATAGGGATCCAAGGATCAATATATTTTTCAATTGTTTTTTTTGCAAAAATGAGACCAACTAATTTTCCAATGACCTGGATTGTGGGTGGATCTCATTTCTTTTTGCCAGTTTTCTTAATAGATAACTCCTTTATTTCTTTTTCATAGATTCGAATATCTTTGATTTCTTGCAATAAAGGAATTTTGAAATAAGAATTCTTAAATTCATCCAAAATATCAAATTAAGGTAGAGACATTGGAATTTTCTGCTCTACTAACCTCTCTGGATAAGGTGGTGTTTGAGTCATAATAGTTTTTCCTTTCTGAATTTGATTTCTTGGATGAGATTTTTTAGATTTTTCTCCTTGTTCATTTTGTTCTTCTATGATTGGTGGAGAATATTTGTGTAATACTTTCCCAGACCTTAAATGGAAATCTTGTAGAGGAAGAATAGAGCATGTAGGAAAATATGTTGCTTCTTCCACATTATATGCTAGTTTCTCCACTTTGTTACTCAGATTTGCTACTGGTTGAGTTGGTAATTGAGTTGGTCTAGGTGGGGGTTGGTTATAAGGTAGCTGAAGCTAATTTTGTGGTTAAGTTAGTAATGGTGCGGAATTTTTTTGTGGAAATGGCATTGGTTGAGGATGTTGCTGGAATTGTTGATATTGGAATGATTGTTGAGGATATGGTTGTTGGTATGGTGGTTGATATGGTTGTTGGTATTGTTGAGGATACATTTTTTGAGGTGGCTGGTTTCCATAACTCTATACTCTCCAACCTTGCACATGCTTTTTTCGGTATTTTTGTGGAGGCCAAGCCTCTCATGGCATTAGAGTATTCCATGAATTCTGAGGAGGATATTGATAATTCTGGGGGTTTTGTTGAGGAACACTTGGTTTCCAAGGTCTCCTTGGTGACATATAGTAAAGAGAATCTATCCCTTATACTTCTTCCATTTTCAATTCTTTAAGCTTTGGACAATTTTTAGTTGCATGATTCTCTATACAAATTCCACACACTTGCATACTATCCAAATGACATTCCCTAAGTGGATGTTTCTTCTTACACTTAGGAAAAAATATTGGTAATATTTGATATTGTTCTTCCTTCTTCTTCTTTCCTTTTTAAACATTAACTTGTGTTCCAAAAGTGCCCAAAAGACCAGTTTTAAAATTTTCTAGAAAACTTCCTATTTCTACTCTTGTTACTCCTCCTGCTGCATATTTGGAATCTCTTGATGTAACATATCTTTTCCACTTTTTTCTCTCCCCCTAGAATATTTCTGACATAGTTCAGTAATCTCATCAAATGGAAAGTTTGAGATATCTCATTACATTGATAATACATAAGTATTAATCTCTAATACCTTTAAGAAAAATTGTGTGGATGGTATTGAGATTTAGAGAATGTTGTTTGGATTTTTGTAGATTGTAGAGGAATATTTCTAAGTACTCTTCGAAACTTTCGTCTTCTTTTTGTGTAATTCTAAAAATATCTTCTTTTGAGTCTCTAGCCCTACAATAGGCTTGATACTTTTTTAGAAAAAACATCTTCATGTCATCCCAAGAAGAAATGGTATGTTCTCCTAATCTCATAAACCATTTTAGTGCTACTTCTTTCAAAGTAGTAGGAAAGAGACAAAGTTTATGTGTTTCATCTGTGTAGCCATAATTTCGACATAAGATATCAAATTCAAACATAAATGAGTCAGGATCTTCAGTTAACATTCCATAAAAATTGGGCAAAACAGAACATGGAATGTTTTTCATTTTCACTTCCTCCCCTATTATTTCTCTTTTGCCTAATATTGGGAAGAAAAAGGTAGCTTCCTGATCATTGTTTGGTTCTATATCATTCTATCTTTTTTTATCATACTCTCTTTTTGCATCTTGCTCTATTTTTCTCTCTGCTTCTATTCTCTTGTCTTCCTCTCTTTTTCTCTACCATTCCTTTTGTTGCCCCTCATACTAAAATCTTTGTTATGGAGTCATAATTGGTATATTAGATCCTTCTCATTCTTCGATCATTTTATTTTCAGCTGTTTGTAATGTTTCAATAAGAGGTTGTTTTGTTGTTTCCTCAACTACCTATCTTTTTTCAAGAACTGGTTGCTCTAATTGTTTAACAATTGGTCTCCTTGTCTCCTTATGTTTTTCTATGAAAGGAGTTTCTTTTGGTGTTTATTTTCTTTTCACCTCATAAGCTAATAAGGTTTTTCTTTTAATAAGAGTAAATATTTTTCCTAATATTTTTTTTTCTTCTAATTCCTTTAGAGTTGTTCTCCAGCAACTGGTGTAGTTAGTCCTGATGGTCCTGCTCCTATGGATGGTTGAATTGTTGGGGTGTTTTGTTTAGTAAATATACCTTTCTGGTCTCTTTCTCTAGGCATAAAGAAACATAACTGAAAGAAAAATTAATTTTTTTTGTTCTTGTTGTGTTCTGTTTTATATTTTATTTATTTATTTATTTTTGATCCTCCTATTTGACTATGTTGATGTATTCTTCCCCGGAAATGGAGCCAAAAATGATGGGTGAATTTACTGGGTAAACTAACACACTTATTTAATTATCAATCCGGGTTTGTAAACTTGGAAGCATGTCCAAAATATATGGATTTGAAATGTGGTCAATTTTTTTAAGATAAAATTTGTAAACTGAAGGAAATGCATATTACAAATTTATTCTAAATGATAAGATTTAAGGAAATGCATATTACAAATATAAAATCTAACTATGTAATTTATGATTCAATATGTAATAAGTGAGGGAAGAGGCTCCTAACATAAGAGATATTGTTTGTCCTTCCCCACGGTACTAATTTCATGAAGAGAAATGAAATAACTGATGGAAAATAGCTTATGATGCATAAAAATTAGGAGAAGAGGCTCTTCACCGAGGGTGTCCTTGTTGTCCTTGTTTACAATTCTATTAATCTTTGTTACCATTGCATTAAAACTAGAAATTCAGAAAATAAATCAAACAAGGAAAAGAAGATGAATTTTAGTTATTTTTTTTGGATGAGATAGAAGGATAATTTAACTTAAACTCTTGTTTGTCCCTTCATATGTAGATTAGAATTAAACCAAGATTCATTAGCAAACATAAGAAAATAACTCAAACAAGGAAAAGAAAATGAATTTTAGTTATTGTTCTTGGATCAAATAGAAGAAGAATTTAACTTAAAATCTTCTTTTTCCCTTCATATGTAGATTAGAATTAAACCAAGATTCATCATAAAACATAAGAAATAGTCATTCATCTAAATAATTGAATAAATCTGAAGAAAAACTAGTTCATGAAAATAAAGCTATTTTCACCAAAAGGTGTACTTAGCTTGGTGTGGGGGCCCTCCACCCTTGTCTTGCACACTTGAAGAACTTCTCAGCTATTATAAATTCAGTCAATCATCCACAACATTGAAAAAAAAGAAGAAGGTGGAATTGGATCCTCAAATTAACTAACAATATTCAAAAGTCTCAATATGAAATTATACAAATTGTCCATGCTTGAATGGTTCATAAGCATGGTATAAATAGAAAAATGATAAGAAAATTATGCTACAATGTATCTAGTAGCCTTATCCATCGTAAGCTCATCCATTTAGGTTGAACTCATCAATTCAGTTACACAAAATCTGGAAAAATCCCTGAAACAACTAATTCTGCCCTATTTCATAGGGATTTCTAAAAAACAGGTCATGTTTAACCAGTGTTAATTGGGCATGTTTCAACTCAGTTTGACCGAACCAATAGATGATTTTCCATTTGTGGTTCCCAATTTTTCCAAATATATTCTCATCCCGTGCCCAAGTGTCCTGCACATATTACTTTCATGGAGCAATTACAAAAAATTTCAGTTCTGTCCAAAAATACTCTTAAAACACAATTTTTACAAAAATATCTAAAAATTGAAAATCATAATTATTTTTCCTTAATTTGGGAAATAAGGTCAAAATAAGGAATATTTGGATGATATAATGTGGAAAATGATGTAAATTAGGTGGATTTTTAATAAGAAAAATTTACCAAAATTGAGGGCCAACAAAAATCATGTCATGCAGTTCAATTAGAATAAGGAAAGGAAAAATACAAGCAAGACAGTTGTTAGAAAAAGATGTTAAGTGAAATCCCAATTTAGAACAATCACTAAAAAGTAATATTGGATACATAGATTTTAGGAACATAATAATTTCTCCTGACTGCCTACAACAAATGAAAAAACATATATATGCAATGATATGACAATTAGGACCTCCAACTTTCCTCGTTTCATTTACAAGTGTGGAACATCGTTGGAATCCACTAGTAGAAACTGTTACTAAACTAGAGATAAATAGAAGAGAAAGGAAGCACATTGAAACAATTGAGGAATACGACATTGATTATCTTGTAAGAAAGTACCTATAACCTATACATGTTACTACAGACATAAGACAACTGCGATGAAACACTTAATATGTCAAGATAATACATTTTTTGGAAAAATATTATATTTCTACTTTGTAATTGAGTTCCAAAATAGAGGACGTGCACATGAACATGCTCTTATATTGATAGCAAATGTTTCAATATATGGAATAAATAGTAAATCAAAGATTGAAAAATTCTTGGAAAAATATATAACTTGTAACACATATCACCTTGATTTAGAGCTTGCAAAGATATATGAACATCATCATACCAAAAGTTGTAAAAAAGAATTTAAGCATCACATTGTAGATTCAAATTCCTAATTCCACCAATGAAAAGAACAAGAATTATTGAACCCATTACTTCTCTAGATGAGTCAATAAATGAAAAATAAATATTCTTGCAAAGCACCTTATAGCAAAATAACTATGAGAAATCAACTACTTACGAACAGTGCTTAAACAGGTTGCATTTAACATAAATTGATTACGTCAAAGTAATACAAAGGACATTGACACAACCAATGGTGTTCTTGCAACAAAAACAATCAGAAATATGGAACAATGGTTTTGCATTCAATATGCCACATCTATGAAATGCAAATACATATTCTCAATATGTTCGCAATGCATATGTTGCAGCATCGTATTCCAGTTCATATATCACCCAAGTTAACAAATCTATGACAAATGCATTCAAAAGGACATAACAAGAACATGAAAAGAAAAAAATCGGCATTATTCAAATGATACGATCACTAGGGAATTCCTTGGTTAACCTTCAACAAATTTTAGCTCAACAAGTAGTCCACATAGTGCTCTCCCTACCATTGAATCATACTTCAAGACAATCTAGCTATATAAACACAACACCAATGCCTGAGCGCACATTTATACTTAAACCATCCATTCTTCTAAAAAAAATTCCTGACAACTCTGAAGACGTTTTGTGCAATTATATCATTGACTACTACATCAATAGGCCTCATGCTATTAAGGATGTATGTTTATCTAAATTCGTATCAAAGTGTAAGAAATATGGCACATCAATATCAAAAAGGAAAAAAGAAAAATTAATATGATTCATCAAATACAAAAAGCATATTCACTATGACAACTATTACAGAGAAAAAAAATTTCTATATGTTCCATTCGAAAACAATGAAAATGCAGTAAAGAAAGACTTGCTGAAATGGAAGAGTGCATGAATGATACATAAGCACATAATAAATAGAAACAAATATAATTTCACATACAACATCAAAAAAAATGTGGTGATTTGGAAGAAGCAATTCAATAAATTGACAACCACGCAACTTCTAATGAAACAATATTTAAAAACCTCAAATATCTAATGATATTAATGAGAAGTATGGCTTGGGTAAATATTTGCAATTTTCTCCAATTCCATAACAAAAAAAGACATCTTAACATTGGTTTTCAATTGAGAGAACATTCATTTATTCTTAGCAACGAAGAATACTACAGAATTAGGAGAATTCTTAATAGATAAAAACAAGAAATTCTCAAAGACATTGCAATGAAAAAACATAAGAACATAGACAAACTGCTCTACTCATTCTTGACTCGAGGAGCTGGCACTAGAAAAACATTTACAGAAAAATCCATATTTCAAATTCTGATGCGAATTTACTGTTGAAATTTGGTACCGGAGGACAGGTGGTTCCCTAAGGCTTTGATCTTTGGCCTAGGGAAAAGTGTCCAAAAGAATTTAATTTTTCTCCTAAAGTGACTTTATAAAGTTATAAAGTCAAATCTAATTTAAAAGTGACTTTAAGTGATAAAGTTACTAAAGTCTAACTTTAAAGTGACTTTAATAAAGTCAATGTAAAATTAGAAAGGAAAAGTGACTTTGGAAATAAATGACTAAGTGGGTCTTTATTAAAGTGGGGTGAATTAAAAAATAGAAAGTGAGATTTAAATGAGCATTTAATCTCAGCCCTAGATCTCAATCTATTTCTGCCATTGGATTTAGGGATTCCCCAAAAGTCACTTAGGGTTAGGTTAAAGGAGGAAAAGGAGGAAAAGGTCATTCATTCTTTCATGAGCAGATTGAGAGAGGAGGAGAAGGAGAGCTGGAGACTTTTTTCTGAAGAGAGCTTGAGAGGGTGAAGGAGAAGAAAAACTCAGCAAGTCCGTACAGCAACAAGGAGGGCACGGTTTTCGAGGCAGTAAGAGAGTGCACGGATACCGAGGCAGCTTGGCCGTACAGCAGCACAGAAATCTGTACAGCAGTCCGTACAGCGGTATTGAGGCACAGTTTTCAAGGAGAAAGGCAGCACGTTTTTCGAGGAATAGTACAGCAGCAAGAGGGCTCGATTTTCTAGGTGGCTGGGCACATTTATCGAGTCAGCCAGCACTGTTTTCGAGAAAGACAACTTGCTGGAAAATTCCGTACAGTCCATACAGTCTGTACGGCTGTTCAGCTAAGTTCTGGGCACGAATTTCTGAACTGTCATTTGCTGTAATAAATTTCTGTTTTGAGTATTTTGCTGTTCTGGCACGTTTTCCAAGGCGGAGGAAAGCACGGAAAACCAGATAAGTCTGTTATTAATTTGCTGGAATTTTTCTTGTATATTTCACCCCTCTGTAAAAGCATTTTCCAGAAATAAGAAGGAGCTTTCGAACTGGTTTTCCCCAAGAGTTGTAGGGGGTTTTTCCAGGGTCATGTTGACCAAAAATATCTGTGTCAAATGTGTGGATGACTGTTTTTATGCTTGCTGATTTTTAATTCTCAGATTTAAATGTTTAAAAAGAGATTCTAAAAAATTTCTAGAATTTGTGTTTCTCAAAGAAAAATTTATTTTCCAAACTTTATTAAATGTAGATATAGAAAGGGCATTTAACTATTTTGGAGTAATAAGGTGAAAACCTAAAAAACCGGGGTGGGAACCATAAATTTTTACATGGCATCGTAGCTCGAGTGTCAAGGGTAGTTTGGGACAGCAAGGAGGAAAATTACAGCCTGCTGATTTTTCACTCAGAAAATTCCAGCAAGCTGATTTTTCACAAGCAACAGTTTTACCTTTACTACAGCAGTGCTATTTTTCAGTTTTAGGACAGCAGGATGTCTTTGGGACTGAGGGTGGAGGATAGATTGGATGGGAATTCCAATTACAGCATTTGGAATGAGAGAATGCAGAGTATCTTTGAGGAGGCAGAAGTCTGGGACATTATGGTGCATACCGCACAGAACCCTGTAAATGTGCCTACTGATCCTGATGAGTTGGCAGCATATAATAAAAAGAACAACAAGGGTAAGAGAATGATTCTAGACGGAATCAAAGACCATTGCATTCCTCATGTGAGAGGAAAGAGAAATGCTCATGAGATGTGGACAGCATTGTCCAATCTCTACCAGAGTACCAATGAGAACCGGAAAATGGTCCTGAAGGAGAAGCTGAAGACCATTAATATGGGTAATGATAGTACAGCTGGATATCTCACAAAGATTACTAATGTGAGAGATGAGTTGGCAGTGATTGGAGAGGCCATTCCACCCACTGAGTTGGTGCGGATTGCAGTGAATGGCCTCCCTCGTTCATGGATGAACTTTGCTGATGGAGTTTGTGCACGTGAGACCCTTCCCACATGGGAGAGGTTTTGGGATGATTGCATTCAGACAGAGATCAGGAAAGGTCAGCTTGGGGCAGCCAAGCCAGTTGAGCAGGATGAGGATGTAGCACTGCTGGCAGGAGGCAAGAAAGGCAAAGGGAAGAAGCAGGCTTCCACAAGTAATGGTGGGGGCAAAGGCAAAGGTAAAGGTAAACAGGGTAACACACAGAAGGACTATTCCAAGGTGAAGTGTTGGAATTGTCAGAAGATGGGACACTATGCAGTTGTGTGTCCGGAGAAGAAGAAGAAGAAGGGGAAGAACTAGAGCATGGCAGCTTCAGCAGAGGTTGAGGACTTTGCAGATCGTTTTGACCGAGAGTTTGGGTTCACTGCGTGTGAGTCCTCTAGTGCGGGATCATCTGCCATAGAGGTTCGGAGGGAGCATGCATTTCCCTCGATTAGCGGAGCATCTTCGGGTATCTGGTATGTGGACAGTGGGGCTTCACGTCACATGACAGGAGTCCGTGAGTACTTCTCAGAGCTTTCAGAGAGTGGCACTGATATAGAGGTAGTACTCAGTGATGATAGAGTTGTTAGAGCAGTCGGTGTGGGAACATTGACATTTCAGAGGGAGTCCAAACCTCCCTTGAAGGTGTCAGATGTTCTTTATGTGCCAGGGATGAGGAAGAACCTCATATCCGTCTCAGCTTTGGAGGACAGAGGATATGAGATACTATTCAGGGGAGGACAGGTGTTGATGTATCCCAGGGGCACTCCAGCTGATTCAACTAGAGTGATAGGTGTACGCCATGCAAAGGTGTACAAGTTTGCATTTCAGTCCCTTTTGGCATTGAGCAGCAGTACCGACAGCAGAGCTAGCAGTTCTGAGTTGTGTGAGATTTGGCATCGCAGGATGGGGCACATGTATCATGGAGCCTTGAGGACTTTGCGGGAGATCACTACAGGTGTGCCAGATTTCAGTACTGATCACTTTGATACTTGCAAAGGATGTGCGATGGGAAAGTTTTCCAAATCCCCTTTTCCCAGCAGTGACAGCAGAGCGACTGGGATACTTGATTTGATTCATTCCAATGTGAGCAGTCGGATGTCTCATGTTTCCTTGAGTGGATATGAGTACTATGTGTTATTCATTGATGATCACTCCAGGAGGACCTGGATTTATTTCTTGAAGACCAAGAGTGAGGTCTTCAAGCGGTTTCAGGAGTTCAGAGCTCTGGTGGAGACACAGACAGGTCGGAAGATCAAGTCCCTGAGGTCGGACAATGGAGGAGAGTACACCCTTGGAGAGTTTGTTGACTATTGTGCGGAGGCAGGCATTAGGAGGGAGCTCACTGTTCCTTACAACCCCCAGCAGAACGGGGTTGCGGAGAGGAAGAATAGATCCATCGGAGGGGCTGCCAAAGCCATGTTGCATGATCAGGGGTTGCCATTGTTTTTGTGGGCTGAGGCCTGCAACACAGCTGTTTATTTGCAGAATAGGAGTCCGCATCGTGCCTTGGGGCACATGACTCCGGAGGAGGCTTTTTCTGGGAAGAAGCCTTATATTGGTCATCTTCGTATCTTTAGGTGTATCACATACTCCTACATACCCAAGGAGAAGAGGACCAAACTAGAGCTCACCGTAGAGAAGGGTATCTTTATGGGCTACAATGAGACCTCAAAGGCCTTTCAGATTTACATTCCTGCGTAGAGGAAAGTTGTTGTCAGGCAGGATGTGAAGTTCGAGGAGGACAGGGCCTTTAGGAGGTCACAGGAGTTAGAGTATCTGGATCAGCCAGACCCTCAGCAGCAGTTGAGTCAGTCGCAGGGATCCAGTGGGCAGGGATCAGGAGGATCCGGAGGTACATCTATGACAATGTCAGGTCCGTCAGTGGGCAGTGGCTCGGAGAGTCAGAGGGGTGGTGCTATGGGCAAAGTGCATGAAAGGTCCAGCGAGCAGAAATCACCTGGAACCACCGATGGACAGCTTCCACACTGCACTTTGATCCTGTGTTTAGGTGCAAGAGGACAACAGGCTGTGATACTGCGGAGTTCAGGGTCCTGATGTTGAGGAGGAGGAGTTTTATTCTCCAGCGGGAGAAGTGTGCTCAGGGAAGAGGAAGCCCAAGTGGCTTCAGGACACCTTGAGAGATGCCACATCTGTTGCCGAGCCTAAGAGGCCGGTCAGAGAGAGCAGACCACCTGAGAGGTTTTGTAGCTATATGGCAATGGCTACCAGCATCCTTGACTCTGAGCCTTCTAGCTATGAGGAGGCAGCTAGCCAGCAGGTCTGGAGAGAGGCCATGCAGGAGAAGTATTCTTCTATCATGAAGAATGATGTTTGGGAGGTGGTGCCGAGGCCTGAGGCAAATCCGTGGTTACTTCCAGATGGCTTTACAAGGTAAAGCATGCTGCAGATGGCAGCATTCAGAAATTCAAAGCGAGGTTTGTGGCTAGAGGGTTCTCCCAGGTAGAGGGAGTTGATTATGAGAAGACCTTCATTCCCGTGGCTCAATATACTTCGATTCGCTCCATTATATCGATAGCAGCAGAGATGGGTTGGAAGATCCACCAGATGGATGTGAAGACCGCATTTCTCAATGGCTTCATTCAGGAGGAGGTGTACATTGAGCAGCCATAGGGCTTTGAGGTGCATGGGAAGGAGTCCCATGTGTGCAGACTGAAGAAGGCCCTTTATGGCCTGAAGCAAGCTCCCAGAGCTTGGTACTCCAGGATAGATACTTACTTGCAGAAGATGGGTTTCACAAAGAGTGAGGCAGATCCGAACCTTTACTATATTGTGATATGTGAGGAGCCTCTCATTCTGGTGCTGTATGTGGATGACTTAGTCATTACAGGTGCAGAGAGACTCATAGAGCACTGCAAGAGAGATCTTGCGGCGGAGTTTGAGATGAAGCACATCGGCTTGATGCATTACTTTTTGGGTTTGGAGGTGTGGCAGGAGGAGGGGCATTTCTTCCTGGGACAGGGGAAGTATATTGTGGACATCCTTGGCAGATTCCACATGGAGGATTGTAGACCCATGTCGACACCGATGATCACCAACCGGAAGAAGCTTCATGCTTCGGATTCCGAGTTGGTGGATCCCACATTGTACAGACAGCTGATTGGTTCCTTGATGTATTTGGTCAACACTAGACCAGATATTTGTTTTGCAGTCAACACGATGAGTCAGTTTATGTGTGAGCCTAGGAAGGTTCATTGGGTGGCT